>OY796882.1:36692861-37024783 GCA_963680785.1 Diplosoma virens | reverse complement strand
TAGAACAAAATCATAAAAAATTCTGTTTTAGTTTAGACTTTTGCTATTTTTTTAACAGATAGCAACAATTCAACCTCAAAATTTTTGTCACAATTTTTGTCAAACTCTTTGTATAATTGTTGCACAGAGGCAAATATTTCGACTTTTGCACGGTTCAAAAGTTCTCATTTTACTTAGTTTTTTCCTTTCCAAAAGTAAAAGAGTCGTATTAAAGATTTAGAATACCATTGTTTAACCCTTTAAAGAACAGTGATACATATCTGTACCATGGTTGTGATTATTACGTAATAAAAACAATTTTGTGAAAATGGTTAGCTAAATATCGATTCGTTTGTTTTTAAATTATTAATACTAAGCAACAATACAAACATTTCAAAGGTTATTTAAAAGTAAATTGACAAAAAGTTGAATAGTCAAGTCTTATTAGACTCATCTCTTTTTTTAAAAATAACAACTTTTTTGACTTAAAGAGTTTTTTCACCTTGTGATTTAAATGTCTTCAATTTACTTTGCATGAAATAGGTGTTTAGCATCACAAAATTTTACAAGATTTTCTTAAGTTGAAACTGTCTTGATTAAAAAATAGCAAATTTTGCGTTAAAAGTTGTTCGAATTGCAAATCAATATCTGTTTTTAGCAACTTTTTATTCATCATGTGACCTAAATGCGACGCTTTAAATTAATTTATGATAAAAATATCAGTCAGCCTTACTAATTTTAACTAGTTTTTATTAAGTTCAAACGGTTTGTATCCCAAAAAATCAGAAACATTACGTTTCAACATGATTTAATTTTGCATTTTTACAAGCAAACTTTTCGATTCTAGTGAAACAAACCTACATTTTACTTTGTTCACGTTTCAATAGGAATTTTACCTAGAATTTTTTTTTAACCTAAAATCTTTTTTATTTTTTAATTTAAAGTCACAACTTGTGTATTTTGATTTATAAACCTAATCTTTTTTAATCTATTATGCACGTAATTTGTAGAGTATATCAATTTATATGTTTTCAACTGGTCTGTTACATTTCTATTTAAAAAAATTCTTGACTTTACGTATTGTTGTCTTTAGTTATAAAACATTATCACAATTTATTAAAAATTTTCTTTTATCGTGATGATTTATTTGTTCATTTGATGGTAAAATGTTAAATAAAAGTTATGATTTGGAAAAAATTTTTATAAAAGAATAGTAATTTTATTGCTTTTGAAAGCAAAACTTCATGCACAAACCTTGAAAAATACCCAGATCGTCATGAAAAGTTTTATTTAAAATAACCACGGTGCTGTCGACTTCACCAAATTTTTTGTATTATGACAACAATAAACCTATTTCTCAAGTCCACTGTTGACTTTGATTTTTCCTTCTTGCGTCATAATGACAGGTCTTCTTTCTGTTATTCTCGTTTTCAACACTATCTTTGTCCTTTTGAAATGATAACAATTTATTTTCTTGTGTTTTTTGCTAACGTCATCATCACCAATCCATACAATCTAGTTAATTTTACAACTATTTTGCTTATTTTTGTTGACATTCACGTGTCTGTTTTTAGCTTTTGTTTAATTTTTTAATCTTTTTGAATTTTTGAAAGGGTTCTTGTTAAAATTTTAATTTTTTTCAAAATTGTGGTTATTTTTAAAGGTGAAACATCTGAGCTTTTGACGTTTTTTTTTCATAGTAGGTTTAGTAGCACTCATTTCATTCTACGTGACAATAAGAAACAAGTACTTTTAAAATTTAACTTTTTAAGTGTTTACAAAACTTGTAAAACATTACGAAACTTGTGGTAAAACAGAACAAAATAAAGTAAAATAAATCAATAACGTTTTCAAATTGCAGAGAAAAGGTGCTTTACCAAAAGCGTATTGCTGTGTTTTAAGTCAATTTTATCATCTTTCAAATACGGAGCACAAATATCATTCTATGTGACAATAAGGAATTTGCCCACACAATTTGTCCATGTCAAAAGCTCAGATGTTTTACCGGTAAAAATAACCAAAATTTTGAAAAAAACAAAAAACTTTTTTACAGTTTTAAAAGTTTTTACAGTATTAAGAACCTGACCACAAAACCTCTGTGTGAAAAATGTATAAAATTATATTCATGGATCAATTTTTAATATCAATTGATGAAACTTTTGGTTAAAACGTTTATTTGGAGAAAGAAAAACTAAAATATTTTTGTTTAACTAGTGTTAAGCAGTCTTTTTTTTAAAAAAATTGATTTTTCAAAGATTTATTAAGCTAGCAAAAAAAAAAATTTATTTAACTTGAATCATTTTTACTCGATTTGTCCTAATAATTATCGTTAAGTTTGGGGGGTGATGACTGATCTTAAGAGGTTGGTTTTTAATCAACACCCACCTATCTAATTCTTATTACAATGATTTCAAAATTTTTCTTGGAATTAACCAATAAGTTTCTGCATAGAATTTTTTTTCTTAACATGTCAAACGTTGGGAAAAATTACGTTGGCAAAAATTACGTTGTTTTGGGAAAAATTACGTTGGCAAAAATTAAATGAAAAAGTTATATTTTGGAAAAATCAATTAAAAATATTAAAAGCATGTTAAATTTTGTTTTAAAATGTACAAACATTGAAGTTACACCTGACTAAAAATCGAGTTAAAATTAAACCTTTAAGAAGTTTTACGCTTTTTTGGTATTTTACATTTTCGACTTTTAGGAGAATTCTTAAAAAGTTTTCCTATAATGCTTTAAAACTTGAACACAAAATGTTAGTATGGAAAATAGAGCCAAACAGTCTAATTTTTATATCCATAGGTGGTTTCTTTTACAAGGTCACTGCCAAAACCTTTCTTCTCAGAGGTTAGCAACGTTCAAGATAAAAGACTGAATTTATTGGTTTCTTACTTCATTTGTGTTTGTTACCCCAAGCAAAAGCGTATCCTGAAAGCAAAGTTTTAGCTATTTTTTAAAAAACCCTGTTTTTTCAAAAGTTTATTTTTAGATTTCGAACTAGTCAAAAAGATAGAAAGTTTATTAAATTATTTCAGCTTGGTTTGTTTTCATTTAGATGTAAGTACTAACTGTGAGAGGACTTGATAGAATAAATCTTATTATATTTTCAAAAAACAACCGAATTTTCTTGGAATTGATCTTACTTACGTTGACCTTATTTGACTTCAAATTTTAAAGAAGTGTTAATTTTAGAAAATTTAGTTGGTAAAATGTAATAAAATGTTCAGTTTTATGATGAATTTGTTATTAAAAGTAAAAAAATGTAAAACTTTAGCATAAACGGTTGTTGTACTTGACTGGGGATCAAACTAGCAGCTAAGCTGAAGTCGGTGTTTTGAAATCAAATTTTTTTGGTCAAGCTTGTAATAAAATAAAATTTTCTTTTTACAAATTGTTTTAAAAAAACTATAAAAATCAAAATGCATTATAAAAAAATTTTTTGCTTACTCTATATTTACACTGGAAATTAATTAGGTAACCAGATTTTCACACGCCGATCATGAATATGTCGCAGTTTTTAACAAGAAACGCGATACGGTATGAACAGCAAGCTTCTGTGTAGGAGGAGACCTTGACACACGTTGTCACGCTTACAGTGATTACGGGTAGTTTTCTTATTATTAAAGTTTATAAAAATGACCAAAAGATTAAACATAATTAGAACTGAATTCATTTTTGAAACAATTAAAATGTTAACACTAGAAAGCGAATTCGTACAGCCTAAATTAAATAATTATGTTTGAATTTGATTGGCTTACTAAATAATAAAAATGGAAAAAAGACGAACTTTTTTATTATGAAGCATCTGTTTATTGAACACAAATATCCTATCAATAAAAATTTTGTTTAAAACTTTTAACAAATACTTTAAAAATGACTATGAATAAAAGTCAAGGTTATCAAGAAAAATTTTTTAAAATCGAACATAGGTATAACAATAGGTATAAACAAACATAGGTATAAATCAAGGTTGCTGAAAAAAAAAAAATTGAAGATAGGTATAATAAAATCAAGATTGGTTGGAGAAAGAATTGAAGATAGGTATAATAAAATCAAGGTTGATTAGAGAAAGAATTGAAGATTGTTATAAAAATTAAGATTGTTTAGAAAAAGATTAAAGATAGTTAAGACAAAAACAAGGTTTCCAAGAGAAAATTAAACAAAGTTATGACAAAAATCAAAGGGTATCAAGAAAAAATAAACATAGATAACAAAATTAAAATTGCCAAGAAAAATTAAATAATTGTCAAGAAAAAAATTGAAGATAGTTATAAAAATTAAACAAATGTATAACAAAAATCGAGGTCATCAAGAAAATCTTTTAAATTGAGCGTAGTAATAACAAAAAATAAGGTTGCTTGAAGAAAAAATTGAAGATACATATGACAAAAATCAAGGTTGTTTAGAGAAAAAATCGAGGTTAGCTATAACAAAAAATCAAAGTTTCTTAGGAACAATTGAAGATAGGAATAGCAAAAATCAACGTTGCCAAGAAAAAAATTGAAGATAGTTATAAAAATTAAGATTCTTTAGAAAAAAATTAAACAAAGTTATAACAAAAATCAAGGTTGTCAAGAAAAAAAATTAAACATAGTTATGACAAAAACAAGGTTTCCAAAAGAAAATTAAGCAAGGTTATGACAAAATCAAGGGTATCAAGAAAAAATTAAACATAGATAACAAAATCAAAATTGCCAAGAAAAAATTAAAAATAGATATAACAAGATCAAGCTTGTCAAGAAAAAACTATTAAAATTGGTCATCGTTATTACAAAAAATTTAAGGTTGCTTAGAAACAATTACAGATAGGTATGACAAAAATCAAGGTTGCCAAGAAAAAATTAAAAAATGATAGATATTTAAAAATCAAGGTTGCCAAGAAAATTTTTTGAAAAATTAAATAAAAGTATAACAAAAATCAAGGATGTCAAGAAACTTTTTTTAAATTGAATACAGCTATAACAAAAATCAAGGTTGCCTAGAGAAAAAAGCTTTAAAATTGAATAAAGGTAGCTAAAAATCAAGGTTGCTTCGAGAAAAAAGGTATAACAAAAATCGAATTGATCAAGAAAAAATTAAAGATAGTTGTAACAAAAATCAAAGTTGACAAAAATTTTTGAAAATTTCAACAAGGATGTAGCAAAAAACCAAGCTTGTTTAAAAAATTTGAATGTAGGTATCTAAAAGCCCAAGTTGTCAAGAAAAGAAATTAAAGATAGATATTACAAAAATCAAGGTTGTCCAAAGAAAAACTTTTAAAAATTCAACAAACGTAAAACAAAAATCAAAGTTGACTAAAGAAAAACTTTTAAAAATTTAACAAAGGTATAAAAATAAATCATGATTGACAAAGAATTTTGAAATTTTGAAAAATTCAACAAGGGTGTAACAAAAATCAAGCTTTTTAAAAAAATTTTTGAAAAAGTAAACATAAATATAACAAAAACCACCTACTTATATAGCTGCAGAAAAGCTATTGCGCAACAAACCTGACTTGTCCAAACTTGCCCTTTGTAGGAAATATTTTCACAGGTTTTTCTATTGAGTGCTTAAAAACAGGAAACTGATTGAAGCACTTTTCTATTGTGTACCTAAAATCAGAAAAAGGTTTGACAGGTTTGTTTTATGCATGCCTAAACAAAAAATTGGTTGACTTTATTGCTTAAAAATCGTGCAGAATGTCTTGAAATAATCTTATGTCATGTTTTAAAGTCTTAGTTCTGTCTTGGTTGGGGATCAAACTCAGGACCACTGACTTTCTTAGGGTTAGGATTTACAGCTTCGCTATCTTAAGCAGGAGTCAAAATCATGACTAGTGTCATTCTTAGGATTAAAGCTAGAGTAGAAATAAAACTCAGGAGCTCTGTTTTTCTTAGGGTTAGGATTAGGGTTAGGTTTAGGATTAGAATTAGGATTAGAATTAGAATTAGGATTAGGATTAGGATTAGGATTAGGATTAGAATTAGGATTAGGATTAAAATTAGGATTGGGATTAGGATCCACCTTCCACACCTCTACATCTCCACTCCTCCACCCTCCTCCGCCACTGATGACATCACAACACCAACCAAACTAGTCATTACATACTACTGACTTGCAAACAATTTATCATCATTCTGAAACATGTTACTATAAATTACTTTGAATTATCTTACCTTTTATTACTTTATGTCGTAAAGACTTAAAAAACAGGAAATCATTATTAGGGTGGTCCTTACTTGTTAACAAAGAATTTTTTCTAAAAAGTGTTGTTTGACCCTACAAAAGTATTTCTTTTGGTAAAAAACATTTTGTGTAAAATTTTATTGAAATGCGAGTATATTAAAATACGTATATTAATGTTTAGAGGTGGCTCGATCGACCTGAGTTTCAACCCAGATGAATTATAGGCTTTTACTGTAGAATAGAATACACTCTGATTTTGCTAGATTGCTTTCTGTTTAACACTTGCAAGCCTGGGTCCCCATCCCCATGTCTTCTTTCACAGTGGGTATTAGCTGCTCATCGGCAGGGGAATTGTGATAAACAATATCACTCATTGTTGCTCAGTAAGGTCCGCTTGAGAGTGTCAGAAAACTTTCTGCGGTGGTCAGAAACAACAGTTAGAGCAAACTGCAGTGGACCCTCATCTTTTGTGTGACGCCGGAGAAATCCTCGATTAGTGCAACACTACGTTTAGCATGGTCATTAGTAACAGCCAAAGTGCTGATGAAGCTATTGCAGCATTAAAGCCAGGCTGGTGTTTCCATTAAGCTGCCGGATATTTGAGGAAATCTTCTGGAAGATCCGATTTCTTGAAAAGAAGTGTGAAGTTTTTAGTCGTGAAGTCAACCACAGTCTTCTCTTGAATAAATTTCAAGTCGATAATTGCACGCTTCAGTGCTTTTCCTCCCCTTCTTTCATATCCATAACCATCTTTTCCTTGGTGCCATCGTTCAAACCGTCATCAAACAATGACAAATTGTTCTGACAGAAACCACAGTTCACTTGCCATCTTCTTCACCGTAGAGTTGGATATGTTGATGCTAATTGTACGTTACAGTTGTAATTGTTTTAGAAGCTTTAGTTTACTGCTTGGAGCCTTTGCAGCAACGCTGGCTGTTGCCCAGGCTCTAACGTAGATGCGGGAAAAGAAGATGCAGAGTTCCCGTAATCCTTGATGCTGTCATGCTGTTAACTTGAACTGCGAGCGAAACATCGGTGCTTTGAATATATAAATTCCTTGCCATCCATCGGGATTGGTGCATGGCTCTGGGAGCTACAAAGTAGATGCCACGAGAAGAGACAGATACTAGGAAGATGATAGCCAGCTCCAGAAGCTCTCTGTAGTCACCTCTGGGCTGAGTAACTTTTACAGCTGCTTGCAAGATCTTCACCATTTCATCTTTGATATCAACAACAGGTTGCCAGTGTAGTCATCAGTTGACAAATCTTCAAATGCGGTTTTATCAATATACTGCTATCTTGTTTTGAATCGCTTGAACAAGAGGACATAGGGTGCAGATGAAGACCCCATGGCTTCAGAAAAGGTTGCTGCAATCAACTCCAAGACATGATGGTGAGACCCAATGTGTAGAAGGCTACGTCCAAGAAGTTGTTCCAAAAGAATACAAGTTTCTTTGTACCAATCAGTATTACAGCGGGTTGCGTCAAAACACATCCCCTGGCTCTTATCCTCCAAACTCCAGTCTTTAAGAACAGAAAAGATGGCCTTAGCTTTTATGCTATCTTTAGCTTTTATGCTTTTATGCCAAACTCCAGTCTTTGAGAACAGAAAAGACAGCTAATGGGCAATCACAGGTGATTGCCTATTAGCTGTTTTTTCGTCACAGGTGATGCTTGTTGAGGAGGGTCTCTACTCAACAGGATAACTCAATAAGTACTACAAGATACTCAACAACAACTCAACATACTCATCATAACTCAACTACAAGATTTATGGGCAGTTTTGACTAGATGACCACAAAGTAGTTTTTCACTATCCAGTTTAGTCAAATATAAATTCTTTATATCCTGTCTACAATGTAGTTTTCTTTAAAAGTTATATTCTAATTGAAATTGGATGTGATTATGTTATTTTCTTTGTATTTTATTTGACTAAACAAAATAAACTTCTTCTTCTCCTACTCAACAAGTGTCCTCCTTAACAAGCATTTTCCACCCTACAACAAATATCACAAAATTTTTAACAAAAATTACAAAAAATTAAGCTATAGTTGCATGCCAAACGTAAAATCTATTATAAATAAGCAAAACACTTTACGCCTGAGCAATCCCGATAAAAAAGTAGACGCCAAAAAATGAAATTGCAGATTAGCCAAAAATTGCCTACTCAACGAAATATGCTGCAGAAACGCAATAGTACATATACAATGCCTCCTTTAAAACTAGTGATACAGACACATTTTATTATGGAAGTTGTGAAACAGCATTTAAACTCTGATATAATAATCATAACCAATCCTTTAAACACAATAGAAAAATTAACTCCACTGAACTATCAAAAGCCGTTTGGAAATTAAAACAATCAGAGCAATCGCCAGAAATAAGATGGAAAATCGTACACCACCCAACTCCATACCAATGCGGTTCAAAAACATGCAATTTATGCTTATCAGAAAAATTACAACTATTTCAGGCTGAGCCCAAAAAGTTACTGAATAAACGCTCAGAATCGGTCTCAAAATGTCGACATCGAAGTAAATTTAAATTACGAAATTTTAATCACGCTGGCAGTTAATAAATATATTTGCTAATTTACAAAGTCGGTTTACCTTATTTTTACGTCTCAACTTTATTTACTTTCTTGATCAGCAAATTAAATAACCCACCTCTACACTACATACTTAATGAACTAACAATAATCTTAAATTATACCCTGAAAAAAAGGTTTTATTGTTTTGATTCTGATTCGTAACCTGATAATTGTAATTTTTAAACGCATTTCTTAAGCATCTTTTTGTCGTATTTCCCAGTGCAGTCTACGAGTATTTAATCAAAATTCTAACGCATTTTTTAATGCAAACCTTGTTCATTTACCCATTATTTTTAAGCAATAAAGCAAGGTACGTAAAAAACTTTTTCTGTGGCAATAAAGTTCATTCATCGATCAATATTACAATCGTAGTTTTTCTTGTTGTTGTTTTACATTTTTCGCTGACCTTCAAGCGCTTTGTTTAAATTGTATTTTTATTCATTTATTTTGTTTTTTCAGATTTCTAACCGCCTGCTTACGCTCCCAGGCAGGGCGAAACAGTCTGTTGGGGCAAATAAAATTAATGTTAAATTAAAAAATTTTGTGGTCTGAAATTTAATTTAATTATTTAATCGCCCTGACTCGACGTAATTGAGCACTTTCCTGATGAACACCGACCAAAAATTTTGAAAACTTCTATATATAACAACGATTTTCAAAAGCAATGTGTTTTGTGTATTACAGTATATGCGATACAAATATTCGACAAGGCCCTGTTTCGTCCTTAAGGGACTCATCAGGAATATGAACGTAAAGCATATTGCAGTAAATACACTACGAGGGATGGCAAAAGTTAGTTATATGCACCTGACAATGATGGTGTTACCGGGTAGAGAACCGGACACGCCCATCAACATTATGACCCGAGATAGAGAACTCGGCACGAGATGACGATTATAATGCGCATAATCAAAATAAAATATTACTGTTACATAACAATTTAGCGCCTTAGGGCAAAACACTGAAAGCAAAAATGTATCAGTAAGGCATCACGCATTAAAATCATGACCAGTACATATTTAACAGAGCAAGTCTTGCATTCCCGGCACTAAGCTGTTTCGCGTACGCTCATCAGCAATCTAAATAGTAAAGTGCTCTAGCCGTGCATAACCACCGATGGCGAGCTATATATTAGAACAAATGATTGGACAATACCGGGAGGAGCTACTACTTGTCTGAACACAACGATTTACATATGTATAGGCTTAATTTGTTAAAAAATTCAGTGGATCAGTTTAACCCTACTGGATGAAGATTTTAGGGCGATTCTCGTAAAAGACATCTCAATTAAAACTCTTCAATTAGGCAGACGAGAATCAGTCCAAAGCTTATTAAAATTTACTTTAATTGAATATTGATTTGGACATAAAGTCATCTTTAGTTAAATCTACCAATTGTAAGAATAAAAATTGTAAAAGCTATAGAAAATTATTAATTAATAATTAAACTTAATATATATCACTGAATAAAACGTACTCATTTGGCAAAAAACGTAAAATTTAAATATTAAAGTAAAAAAATCCTATTGAAAAACTTGAAAGAACTGTCAAAATTGTTAAACTTCTAAACTGCTCTTGCAAATTAAATTAAATATACTATATATAAGATAGTAAACATAAAGAAAAACAGCTGATTGCATATTCATGAAGGCGATTGTGACATGATAAAGAGTCAAAAGTTGAAATAGAAAATTTTATAGTTAGTAGATCAAGACAGATATATTGTATCGGTATACAATGTAGATCTATGTATATAATGTTTATATGTATATGTATATATTTGTATATATGTATAAAGTAAAAGATTAGCCACAAGGTGCAAATTGGTGTGCCTTGTTGTCTTCAGCACAACTTCACTGCACTGATGAGACCGGAAAGGTCGAAACAGCACTGTCTGCAGTTATCGGTATATAATGTAGATCTATGTGCTGTAGAAGCTACAGAGAAACAAAGATGATAAGCCACACAATGAAGTTATAGGAAAGAATAATTGAAGCCAGGCTAAGGAATAGAGTAGAGATCAGTAAACAGCAATATGAATTTATGCCAGGAAAAGAAACTACCGATGCCATGTTTGTTTTAGGAATGTTGATGGAAAAGTACAAGAAAGGTCAAAAAAAGCTTTAGTGTGTATTCGTGGATCTAAAGAAAGCTTACGACAGGGTTCCAAGAGAAGAGCTGTGGTATTGTATGAGAAAATCAGGAATGGCCAAAAAGTTCAGTTCAGTTCAGTTCAGTTTTCTTTTATTTCTGCTCCGCCACATAATAAAAATGCAACTATAATTTAATAATAAACGTAAGATTGCGGATTAGAAAAAGGAAGAAGCAACAAAACGAATGTACGTTGTAGCTTGCTAAAATAGCAATGAATTATTTTATAGACGTTGTATTACAAGAAGCAAGGTTGCTTCACCTCAATGTAAATTTATTTATAGAAAAAAAAGAAAGAAAGAAAAGAAAATAAAAATAACAAGCACATTAAAAATTAAGTTACGTTGAGGTCATTTGATAAAAACGAAACTCTGCCGTGGGGGCGGTGCATTGGTGGGACCATAGCAAAGTGTGGCTCACAGAATATGATCAAGCCTCAAAATCACTGAAAGCTTGAACATACTCCACCAGCCGAACAGGCAAACAAACCCACCGAAAGAAATCCTGTTCTGGATCATATGATCATTTCAAAGAACAAATGCCTCAGTACAACAAACACACACAAGCAGAAAAAAAAAAAGAGAATTAAATAATATTTTCATTACTGAACGAAAGATTAATGAAATTATAAACGTGTTGATATAAAGTCAAGACAAATTTGTTGCAAAATTATTCCAATCAGTGACGGTAAGGCAGTTGAATCGTCGGAGCACTGTTTTGTTCGAACATATACAGTAGATGATTTTCTGAAACATAAAAGAAAGAAAACCAGCAACAAGTTGCATGAGGAAGCAAGTAGTTTAAATGTTAAATAGTTCTTCAAGAAAGAAAATTTTTGCTTTTTTATTGAATGCACTCAATGAATTACTCTTTTTTATGCTGGCAAGCAATTGGTTCCAAATTTTAGGTCCAATGTATCTAATAGATTGTTTGGAGACCGTATTTTTTCATGATATAGATATAATTTGAGAGTTGCTCCTTGTGATCACATTGGATGTTTTTGTTTGAAATACATTGCTAAATACTGTAGGCAATCGTTTATTATAAAATTTATACATGAAAATAGCAATGTTTAACTTATAAAGTTGTTGTATGTTGTACATAATGTTGGTTAATTTTGTTTTCTTTGAATTCTTAATAGATTTTTAAATAAATATCATTTTCATAAACTTATTGCAGATTTTCTGAAGCTTATTTAGTAAAACGTTATGACCAAAACACCAAGTTGTAATACAGTATCTTATATGACTTAGAATTAAGGAGTGAAAAAGTGTTAATAGTGATTCTTTGTTTAAATATGGTTTTACTCTCATCACACAATATAAAGATGATTTAAGTTTGCTAAGTAGCATTTTCATGTGATCTTTCCATGTTAAATGTTCATTGAATATTACTCCTAAAAGCTTGATTGATGAAACTCTATCAATTGGTTTTTCTCTAATTGTCAAAAGAGATTTTTTTTGTGTTCTATTTGAGCTAGATGTGCTGAATATCATGTACTTTGTTTTTTTAATATTAAGAGATAGTTTGTTTGCTATTAACCAGTGTCAATGTTTTTCAGTTCTTTGTTTCCTTTTTGTACTAAGAGATTACTGTTTTTTGCATAAAGAACTACGGTTGTATCATCAGCAAAAGACAGGTTGCTGCTGAATTTTAAGCAATTTGGGAAATCATTAACATATATGATAAATAGTAGAGGACCAAGAATTGAGCCTTGAGGTACAGAAGAAGAGACAGTTCTTATATTGGAGATATGTGAATTATAGTCAACCTGTTGAGATCTTAAATTAAGTAGCTTTTGAACCAATTATATACCGTTTCTCTGATTCCATAATGATGAAGTTTATTAAGCAATATTTCGTGGTTAATAGATCAAAGGCTTTGGAGAGGTCAAGAAAAATTCCAAAAGTATTCATTTTGTTCTCAAAAGATGTTGCAATATTAGCAGTTAAAAGAGAAGTAAGGTGACTTGTTGAATGTTTTTTTCTAAAACCAAATTGATGTTCATTAATTGCATTAGATTTTTCCAGAAAAGAATAAAAACGATTATAGACCAATTTTTCCAAGAATTTTAGAGAAACAAGAGAGCAAGCTGATTGGTCTGTAATTAGATACATCTTTGGCACTTCCTTTTTTAAAAAGAGGAATTATTTTTGCATGTTTGAAATTGGAGATAAATTTTCTTTGTGATAAAGATAGGTTAAATATATAACTAAGAATAGAAATCACATTATTAGGAAGATATTTTAGCACAATAGAAGATATTCCATCCCACCCAGCACTTAATTTTGGCACTAAAGTAGAGATAATCCTTTTTATTTCTTGTGGACATGTTGGGTAAAAAAAACATTGAAGATGGATTAGAGGTATATAAATAGTCTTGATATTTGGTTGTAGATGGTGGGAGTTGAGATATCAATTTGCTTGAAACAGTAGAGAAGTGCTCATTGAGAGTGTTTGCAATTCAGTTCATATATATCTTTTCCAGCTTTTGAAAGACAGTTAATTTTATTAGTATTACACTTGGATCTTCCTAAAATTTTATTAATAGTTTGCCAAGTTTTTTTAATATTATTTTGGTAATTTGTGAATTTATTTTTAAAATATTCTTTTTTCTTTCTTTTGATGAGGTGAAAGTATTGATTTTTTACTTTAATATACTTTTCTTTAGCTTTAGTGTTATTTTTTTGCAAGAATATTTTGTGTAGCCTGTCTTTTTTGTGTAGTAAGCACCATAACTCTTTGTCAAACCAAGGGTTATTTATTTTGTTAGTTTTTAATTGTTTTTTAGAAAAGTGCATGTTGAAATTACTTATTAGAATACTTTGAAAGTTTTTAAAAGCTAAATCTGTATCAAAATCAGTTATGACATTATTAAAATCAGTGTTTTCAAGAGTAGTTCGAAAATTAATAAGATTAGAAGTAGAGAAAGATAAATTTTGACAGGTAGATTTTGTTGTAATTTACCAATTTCTGATATTTGCAGTATAGGAAGATGATTAGAAATATCATGTATCAATATACCACTTTTTATGTTTGTGCATGTCACATTTGTCCAAATGTGGTCAATGGCAGAAGCACAAGTATCACTTATTCTTGTGGGACAATTAATCAGAAGGAAGAACTTTTAATTGACGATAGTGTCAGTTAGAGTCTCAGTGTTGCAATCTTTTTGGTCAATAAGATTGAGGTTTAAATCACCCATTATGTACACATTTTTGTTTTTTTTAACTTTTTTAAGACTTGATTGAGATGTTAGAAAAATTTGTTTAGAGATTTTGTATCTTTATTTGGAGATCTGTAAATTGTACCACAGGTTACAACTTTGTTTTCAAAGTGAATATCTATGAAAATAGATTCAAAAATTTTTTCATCCACAGTACAGAGATCAGAGCAAGTGTCAAATATGAGATTTTTTTTATGTACATGGCTACACCACCTCCTTTATGTTGTTGACAGGGGTTGGATAAATATATGTAATCATTTAGTTTTTGATGTTGTTCTATTGTGTTAGGTTTTTCCCATGTTTCATTGACTGCAACAACATGAGGATTTATTTCAAGAACTGATAATAAGCATTCCAATTTATTAAAATTATTGGGGTTCAGAAGGGATCTAATATTAATACACAATATTGAGAAAGAATTTTCATTGAGATTTTTAAAAAGTAGTGCAGCATCTTTTGTGCTTATGTAAGATTCATTATCAAGAATAAAAGTGGGTATTGCATTGAAAACTTTTGAGTGCATGTTGGTAAAAAGTTTGTTTAGTTTTTTTGTGTTGTGTATATTACTATCGTGGTTAGTATCAGTTGCAAATAAACCTAAAAATCAGAATTGTTCAGAGATTGAAAAGGAAATATACTTTCTGCTTCAGTACAATTCAAACATGCCCATTTTTTAAAAGAATTGTTATTACTGTGATTATTGAAACATTGTAAATGATAATTTTGATTACAAGAATTTTCAGTGTGAATATTGTTGGTTTCGTATACATTTTTTGCATTGAAAACAAAATAATTTTTTATTTGAATTCATTCAAGATTGTGCTATTATAAAACAAAATAAAAAAACTCAAGTAAAATAAAATAAAAAAGAAAAAAAAAAAAAAAACAAATCTAACAACTAATTAAATAAAATGCCAAAATACCAAAGGGTATCACTAAAAGAAATAAAAAGGTACATGTGATCAGCCCATTAATAATATATTCTTTAATTATTATATATTGGGTAATTAAAAATAAAACTTTTAAAGTTAATTGATAATTATATTAAATGTAATAGCATTAAAAATTGATAACTAAGTAAAAATAAAAATAGAAAAGATTAGCTTAAATAATAATAGCAATTATCAACTTTTGACACTAAGTTTTAGTAGCTAATCACTGTTTTACTTTTAGAGCATAACTTAGATTGCTCTTTATTAAAGGTATATCTGAAAAGTCATCAATTAATTTTTTTTATTGTTATGGAACACATACACTTCACCTTTCCAACTCCACACTGGACAGTTGTTGAATGCTGTACGAGCTTTTTCAATTAGTTGAAGGCGTCGTTTTGTGAGGGATTCAGTGATAATCATCTTTGTCCCTTTCAGTAGCCGTTTTTTGCGGTAAACTTCATTTCGTTGAGTTTTTCTGAGAAATTTAATGATAATAGGGGTTCCTTTTTAGGAGGGTAAGGGGTGAGCGATGTCTAGATCTTGAACTTGTAAAGGTGATTCAAGTTGCAAATTGGTATTAATTATATTACAGACATACTTCTCTGTTTCGGGAGTTTTCCCTGGTTTTGAGTCAGGGACGTTTTCACAGCCATGAATAATTAAGCAGTTGGATCGACCATACTGCTCAAGATCATCCACCCTTTTTTCTACTGCTGATATTTGCTTTATTGGAGAATCAAGCATTTGCTGAATTTTGTTGAAGTTGTTCTGCATGTGTTTCAAATCTTGCTTTTTTATTGTATTACCTGTAATAGAAACAGCAGAGGAAGCAGCATCTGAATTTTTATTTTTTACTTTATTTTCATAATTTGCTTCATAAGTTGATAACCTCTTTCTCATTTGTTCCATTTCTGCTTGTATTTTCTTTAAATCTTCCATCTTCTTTTGTATAATAATGAAATTTAATTACAATTTTCTTTTTAACAAAAAATTTACGATTATTTTAACCCAATAAATATGGATGTTTAAAGGCTTTTAAAATTTATTCGATTTAATCCATGTACCTTATTCAAATAGAATGTATGTGCGACTTGTACAGGATATGTAGGAGAGAAGCGATACAGTGGTGAGGTGTGCAGTAGGAACTACAGAAACTTTCAAGGTCAAGGTCGGACTGCACCAGGGATCAACGTTAAGTCCATTCCTGTTTGCAGTGATTATGGATAGACTAACGGACGAAGTAAGGAGAGAACCACCATGGACGATGCTGTTTGTTGATGATATTGTGATTTGCGAAGAGACCAGGGAAGAAGTGAAGCAGAGACTAGAATGCTGGGGGTATGCGTTGGAAAGAAGAGAGATGAAAGTAAGTAGGTCAAAGACCGAATACCTGTGCATAAATGGAGGAAATGACGAAGAAACAGTGAAGATGGAGGACACAAAAGTGCCAAGAATTTAAGTATTTGGGATCAACGGTCCAAGAAAGTGGTGGTTGTGAGAGGGAGGTAAAGAGGAGAGTGCAGGTAGGATGGAATGGATGGAGAAAAGTATCAGGAGTGATCTGCGACAGAAGGTTACCAGCTAGAGTAAAAGGAAAAAGTGTACAGTTCAGTGGTAAGACCAGCAATGGTGTATGGACTTGAGACGGTGGCGGTCACAAAGAAACAAGTGAAAGAGATGGAAGTCGCAGAGATGAAAATGTTGAGGTTTGCTATGGGAGTGACGAGAAAAGACAAGATTAGAAACGAGTACATCAGGGGTACAGTTAAGGTAGAACGGTTAGGAATGAAGATGAGGGAGGGCAGGCTGAGGTGGCATAGACATGTCATAAGGAGAGACCAAGAGTACGTAGGAAGAAAGATGATGGAAATCAGGTCATCGGAAAAGAGGAAATGAGGGAGACCAAAGCGAAGATTTTTTAATTTAGTGAAAAAAGATATGGGCGAAGTTGGTGCAAAAGAGACGGACATTGAAGACAGGATGGTTTGGAGAAAGATGATACGTGGCCACCCCTGATCGAAGGGAAAGGCCGAAAGGAGAAGAAGAAAATATACGTCACAATCGCCTATATGAACTTCAAATCAGCTGCTTTCTTGATTGTTTATTATCGTATAGTATAGTTAATTTAATTTGCACGAGCAGTTCATAAGTTTAACATTTTTTAAATTTTTAAAAGTTTTCCTGGAAATCATGAAAGGCAGTATTGTTGCTGTACTTTTCTGGAAGCTGAAAATTATGGAAAGCAGTAGCATTGTTTACTCTTCTGGAAACTGGAAGGACTTGGAGGGGACTTTAAGCCAAGACATGTCTACACTTTCAGCGTATCTCCAGACTTGGAGGTTGAAGCTCAGTCACACTAAGACGGTGACGGCAGCCTTTCACTTAAATGAAAGAGAGGCCAAGCGTGAGCTAAAAGTCTACAACAATGATAGACTTTTACCGTTCTATCGAACCCCTACTTATCTTGGGGTAAAACTGGACAGATCGCTCACGTTTTGCCACTATCTAATGGCATTGCTTAAAAAACTATCCTCGAGCGTCACACTCCTGAGGTAACTTGTAGGCTTGGGATGGGGTGCTGGCGCCAAAACACTACGCATAGCCGCCTTATTTCTGGTCTACTCAACAGCTAAGTACTGCGTACCAGTCTGGTGTCGCAACGCTCACACTCACCTCATAAACAGTGCCTTGAATGACGCCTTGCGCATAGTCACTGGATACCTGCGTCCCACTCCAACGGACCACTTACCAATACTTTCAGGCATCCAGCCAGCTGAGCTTTGCCGAATGGGAGCGACACTCTCCTTGGCCCACCTTGGATCTCTGAAATCTTGTATGGTTTTTTAAGTGGGTCCTTAGATGCTCGCCAAATGAGACTAAGATCTAGACACCCGTTTGTGGCAGCTGAGCAGAATCTTTTAAACAACCTTGCCAAACTTGGCATCCGCGCTTGTAAGTGGACGAACCATAAATGGAATGCGGATTACTGTGAAAATACATCCAGGCTCCGTGTTTTTATACCCAGGACAGTGCCAGGCCTGTTGGGATGAGCTTGCCCCGAATAACTTGGGTTAAGCTCAACCGCCTGAAGACTGGTATTGGGCGGTCTCATTCGTTTATGCACAAATGGCGTCTCGCTCTTTCACCAAATTGAGAGTGCGGCACCGCTGAACAAACCGCAGTCCACGTTCTAACAGCGTGCCCTATACATCGGGTATCACATGAAGCACGAGGTTTGACGGTCTTGGATGACGAAACCGATGCTGGCTTAACAACATTATAGTCAGCATCTGATCCGGGAAGTAGAGCAGCCTGGGGTAGTAAAAGGATAAACCCTCGGCCCCAGTCCTGTTTGCGTCTGACCTAGAATAGATGCCCTTCCAAACGACCACGACGACAAAAGTTTTTCGATCTTTTACTTTATTTAAATTTTACGTTAGTTTTGTCAAGTAGGTACATTTTATTTATGATAGATATTAAAATAAGTTTAATTAATTATTAATTAATAATTTTTCTATAGCTTTTACTATTTTTATTTTTACAAATTGTAGATTTAACTGAACATGGCTTAATGTCGATCGATTTTAAATTAAAATAATAAAAGTAAATTTTAACCAATTGCGGACTAATTCTCGTCTGCCAAAGTGAAACATTTTAATTGAGTTGCATTTCACGAGAACTGTCCAAAAAATCATCATCTAATAGGTTTAACTGATTCACTGAAATTTTTAACAAATTGTGATAAATTCAAACCAAAACCAAAAAAGGAAATTAATTTTAACTATTGCAAACATGTAACAAAATTAAGTTTTTTTGGTTTGGGTTTGAATTTACAACAATACTATATATTTTAGTTCAAGCGCACACCTTAGAAAAAGCTTACCGTCAGCCACTGGCCATAGTTAAGATCGGCGGGCTTAAAACACAAATCTATTGGTATGCAAACTACTGCAAAACAAATTGTATAACAGGTCTTTATTTAAAAGTTTAGCAAACTTAAAACATAGCATAAAACAAAGGCAATTAAACGCCTGGGATGAAATCAGTTGATACTGATTGAACCATAATGGAATATTCAAAACGGCTGGCCAAGAACTTTGTAAAATTAAGTTTATCTTAATTAAAGTGTAAACAATGAAAAAAATTTTTTTATTTGTTTTACTGATTTTTTCTGTGGAAAATTAGCAGAAGTTATCTAAATAAACTTCTATTTTTTTTAGGAAAATTTCGTACATTTTGTACAAATATGGAAGTCTGGGGTATTATGTCTACATTGATTCTTCAAGATGGTCCTTTTTTGGGCATGAGACTGTACATAATGGTTGGAAGAAGCGTGGTCCACCAAATGATCGTATTCTTTACTTGCAAAAACCTTTTAGTTGTTATTTTACAATTATATCGTCTGTCAATCATAGCAACCGCCAAAAAAGATGAAGATGAAGATGAACTGAAAGCATTTTATCCTCGTAAAAGTTTAGACACAATAAAAACCGTTGCACTAGCGAAATCAAGGTTTGCAAAAGGATTAATAAAAAAAAAAAAAAAAGATGCAACATGTACAAAGGCTGCACCATTCTCAATCAATGATACAGAACAACCAAAAGCGTAATTGCTTTTGAAAAGCAAAATAAACAACACAAAAACATCAAAATTTTAATTTTTATAATGGAATGCTGTATTATTCTACAAAACAACTGATTTCCGTACATTTAATTCTTATTATTGTTTGCATGGAAATGTTTTTGTTGTTTGCTCATGCTCACACTATTGAGTTTCTACTGTTATATTAAAGCTTTTTAAAAGTAAAATTCCAATTTTTTTAAAGCTTATTTCAGAAATGTTTCAGTTTTTTACTAGCTCCTACCAGTGGCTTAACTAGAAAAAACAAAGAGGCCTGGAAATTACTTTATTAACAACTCCAGTTTTTTCCCATGCACAGGCTTTGTGCAATGTACAATTAATGTGATGTTATAATGATTGCGTTTTATATAAAAAAAATAGAAAAACCAGCATCTTATCGAGTGCGGATGTGCTTCACTCTTGTTTTTAATTAACTGCTGCAGGTGCTTGCTAAGGCGATATAATTCTTAAGAGTTGCAGTTAAGAAACTTTTTAATGCAATCTGCTCTAATAAGGTTTTTTTCAAAATAACAGTTAAAAGTCTTTTTAAAAAAGTAGCCTACTTTTAAACGTTTTTTTAAAGGAATTTGTTGAAATTAGAAAAAGATCAAACGTACCGCTGCCGCATTTCTTAGTAAAGGTAAACAGGTGTAGAAAGTGTAAGTATAAAAATTGCTTCAGTAAGAAAATTTGGACCAAATACAGCTTAAAAGATATTCTAGAGCTCATTACTAAAAAAATTTACATCTTGTTTTGTTATGTTAGTTTTTCAGAGTTGATTTAACGCACTAGTGCATAAAGTTAAATTTTCAAGATATAAATTTAATATATATATATATATATATATATGCAGTGGTGGATATTCAAAATTAGGGGCCCGAGGCAAAATCCAAATTAGGAGCCCCCAAAATGACGTCACAATGACGTCACATTCGAAATGACCATTTTACCAATGCCAGCTAGAAAGATAGGCTACGAAATATTGGAAAAAAATTGATTCTGATACGAAACTTGAAATAACTCAAATCAGTGGCAGACACAGAAAGTTATAATGAAAGATTTACACGTGACTCAACAATTAATCAAACGACACCTGATCGAAATGGCACTTAATCAAAATGACATTTGATCAAATAATGAAAGAAAAAATTTACAACTTTGAATCTATCCCAATTTTGTCAATTTTTTGTCCCAAAAACATAGTACTTTAAATCTGCCCCGGTTTTGTTGATTTTTTGTCGCAAAATCATAAATCTCTAAAAAAAAGATCTTTCTGTCTGAATCTGTCTCTGATTTCTGCAAGAGGTCTATAAGGGTGGAGCCATGGCACAATGCCCCCCTCTAAATAACTGACTACGTAAAAAAAATGAAAAAAAATGATAGCAATAAGCATCTAATAAAACATAACCATGACAAACGATCTACTTGTTGCCCCCCTAAAACTTGTTGGTGCCCTTTGCCCAGAGACCTTGTTAAAAAACCTTGATGTTGACATTGGCAAAAAATTATAAAAGATTAAAACAAATTGTCTTTTTACTATTGGCCTCTGCTTTTTATGAATCTAATTTACAGTAACAAAGAGATTGTTTAATCGCAGAAACATACAAAAATAAATCTTTTTTTTTATCAACTGTCATTTCGATCAAGTGCCGTTTCGATCAAATGTCGTTTCGATGAAGTGTCGTTTGGGTCAAATGTCGTTTCGATCAAGTGTCGTTTCGATCAAGTGTCGTTCGATCAATTGTTGTAGCACCGGGTTTACAAACTAAAAACACAATTAGTATAAAAGTTGAAATAACGTCAAAACCTTTTTTTCTCTACACTTTTTTACTGTTGTATTGTCTTTTAATTGGTCTGCATATCCTTTATTTTTCAAAGTGGGAGGAAAGAGTTTAAAAGTTTAAACGAACTCTAAAAGTTTAAAAGAAGGAGTTTAAAAGTTTAAAAGAACTTTTAAACTTCTTTCTCACATGCATATGCTTATGACTAAAATATTTTTTTTTACTTGAAAACATCTTGGACAGACTTGAATTCAGTGATGGAATTCAGGAAGTTTGCATCGGTTTGCGCAAACACGTTGTTATGAATGCCATAACGTTCAGCGAGCGCGTTCTTAATTTAACGTAATCTCTGTATTTTTATACCTCTGATGATGAAAGAACCTATTATTGACAACTTCTATACTATAGGGGAAAGAACCTATTTATTTTTTTTTAATTTTTGAATTTCATTATTGTTTAAACTCGATTTGACCCTTTTTACAAAAACAAGGACTCAAACCAAGTTCTCAAATCAATAATTGTTGACTTGGAATTGGTTTTGTGTGGTTAGTAAGCTATGTTATATGGAATGCATAAAAACAAATTGGGAAAATGGTTTTGAAAATTCGAATTTCGTACACTCAGATTCATGCTTTCATGGACTTATATTAAAATTACATCATTTTTGGTAGTCTTGGATTTGAAATCGGTTCAAACTTTTTGAAAATGACTCGATCTTGGTTCGAATTTGAAAGTTATAAGTTGTTGGACTACTATTAGCATGCACACAATCTATTAGAGGTATATTTTTGAAACTTTCTCACCACTACATATTAAACATTTGTACCATAGTCTTGATAGTCTCAAAAAATAATAAATTTGTCAAAATACATTTCAACAGAATTAAAATTGAACTGACTAAATAGGTAGGCTACTATCACACACAAAAACCTGATCCTTTTTTAGCAGTAAAAACAAATTTGCACTGATTACATAGCAACAACAAGAAAAACAATTTTTTTATTGAATATATATATATACAGTGTATATCAATTAATCCAGTCAAGCAAAATAATGTTAAATCTCAATAATTATGCCGATTCCACAATGTACGACAAGTTTTATCATAAGAATCAAAAAATCTACGGCCTAAAACATTATTAGAAAGAGAAGCTTTAGTTATGGTTTTTTTAACACAAAAAAGATTAAGAAATGCTGGTAATACGAACTTTTATAAAATATGAATACCTTAATTTTTACAAAAAAAATTTAAATTACATTCGAAAGCTAACAAAGTTTGTTAAAAAATATAATTATGCTTGCTTTTAGGCAAATGAGTGAAAAAAATACTAACCCAAAATAAAAATTTGTTAATGATTAATATATTAAAAATCAGCCAATTATTTATTTAATATTTTCAGCTTATGCTGCTTTAATTAAATCTTTTGAAGATTTTTGTCTGGCAGGAATAGAAATATGCAATGCAAACTTGCAATAAAGCTAGCTTTAAACTAAAATTGTAAAAATAATAAAAGTACTGTGAAATATTGTCAAAACCATTTAATGTTATGATTGTTTGTGCAAAATAGACCAACTGATAATCACCATCAAATTTAATGTAAGAAGCCATTTAGCTTATTCTATGTTAGGTTACCTTTTAAAATTGTCATTTAAAATCAAAATACTTTACCTAAATAATTTCTAATTCAATTTTTTTCAGAATGACAATATAGAAAATTTTAACTTTAATCAAGCAGTTGTTTTTACCAGATCACCTTACAAACCAGTTGTCAAAGTGTCAATTTTAAAAAATGCTAAACCCCTTAAAAAAAGCTGCAATCAAGTCTTGAAAGTCAAGTGAATGAATAAATTGCATATGCATCAATTTAGAACTTTGAAAAAAAGTGAAAATCTCCATATAAACTTGGTTAATGGTAAAACATTTGCAGACTGGATTTAGTGTTCTATTGGTTTCTATTGTACATGAAGCATTTGCTACAAAAAGAAAAAAATGTATTTTTTATTACTGGTGTTTGTAAATTTTTTAGTTATGTTGTTGTTTTTAGTTATTATTTTGTTGCAATTATGGAAAGTAATTAATATTGTATGCATAAATACAACTAATTTTAAGTAGTGTTTTTATCAATAGAAAAATTTAAATTTAAAACAAGATTTCTCTTTTTCTTAGACATATTTTTAGTTGTAAAGTTGTTACTGCTAAATTTCAATCACTTTTGGATAACTTTTATGGCAATCTGACTATTAAGAATAGTTTACATTATGTAGTTGTTCTGCAATATATAGAAACTGAAGAGATTTTATGGATTGTTGTTTTAAATTTTAGTGTTCTGCCAACATTACCCTATATGCCATATTATGTGACATAAATTTAATCTATTTGCTGAAAACTTTTGAGAGTTTTTGAGGTTCATGAAACCATGTATTTTTATTTTTTATTTTAATCTCTATATTTATCCTCCTGACTCGCAGGAAAGCGACGGAGGCGCTATACATAGGGTAAGCAATTACCCCGACCTGCTTCCGGAGATGCCAAGATATTGCTGTCCGCTAGTAAGTTAGTAGAGATATTACTGCAATTTAGTACTGCTTGTCAAGACCACCAAGCAGGGGAAAGTGCCGTAAAGTGTCTTTCCCAAGGACACAACAGAATGGCGTAAGTGGGTTTTGAACCTAGACCATGCTGATCATCAGTCCGGTGCTTTAACCACTCGACCACGCTGCCGACAAAATACCACAAAATAAAACTACATGCGGCATTTTCAAAAAGGGGGGGCCCGAGGCGATCGCCTCATTCGCCTCACCCAATATCCACCACTGTATATATGTTTCTAGTTACATTAAAAGAAGTATTCATGCCAAATTTTATAACTATCCTGTGATTATATCCAAAGCTATAACATGTCCAGAAAACTGCACCCTATGCACTCTAAGGCAGTGCTTCTTAACCTTTTTTGATTTCGTTTATTCCCTAGCATCAAGTTTCGGATTTCTTTCACTTATAATTAGGGATAGTATAACTGAACGGGATTGCTAAGTCCGCTTTTTTTTTCGTATCCGGTGTACGACTGTAGTGCTTCCAGCATTCTCTTGTTATTAAGCACCACAGACTCGAATGTCCGAATGTAATCACTTTATTTAACTTCAAGTAAAATACAATTGTATTTGCATTTTTTAAATTATTAGAAAGAGTTGTTGCAGGTGCAAATTAGATTTTGTTTTGAAAATTTAATAAGCAATCCGGTTAGTAATAAGCAGGTATAGTAGGCAATAGAGGTGTGCAAAAAATAACAGTTCGTTAAAAAGTAACAGTTAATTTCCTTAACGAATATTAACAGTTAAGTAAATCGCAAAGTAACAGTTAAGAAGTGAACTGCTATTATTATTTACACCATGTTAGAGCTCAATTCTTTTAAAATTTTTTCTTTTTCAAAAAAGCAGCAATCTCTCATCTGCTTCACATTTGTGTTACAAATAGCAAAGCGAATCGCAAAGTAACAGTTAAAAAGTAGCAGTTAGGAAATAACAGTTAAGAAGTTAACTGTTATTATTCATGCCACATGGTATATTAGGGCTCAATTTTTTCGAAACTTTTTCTTTTTTGAAAAAGCAGCAATCTCTCATCTGCTTCGCTATTTGTAATACATATAGCAAACCATATAGCAAAGCAGATGAGAGATTTCTGCTTTTTTGAAAAAGAAAAAGTTTCAAAAGATTGAGCTCTAAGATACCATTTCAATCTAAAAAATTGACTTCTTAAATGCTAGTTCTTATTCTTAACTGCTACTCCTTAACTGTTATTTCTTAACTGATACTTTTTAACCATTTTTTCTTAACTGTTACCTTGCAATTCGCTTTGCTATATGTAACGAAAATGTAAAGCAGTTGAGAGATTGCTGCTTTTTTGAAAAAATTGAGCTCTAAGATAACATGGTGTGAATAATAGCAGTTACTTCTAAGGAATTTTTACGTTAACTGCTTGTTGAAAATTTTATCTGTTACTTTATATTCACTAAGCCAACTAAGAACTAACCAATAACAAAAAAGTAAATTTTAACAATAACAAAAAGTTTAATTTAACAATAGCAACCAATAACAAAAAGTTTTACATAGTTGATAATGCAATGAGCTATAATTTCGAATCATCCTTAATAAACAATGTTTCAAAATATATTTGTAACATATCGATTAACTACGCTCATAAGCTTCATAGTGACGTCACACTACTCGCACGTTTTATCTGTATGTTCGTTTTGCTGACCATTGTAAATACAGCTTGCTTTCAAGTTAGACGCGTGTTAGAAAACATTACATGGTGTCAGAAGTTATTCGAAATAAGCAAATATGAGTCAGTTTAAAACGCCAAGGGAGGTTAATTTTAATGCAGAAAATCTTGCTGAGGAATGGCGGCGTTGGGAAAAATCTTTCAGAATATATTATGCTGCGTCTGAATTACATACTAAACCAATAGCTACTCAGATAGCAATTTTACTGAATTGTGCAGGCGAAGAAGCCCGAGATATTTTTGATAATTTTAGCATTTCACTAGATGATGAGAATCTCACGACTGACATCGTTTTGGACCGTTATAAAGTTTTTTGTAATCCCAGGCGGCGACCTGTTTTCGACACTTATAAATTTTGGCAGCGTCAACAAGCAGTTGGCGAATTATTTGATAAATGGTTAACTGAGTTACGTTTAATAGCAAATAATTGTGATTTTGGTGCGTTCAAGGATAGACTATTGCGGGACAAAATTTTATTTGGCACCAACGACTAGACAGCACGACAGCGAATGTTAGAGGAAGAAGATCTTACTTTAGAAAAGGCAATAAATATATGTCGATCAATTGAAGTCACAAAAGCTCGCATGCAATATATGTCGAATGAAAAAATAAATTCTTCCTTAGTTCAAGAAATTAAAAAAAAGATCGTTACCCTAGTTTCTCGGCGTCTAATACTTCGGTTTCCGACAAACCTTGTCGATTCTGTGACCTCGTGCATTTGCCCAGACAATGCCCAACATATGGCAAAACTTGTCGAAAATGTGGAAAGCATAACCATTTCGCGGTTGTTTGCAGAAGTTTTAAGTCGGATACGAGAAACATAAAAGAAATTACTTCAGAAATTCAAGCTGACTCGACGGTTTTCCAAATGTGTAACCTTCAAAGCAAACCGACCGGCTCAAAAATGCGATCAACGCTTAAGGTGCTTGATCACCATAACAACACTAGTACTTTATCTTTTAAACTGGACACCGGCGCGGAAGTGAATGTTTTGCCTTTAAGCTTATACAAACAAATGCGTTTAGCTCCTTTTTTATCTACATCTACGATATTGCGTGGTTTTGGTAATGCGTTAATTAAACCATTAGGCACGGTAGAGATGATTATTTGTGATAGAACGGGTCGTAAATTTTCGTTGATTTTTTTTGTTACTGATATCATTCATACGCCAATACTCGGCGAACATGCATGTGAACTGTTAAATTTAGTTAAAAAAATAGAGGACATTTCGGAATCTTCAAACCTTACCTTAGACATGGTTACAAACAATTTTTTAGAAGTCTTTTCTGGCACGGGTTTATACAAAGAAAAATATAATATTACATTACGTGATGACGCAAAACCGGTTATACAGCAACCACGACATATTGCTTACGCGCTTCGCCCGAAATTAAAAGCAACTCTGGAACGTTTAACTAGAGATGGCATGGTTGCTGATGTGGATTGCCCAACTGAATGGGTGAGCAATCTGGTAGTGGTAGAGAAGAAAGATAAAAGTTTACGTTTGTGCTTGGATCCGAAGCCTTTAAATGCTGCAATAATGCGAGAACGTTATGTTATTCCAACTCCAGCTGATGTTATTCCAACTCCAGCTAATTGTCAATATGCCTCCACCTATAGATGTCCCCTCACTTCAACGATTTTTAGGAATGACGAAATACCTTTCTCAATATATACCAAATGAATCTTCTATCACAGCCCCTTTGCGTAAACTTCTAAAAAACAATTCTGAATGGACTTGGGATAATGAGCATGACGAAGCTATAGCAAAGTTAAAGCTTGCCTTGATTAGTAAACCTGTGCTAGCTTTCTACGATGTTAACAAGGCAGTTACTGTTCAATGCGATGCATCGCAAGACGGACTAGGGGCGTGTTTGATACAAGAGGGCAAACCTGTTGGATTTGCTTCAAGATCATTATCTCCAACTGAAAGAAACTACGCTCAGATAGAAAAGGAATTACTATCTATTGTGTTCGCATGCGAAAAATTCCACCAGTACGTCTACGGACACCGAGCTGTGACAATTGAAAGTGATCACAGGCCCTTAGAATACATATGGAAAAAACCACTAAGCAAAACTCCTCCACGACTGCAACGTCTCATGCTTCGTCTGCAGCTTTATGACTTTAAAATCAAATATGTTCCAGGAAAGTATTTATATCTGGCCGACACATTATCAAGAGCTTATCAAACAGATACTCATGATGCAAAAATAAATCAGGATCTTGTTCAAGTGGTTCATTCGCTTATTATAAATCTGCCTGTTACCACAACAAAATTCGATGAGATTCAACAAGCCACAAAAAACAATGAAATTTTACAAAAAGTTAAGACTTATTGTCAGACTCGTTGGCCAAGGTGTCAAAAAAATGTTTGTTTATCTGTACGACCCTATTGGAATGTGCGTGATATGTTGCATGTTATAGATGACGTAGTTTTTTATGACCAACGCATCGTTATACCAAAATCTTTACAACCGCAAACACTAAATTTAATTCACGAGTCGCATTTTGGTATTGAAAAATGTAAATCTCGAGCAAGAGAGTTGGTTTATTGGCCTAGTATGAATGCTGATATTGAGCGCATTGTCAAAAATTGTGAATTATGTATTAAGTATCAAAACAATCAACAACGTGAACCCATGATATCGCACGCTATTTTGAATGAGCGCTTTCTTAAAGTGGGTATTGATATTATGACTTTTCAAGCCAAAGATTATCTTGTGATTGTTGATTATTATTCCAAATATCCTGAGTTACAATGTTTATCTGACAAAACAGCTTTTACTATTATTGAACAATGTAAAAGCGTTTTTGCGCGGCATGGTATACCTGTAGAAATTGTGAGTGATAATATGCCGTTTCAAAGTTATGAATTTATTGCGTTTGCCAAAGCTTGGGGCATCAAAACTACCACTTCAAGCCCGACATACAGTCAAAGTAACGGTCAAGCTGAACGCAGTGTCCAAACTCTTAAAAAGATTCTGAAAAAAGCTCACGAAGAAAACACAGATCCGTATTTAGCTCTTTTAGAATATCGTAATACTCCAGTTTCAGGCATGAAATATTCTCCGGCTCAGATGTTAATGAGCAGACGTCTAAGAACAAAAATACCTGTAGCGACGTCATTGTTAACCCCCAATATTGTTGATCCGTCCGCAGAATTAATCAAAGCGCAATCTCGTCAAAAACGTTATTATGATCACTGTGCAAATCCATTGAAACCTTTGCAGAAAGGAGATGTTGTATGTTATCGTAAGAACAAAAAATGGAATAAGTCATGTGTTGTCGATGTGCGCCCTGAACCACGCTCTTACACGATTTGTGGCGAGAAAGGTTTCCTGCGCAGAAATCGCCGTCTTTTATACAAAGCAAATTTAACTTTTCCGACTTACAACAGACACTTTCAAAGTCACAGAGCTAATTTTAAACAAAACTCTGACGTAAACCAACCACAACTTGAGCCACTTTCTAATAGCCAATCTTCAGGCTCAGTTATGCATGAATCACGTCCTACATCTCGTTACGGGCGGCCCATCAAATTTCCGTCCAAATACAAAGACTACATTGTATAGTGCGCATTAAAAAAGCTTGTTTGTTTTATTTTATTTTCAGTGTGTCATTTGATTTTTTTAGAAGGAAGATGTAACATATCGATTAACTACGCTCATAAGCTTCATAGTGACGTCACACTACTCGCACGTTTTATCTGTATGTTCGTTTTGCTGACCATTGTAAATACAGCTTGCTTTCAAGTTAGACGCGTGTTAGAAAACATTACAATATTGGCTATACTTTTATTCTGAGATTAGTTAAGCATTACAAATTTTATACTCTGAGAAAAAAATACATAACATAATTTGTAATGTAACTGCTTTTTTCTTATCTGTTTCTGCCTTTGATATGGTAACAACATACAATTGCTATTGGTTAGTTCTTAGTTGCTTAATGAATATAAAGTAACAGCTAAAATTTTAAAAGTAGCAGTTAATAACAGTGATTCAAAAGTAACAGTTAAGCACGTCTCTATTCACCAACAGCTTGTTTAGCAGCTTTTTTCTTATTTGTCGCAGACACGAAAAATAACGGATAAAAGAAAAGCAGTCTACCGTTATGTTAAGTATATAGTAGTACTTAACCGTTATTTCCCGTATCTATTCTTTGCTACTAGTTAACTGTTAATTTATCCGTTATTCTCGTATCTGCCAGTGCAGTTCACTTGCTTTTTTGTTTTCTCTTATTTCTCGTATCTACTACTAGCGAAAGTGCTGTTTCGCTTAACGAATAAAAAGTAACAGTTAAAAGTAACAGATAAATATTTCAAAGTAGCAGTTAGTAACAGTTATTCAAAAGTAACAGTTAAGCACATCTCTAGTAGGCAACTTATGCCTCACTTCCATTGAATAAAACTCTGCAGCCCAAATGTTTTTTTTTCCTAAATTATTGGCAAATTAAACAAGCTTTTTCAGAATTTAATGCTAAAATGTTTAATAAATACTTTTTCTTGGTTTAAATTATGATTTAAACTTTACAGTAGCTTTTTTCAACACTTTTGTATTGTAGTCTAGACCTATAATTAAAGATTTTTTAAAACTAAGTTAAAGAAAGTAACAGAACAATGATATTGGAATTTTAATGTTTTTTTTTTACTTAGTTGCAATCATTTTTTCAACTTAAAAAAAAGCAAATATGGAGTGTGTGGGGTGGCAAAATTTATTTTTAAGTTCTTTGCCTTCCCACACACGCTTTATGAGCGACTGCTGCAAATATCGTTTTCTTGAAGTTCTAAGACCCATACGGCTTTCTGTCCATTTGAACCTTTGAAGCTATAGATTTAGTTTCAATATTATGTAAGTTATGGTGAGAGTTAATGAAAATAAGGTTGAAAAGTTTGCTGTAAATTAAAAGTCAACCACCATTATATGTATGTTTTTAAACAATTGTTTAGACAAGCTATCACTATATTTGCATACTATTGTAAAACACACCTTTTGTGGTTTTGCTATATCTGTTATATTTTCTGGCATTGGTAGATGTTTGGTCATTTAAAAAATACTTTATATCATAAGGACTGCTTTATTTTCACACATCTTTTGAGGGAGTAGAAGGCTGCATTGCCCCAATGCTTCAAATTAAAAAACATGTTTTTATTAATTACTTTTTTGATTGCATTACTGTTTCTGTAACAGAGTTTACTTGCTTAACTAAACATTTTTTAAAGCAAGTGTTGTTATGATTAAAAATCGTTTTTTTCCAGTTATGTTGTTATTTATATAATACAAAATACATATATAAATATATGTTTGATTAAATAAAAATAAATTGTAATTAATAGTTGACATCAATTGATTTGTATCAGATATGGGGTTTTGCTGTTGTGCTCCTGGATGCAAAACAGGGTACAGATCACAAAAAACTTCAAATAAAATATCTGTTTTCCATTTCCCAAAAGATCCAATGTTAAAACAGAAATGGATTAGTGCTATACCTCGAAAAAACTGGGCTGTAAATAATTCTACTAGAATATGTGCTCTTCACTTTGAAAAAAATGATTTTATAACAGATTCAACAGATGGAAGCTCACGGCGTCACAACAAACGCAATTCAAAAGCTCTGAAACAAGCTCATTTAAAACCAAATGCAGTGCCACATATTTTTTCCACATTTACCTAAGTATTTGTTAGGGATAGTAACTACGGGATTCATAACTTGTTTTTAATGCTGCCAATAGTAGGGCAAAAATTTCAGATAACAGTTTTACCACATATTAGTCGCGAAAACTTTTGTTGCATCAAAAAAACTTTAATATATGTTTCAAGAGACCAATCTTAAACATCTGGGTTCAATTCCCAGCTCAATCACCTTCTCATAATTTATTTATTTCAGGCAGTGCAGTCCATATCATAATAAAAAGCGAAAACAAACAAACAAAAAAACAAATTTAAAACGCCACTGTTTACAAATAGTTTTAAAAAGTTTCAAAATTTTTACAATTAAACTTGTAATAAATCAATCAAGAAATTGCAATATTTTATTTCCTATTTCTTCAAATCATCAATATAATTATTACAGTGCTATTGAATCCTAATAATAAAACATGAAGCAGCGCCCTTTAATTACCTGTATCAGAGGCAAAAACAAGTTGCCATCTAAAGTATGTAAGTAATACCACCTAAGTTCAATCTACTTATTTAGTTTAAGTTAATAAAATAAATGAGAGAAAAGCAAGCATAAACTGATAAGTAACATTACTAAATAAAGTAGAAAGCATGCAAATTAACAGAACGACTGTATACAAAATTTAAAAAAAAAGAGATAGTAAAAACCAGCACTGAATGAGGCTCATAGGCGGAGTGGTCCCTGGTAATAAACAAAAATCACACGAAAAACCGAAAAATAACGCATAAAATTTCCATCATAAAGTGCTTTGGGAAAGTGATTCGGGTTTCTAACAACAAGGCATTTTTGACAATCATTGAAATGCTTTATTGCAGTGAGTGTAGTAAAAATTAATCGTCTTGATCATTCATCTTGCTTTCACGGAGAACGAGGTCTGACGGCTTTGGATGACGAAACTCGATGCTGGCTTAACAAATAAAGCCAGCATCTGATCCGGGCAGTACAGCAACCAGGGTTAGTAAAGGGGTAACTGTTTGTGTCTGACCAGAAGTGGATAATGCCCTTCCAAACAACGACGACAACATCTCGGTTGTCTTTCTTGAAGCCTGTTTAATCAATAAAAAATAAAAATTTAGAAAAGTAAATAAAATTTTATTGCAATTTTTGTAGAAGAAATACATGATTCTTTGAAGGAATTTGACTTTGATATATTTTAATATTTTTCAATAAAGTTTTTATAACACCAGTCTTGTTACTTTTCGGATACAACTCGTATATAGTTGACATACGGTATAGCAAAAAAAAGTAAATTGAGATTTATTAATAAAAACACCAAAATATATAGTTGACATATGGTATAACAACAAAGTAAATTGAGATTTATTAACAAAAATTACGATAAACAAAAATACCTCTGCTCAAACTATTATGAAGAAAAATGGCCATGTTTTATGAAGAAAAATACTTCACTCTTCTATAATTGCCTTCTACAAATCTTCATTCTTTGACACATTTCTCTAAAAAAAAAACGTTTAAAAATACCACTTATTGAAAACAATTTTAATACTTTAAACGTTTTAAATTAAAAAAAAAAAAAACAATTTTAATACTTTAAACTATCAATTATTTCAGCAATGAGAAGATTGGCAAAAATAGTTTTTAAAATCTTGCAAATGAGGAGTTAGATCTAAATTTGAAAGTTAAAGCACAAAGTGTAATCATTGTTCAAATTGTAATCATTGTTCAATATAATCAAAGTGTAATCATTGTTCAATATAATCTGGCTGAAAAGAATTTAACAGCAATATTAAATAAACATCTTTAAAATTTTTACAAAGACACATCTAATAACACATAAAAATATCAATTTTTTTAACAAGTTTTCCTACAAATATAACCAGTGTCCGATAAATCTGATATTGCTCAATTTTTTGCTTGGGTTGAGCAACTGCCCCCCTACTGGTAGGCCATGTTACTGAACTCCAAGCAAAATCTTTGCACTGTCAGTGCATATTAATTCTTCTTTGTTAAAGACACATTGAAATCAATGTCAATAGTAAAACCTATAAAATGGCAAATAATTTTTAGGGTAAAAAATAAATTTTTATAAAAACTTTTAGTAAATTAAAACAATGCATCAAAACTTTGTCAAATGGTAGTTATTAAAATTGTAATGTTAAAAAAGTAACAGTATTCTAAAAGTTTACTAATCTCTTCTCACCTGTTGTGCACAATTTTTTTCTTCCAATCCATTACCATTTTTTTCCTATTTAGACATTATCTATTCATAGTAAAATTGAACTTTTAACAATAACCTATAACTCTTGCTACAAAAAGATAATAAAATTATGACTTGCAACTGTATCAACTTAAGCAAATATGACATAAAAATTGTAAAAAATAAATCTTTTATTTAATGTCATACTAATGTGAACCTACTTTTGCAGTCCCCATCACCAGTGATGAGATTCAAAATTTTAAGAACAGGTTTCCTTTTGTGTGGAAAACATTAACAATAGGTTCCCCCATTATACAAAGATAGAGAGGTCTCAAGACTTCATTACATGGATTTGCTGAACTTAGTGACATTTCAATAATGGATTATGTAAACCCATGCAAACCACTGAATATCACCACTGCTCATCATTAACTTTATTTGATAAATTTTGATACACACTGGAAAAATTAGTTGTGCTTTTTTTAAGTATATTAAGTTCCTCAGATTGTTGTGCTTTAACATCAGGATTATCCTATTAATCCATATTGAACCATTAAATTATAACTATCAATAAAAAATCAACCATATAACAAACAGTTGATATTACTTCAAAAGGTTATATAAAATATCTGTTCATTTATAATTCTTTATAAGTAATTATTATAGTGTTATTTTTAATTTCATTTTGACTTGAAAGCAAAAATAAATAATAAAAACATATAAGAATAATAGTGCAAATTATTTATTTAAATCAGACTCACGGTCCATAACAGAAATAAAAGGCAAAAAAACCCATTGAAATATGAAATCTAAAGTGTTTAAAAAATCAAATTAGTCATGAAATCAGCCCCTATAAGCATAAAAAAATTTTTTATAATCAATGTTTTACACGAGGAAAGTACACATATAGTTTACAGCAGTTTGACATCAAACAATAAGTAAATAATTTATATTTTCATCAATAGCAAGCATTTAAAAAAATTTTTTTTACTGCAGTTTTTTTTACCTTTACGCTCATAGCCTTGGTTTTAAAGCACAAAAGAGTTTTTAAGAGTAATATTCTTACTACCGGTATTTAATGTTATAATCTCATTTAATATCAAAAGCTAATCTGTAAACTATACTACGAAGAAGAATGTTTAGTATGCAGTATGCTTGCTTGCTATCAATTCGATTAACTTTTTTGCCCTACTCCGTGTTGACTTCGTGATAGGAAAAAGCGGAGTTATCAATCCCGTAGTTACTATCCCTAGTATTTGTCAACAAATACTTCTGCTCCTTGTACTACAGCTTGCTCATCTGCTTCTTCTAGACTTGGCAAAGAAAATAATTCAATTTTAGAAAATTGTAAGCAAATGTTTCAAGAAGAAAACATTTCTGACTTGTCATCATTAAAAGAAAAGCTACTTCGTGAAACTTTACCAAGTTTTTTCAAGTATTGTACAGGAAACACAAATTATACTTCTTTATGTTGTAAATATTTTAGCAGATGATTTTAGCTCACCTCAGCTATCAGCTTCAGTTAAAGTGTCTGCAAATTTGGATCTTAACCTTTTTGTTGGTTCTAAAAAAGTACCATTTAAAGTTTATCAACACTTAATTACTTCAAACAAATTGACAAATATATTGCAATTATTAAATATTCTTGCTTTATGCAAAGCATTGTGTGCAAATTCTTATGAATCGGATAAAAGCTCTGCTTATCTTTCTTTAGCTCTGAGTTTTTTGGAAGAATACGTGGCATTGGAGTCACATAACACATCAAGTGAATCTTCCTTGGCTTTAGTAAAATTCATTGTTGAGCAGCTATCTTTAGTGAATATACCCAAACATGGAAGACGGTATTCTTCTAGTTTGATTACCACTGCTTTTTTGTGGCAGCTAACCAGTTCATCATTGTACAAAAAGTTGAGAAGTTTACTGGTTTTACCTTCAATTTCTTCTCTTCGAAAACTTTCTATGGGTATGACAATACAAGGTGGCACACTAGACACCAATTATTTGAGAAGTCGAGTAGCAGAGGTGCCTGAACAAGAACGTATTGTTGTGGTGATGTTAGACGAAGTGTAAACAGCACAACGTGTGGAGTATACCCATGGTTCTTTTATTGGTGTAACAAAAGAAGCTTCTGCAAAAACAGTTCTAACATTTGTGATTCAGTCTGTCAAGGGGAAATATAAAGATGTTGTCTGTCTGATTCCAATCCATAAACTGAGCCTTGCGCTGCTTCGGAAGTGGTTTGATTTGGTCATGTCTGCATTAAATGATCTGTTTTTAGTTGTTGCTGTTTCTGCTGATAATCATGTTTGCAACAGGTAAAATATGGTTAATGTTATCAAAAAGCTATAAAAAGTCTTTTCTTATAACATTAAAAAAATTTTAAAAGTTTTTTTTGCTGCATTACTTTCAATAACTTCGATTGTTTGTGTTAATCTGAATTTGTTTTACTGTAAGGTTATGCTGCATGTGTACAGTGTACAGTGTACAGAAAAAGTTCAAGCGATCAATGATATTATTGCGTTGTGATAATTTGCATTCAGTGCCTTGTCTACACCATCTCGCTCCCTCCGTAAAATCCTACTATTATTTATGTTAGTTAATTGAATTTTTGTTTGCTTATTGGTGTTTGAATTTAGCTTGGCAAAGTGTGATCAGAAATGTCTTGAACTCGAAGACCTTGCATTAGCGCTCTTTTGCAGCCATTCAGATCTCTTGTCATTGGAATACTAATACGTGTTTTTCATTCTGTTACTGCTCGGTGTTTATATTTTTGCTAGGATCTGTAAAGTATATTTAGTTTTAAGCGATTTGATTTGCTGATTAGTTAATCGAAAATTTTAAAGTTTAAGCAAAGAAATTTGATTCACTGTGCTCATTGTGACGTGTGTATGACGATTTGTGACGTAGTCTGCATTTTATTCTGAACACTTTCATCATCCAACTACGTAATTCATCTTGCAATATATATTTATTAATTAATTTATTAAAAAAGTTTTAGTGAAAACCTGTAATTTTACAACTTCAAAAAACAGCACTACAGTTGTACACTTCAAAAAACACTTGGCAATCCCGTTTAGTTATACCATCCCTACTTATAATATGACAAATTCTAGACTATATAACATCAAACAATGACCTTTTATGTTTAAAATTCATATGACCTGTAATTTTTAAATAATTTTTGTACAAGATTAACTCAGGCTGAGTGCCACAATTACAAACCAACAATAAAAGCTGCGAAAACACAAAGCAGTCATCTGATTTTTGTACTAAGGAACAATGCCTAAGCAGAAATTTGGATCAGGTTTGTTTTATAAACTCTAAATTTGTACAAGATTTAGAGTTATAAAATGTACAAGATTAAACTCAGGCTGAGTGCCACAATTACAAACCAACAATAAAAGCTGCGAAAACACAAAGCAGTCATCTGATTTTTGTACTAAGGAACAATGCCTAAGCAGAAATTTGGATCAGGTTTGTTTTATAAACTTACAAGCAACAACAAAACTAAAAAAAAAAACAATTAAAAACCTAATTTACAGCAGAAAGCTGTTTACTAGTGACAAGGATGTTCCTGAACTTTAGTAATTAGTTTCTCAAATTGCGAATAACTTAATTCTTCCTTCGCCACTCTCATCAATGAATCTGCATATTTTAGCGCATTTCGTTTTTTAGTTCTCAGTTCCACTAAGCATAAAAATCCTTTTTCTGACAAGTTCAACTTGTTTCCCAAAAAGTTTCTGACATTTAGAGGACGCCAACACCAGAATCAGTAACCTATACTATCCTGCAATACTTAAAACCAGATGGATCTATTGCTTCGGGCCCTGATTCTATCTGCTATGATCAATGCGGGAGTTACTTTCGATTCCTAATTACGTGACTTTCTTTATTTGCTAAGCGCCAATTCAAAATTCAATTGGTGTAAGGTTTTTACAGCTATCTTCTTATACTTAGGGGAATCGAGAAAGATAACCCAATAATTCTCATAATAGGAATATATTCTGAAAAACGATTTTTCTAAAAAGTCTTTCTGCAACTCCAACAGTGTTTCCATCAAGTCTTCAAGATTTTCTTGCTTCAGAAATCAACAATAAACAGATTGATTATTCGCATTTTCCAAATCTTGATACAGTTTTTGTGGAAAATAATTTTTGAAACTTTCGCTTAGGAGCTGCAGACGGTCCACTATTATAGATTTCATCCTGTTTTACAATTCTGGTGCTTGATTTTCCTAGTTGCAATTTTTTATATAGCTTTCCTAATGCGGAAATTTTGAGAAATTGCCTTTTAAAACGTTGCTTTGCCATAAGTGTACCTTCAATTTCATTGATTCAATTTTCTCCATAACATTCAAAATGTCTCCACTTTTTACTTGAAGTGACAAATTTAATTTATTCAAATGAATAAAGATTAATCTTATGTAACACAATTTGTATATCTAAACTTTATCTTTAAGAAGTAATGCATTTTCATTACTGCAAGATTTTAGAAATTCATAAAGCTCAAATCTCAGCAAAATAAAACTTGGCAAAACTTTTCTTTGTGATAGCCATCAAACATTATTATGCAGAAACAAAGTTTATGATCTACAGACATTTCATCGCAAAGCTTAGAAAATAATCGACTAGTTTTTGCTTTAGGACGAATCAACAGTTTTTGCTTTAGGACAAACAAACCTCACCACATTACTCATCAGTTTCTCAAGCTCACTGACTTTATCACAGGAATTTGCTTTCAATTTCTTGGAACCCAACGCTTTACGATGTAGAATGCAGTGTAAAAATTTACAATCTGGAAATCTCTGTTTGATGAGTGCAGTAGCACTTTTGTGTTTTTCTATCATAGCTGCTGCACATCTGTAGTTAGAGCAACGCATTTCTTTCACAATATATTTTCATTCTGAAAAAATTTGTCAATCTTAGAAAAAATAAATTCTCCCGTATTCTGCAATCCAACCGAAAGACAAAATAAGAACTGTTCAACAACTTTTTTAACATTTTCATCTGGAAACCGACAATAAACTATAAGTTGAACATCATTTTTAATATATGAGGTTTTGTCGAATCGCAGAGTAAAGCAGGTTGCTTATATCAATTTTGCAATTAACTGCTGCCTAATATCTTCAGCAATCATGGCCTTTCGAGCTGCTATTGTATTATTGCACAACCGTATTTGTTTTACTTTATCCACAGTTTCTTTTCCGCCATGCAGTAAATTTGCTACAATCTTTAAATGTAGTTTAATAACTGACTCAGCTTCGCTGTATGCATATTTGGGAAGGACATTGTGCCATACTACCCGCTTGGAGATTACTAATATGTAGGCTTACCTTAAACAGAACAGTATTTTAAGTGCCATGGTCCCCCATAGAAATCACTAATACTTTAGGGCAGAAATCCCGCCAGAAAACGAAGACAAATTCTATGAGCAGATCCCTTTTTTTGGTTTTTCCAGAGACCTTCATCACTCGTCTTTAACGATAATCATGAAATCCGAGACTGATTCAAAGTAAAAACTTTTTTTACAGAACACTTCATTTTTGGGACGAAAATCACGAAATCCGAGACTAACGCAAAATGAGAACCTTTTTTTGCCTACCAATGGAAAAAAATTTTCCACGAAATATATTTGATTGGGGTTGCATGCCCTAACCCCTCCTTTAAAAATTCTCGGTACGCCAATGGCTGTATGGCTTCTTTTGTTGCATAAACACCTGTGCTGTACGGAAAGAAGAAAGGACTAAAGTTTTATTGTTAGCAGAGCTATTTATTACCAAGGATTGAAGGGCAGATTGCTGATTGCACAAACAGTCGTATTGTTTTTGGAAAACTGTACAGACTTGTTCTGATAAATGGCGTGCTTATTTTGCGAGTGATCGCGTAGTTTTGAAAGCCAAAAACTGTTGTTGCAATAAGTCACATTACACAACATGCACTGAGAAAATGGCTAAAGGCTGGTTTTTTGATCGACTTTGGAGTAGAAAAGAGCCATATTTAATGTAACCATCATCCCATTTTCTTTTTTTTACCTTTATATTTTGGATACCAACTTTCGGCTTTAGGCCAGCCTCTTTTAACTCTGAAGCTGATACTGCGGATACCAACTTTCCCATTTAGACAAGACTGTTTTGACTCTAAAGCTGATGCAGTTAGCTAGCAGTTACTGCATAACGTTTATTCAAAATAACTTATCCAGCACAAAAATAGGTAGTTGTAATATAGAATTTATTAATTGCAATATAAAAAATGACTAATTACATATTTGTAGTATTACGTGAACCAAATAAAAAACAAAAATATAGCAGTAATATACAAAGAATGTGCCAGTTTTGTTTGAAATAGAGTAGAAAAAGCCACATAAATAGCGACCCAGTCAACTACACCTTAGGGGAGACTGGGGTCAGTTGGGACAAATTTCAGTTTTTGAACCATAAACCGGAAATTACATGAGCTATTTTAAAATAAAACTTTGAATAGAAAACTTTAAAAATTAATAAATTAACATGAGCAGTACCATTTGTTTTCAAAATCGGGAAACAGCCAAAAACAGGGTTTGAAATGACGCAATCAAACGTCCTGACTTACCCATACATGGGGTAAATCGGGATGAGGTATGGGCAAATTGGGACAGCTACAACATTTATCACACACACACGTATAAAGGCAATTTTATTAGAAAAAGAAGAATTTAAAAGCAATCAACTGTACATTTACTGTAGGCTACTACTATACATACATGCAACTGTGCATTGCGGACAACAAGAACAACACCTCTTTTTCACAATAACCAATTTTCAGCAAAAAATTAATTCAACCAATGTGTTATATAAACAGGAAACACCAATTGATTAGATTTTTGGGTGCTTCCAGTCTTCTTTACTTGTTCCGGTAACTTTGCAATCACATCATTCAGTTGAAATGCTGCGATGTCAGTTTTGTTAATTATAAACACTGGCACATGTCCTACAATTTGAGGCACTTTTTTAAGAAAAGTACCTTCAAACTTAACTCCGTCAATAGTATCCACTTGGGCGATATATCGTACTTTTCGAGATTTTACTTCCATTTAAATCGCTTTCGATAACTTCGTCACCACTCTCTTCAGTGCATGTATCACTTTCCAGCACTAATTCTACTTCACTTTCACTATCAGAACTAACTTTACAAAATAGGGACTTTCTTGCCTTTTTTGTTTTTTTAATTTTTGTTTGACGATTTGTTTTATTAACTACAATTTTATCTCTGACGGGGGTGTTTGTCAGCACCCTTGATGACGCTCTTTTTCTTCCGCCTTTTCGTGTATTTTTTCTTGTAGCAGCTTTTGAGATAGGCAATATCTGTGAAGGTGAGACATACATTTCTTTGTAAAGTGCTTCTCCAAGTCTACGCAGTGGAATGTCATATGAACCTGTACTTGAGGTACTTGGTTGTTTGAAGTTTGCAAATTTTTGCCCAGTTCAATTGCTAGACTCTTGTTCACTTAATTCATCCGGATCTGATATATTTTGGATTCTAGGATCTTGTTGGTCATTTACGTCACTTGCACGATCGACAACCCCCATATCTGGGCAATTAGTGACTTCGGCTGGAGCAAAATCCTCATCTGTTAAGACATTTCTGTTATATGGATGTATACCCGAGACACGGAAGCCATTCTGAATATTCCGAATAGTAAGTGAATGAAGCTGAGCTTTAGCAACCGGAGATGGTACGTCAAATATTGTAACAATACGACCTGGGTGAGAGCGCATCCACCCATCCATTGCCACACCAAAGGCAGTTTTAAAGGGTCCATAACATGTTCAATCTAACGGTTGGTGGTAATGCGAGGTGTGTGGAGGTATAGTCAACATAACTACACTATTTTCACGTGCCAGATCAATTGCTGTAGGACTTATATGTGTATCCACGTTGCCCAAAATCAGTAGCACTGGATGCTCTTTGCTGCTACGCACATGATGAGTAAAGTGCTTAATGAAGTTGACATACAAGTCTTCATTCATCCAGCCCGACTTGTTAGCACCTCCTATACATCCTAATGGCCCACCAACAATAAAATTATTCCGAAAATTAACCCTGGGAAAAACAAACATTGGTGGCATTACAACTCCAGATGCTCCCACTGCGTATAAGACGGTGACCAGTTCTCCACGTTCAGCACTAGTCACTGACCCAATGCGCTTTTTTCTTGTGGGTGCATCACTGCATCCACGCCGCCCGGTTGTTGCGCAGTAGTGCAACCCGTTTCGTTTAAGTTGGAAATATCGTGCATTTCAAATTTGTAGCGATCATACAAATCTCCTAATTGATCAAAAAATTTGCCAACAGTGTGGCGATTGAACGCTGTTGCACGTGCCAGAGATGTTGCTTTAGGTTTTCGCCCAGATAGTCCATATTTAAACTTAAACTAAAGATAAGAACCAGTCAATTCCTGCTATTCTCTTTTTTTCCCAGTTGTCCGGTATCGTGATATTATTTTGTATTGCGAATTCGAAAGCTAGTCGGCGACATTTGTTTGTTGAGAGTTCATAAAACATATTACTTAATGATTTGATATGGTTTGCGAGGCCTTCTTCCATTTTTGTAGAAAAAATGTGATGCCTGTCACCCACACGCTTGTATCCTGACTTTTTTTGCTGTATCCTCATCAATTGGTTGACAAAGAGCTTCAGTGTGGTTTTACTCACGTTAAACTCTCGAGCAGATTGTCGCAGCTTACCACTTTGGCGTAAGGCATCTGCTGCCCTTTTCAGGACATCTATTGAAGTCTGTCCTCTGTTGGTCTTTCTTGTATATTTTCGAGGCATAGGCTATCACTCTTCCACCTAGAAAAGGCCGATACAGTATAAGCAATTTAAAATGAGCATTATTTTTATTATTTGTTTTGGTTCTACTTGTAGATAACATCATAATTAATGGCTTTTTACAAGTAGGTTATATTCATAGGTGGGCACGGTACTTCTTAAAATACCGCGGTACCGGTACTCGGTACCTTTCTAAAATTGTATTGCGGTACCGGTACGGTACTAAAAAAGTACCGCGGTACCGGTACTCGGTACTTTTGAATAATACGAATTAATGGTAATGACTAAAACTCCATTATACATTGGATTTTATTTGACATTTAAAAATTGTATTTAACAAAGCGAAAACAATATCGTACGTATCCAACTGTTCACTTTCAAAAATCAATTATGCTTTAGATGTAAAAAACATGCAGTGAATATGTTTTTAACTTGATTTTTTGCATAAAATATGCCTTGGATATATGAAAAGCCTAATGAATACGTTGTCTTCTGCTTTGTTTTTTATATTAAAAAAAGTTTGTCAAAAATCGTATTAATTTCCATATAACCTATTACAGTGGTTTAGTCAAAGTTATTCTCAAACTTTTTGGGTCACGAACCTCTATTTGCAAATCTTTTTTTATCATGGACCCCAATCTTATATCACATCAATTTTCTTTCCAACCAACGAGGAAAGATAAAACAAACCCAAAAATAAATAACACAAAATCTGTTAAAAAATAAATGCTTATAAATAGGCATACCATATTTCCGTAGGGGCAAATCGGGACGCTCGTTTATAGACAAAAATTCGTCCCTAAAAAAAGTGTTCTCTAAAAAAAAGGTCTTCGCTTTGAATTTGTCTCGGATTTCATGGTATGGATTACTTAACCAGCTATATATGTTGACAAATTCTGTCATATCGTCGCGGACCCCTTGTGCGCTCATCATGGACCTCATTTTGGGAAACTCTGGTTTTGGTAATTTAGTAAAATTACTCAACCTTTCCTGGCCGTTAAATGTTATGATAATTTTTTATATTTTTGCTTGCAAAGCAACAAAATTAAAATTTCATCAAGTTCTTTTCGCATTGGTATGAATATGAAATCTGGTGTTTAGTGGGTTTTTGATTTTAAGCAAAATATTTTCATTTTTATAATTAGACAACTAGAATGTTCCTTGCAAATGCAATACCTTCAGAAAATATTTACTACACTAAGATTGAGTTTTATAATTTCTAATATACCATATTTAGCGCCGAAAGCGCTAAAGATTTGACATAATTGCACGCAAAAATGCTATTTTTTCCAAAGCTACAATGTCTTTTTTGCACAGTAATTACTATATGCACATTAAACACGATAATCACTCTTTTTTTCTGCACAACTGGTGCGGTGACCATGCACAATTTTTTTTGCACATGTTATAACGTATATAATTTAATGAAAACAATGCACTACCAGCGTAACTACGACAAGCACGGCTAAGCCGCAAGGGCATACTGACGGTGGTTTCGATATGCTGACCACATTATCGAGTCAGCTAACACGAATCGGGTAAAGTCAAGTTAAACCCAGCAGTTCCATTGCTAACATTAAGTAAGAATAGTCAAGTCAATCAACAAGCAATTGCCGACAAACCTGTTTCGTCCTTATTAGGACTCGTCAGGATACTACAGCTTGTTGTTGACCCCAGCTGAAATCAGCTGTATCTCCAGCTGAAAACAAAAGTGTTATTTAAGGTTGCACAGAAAAAAATTCATACTCTTTGGATAGAGATACTTAAATGTTGTAATAAAATATCATTTCGGATTGAAAAAACGAGTTTTCGAAAGGTAGTCAAATTTCGTAAATTGGCCGAAAAGCAGAGATTGGTTTCAGAAAGTTAACGACTTCGGCAGTTTGATTGATCGTATGATTAAAAGTAAAATTCTTTCACAGTTGGAATCTCCTTAGGGAGGTTACTGCAGTTCACAGAAGAAGAATCTCTATTTCTGCAAAATTTGATTTCATTATTAAAATTCTTTAATCTTAGCAACAACGAATGTTTTCAAAATTCACTGTACTTTTTAAACAATTTTGGAAGTGAACTTTTCATATAATAAAAAGAAATACAATTCATTCTAAGAAAAAATTGAAATTTTAAGTGTCACATCGTACTTTTTTATAATTATTTCAAAATGCTATAATGAGCCTAATTTAAAAAATTTAGTTAGGATTGATTACTTTGGTGAAATAAATTTTTTTGATTTTTGCAAGCTTTTTTTCTTTTTTAGTAGGTTAGTCTAGCTTACATAGTAGAATATTTTATAGTTGAACTTGACTAATGCTCTGGCGTATATTTTTTGATTTTAAGTTTACCGTACATTGAATTATTTATTAATACATTTCGTCAGAGCAGGGCTGCCCAACCCGAGACCCGCAAAGTCTATTGTTGAAGCCTACCAAAGAATTTGTAATTACATAATCGATCAAATTATTGTAATGCTTTGAATCAATCCAATGACTCGCAGAAAAATCGAAATAAATAGGCTAATTTTCGTCCCACTAGAGATTTTTCGCTTTATATAAGAATAAAACACGTAGATATATCAAACTGGTGACCTTTTTGTTTGGTTTTTAACTAAATTTGTAGACCGAATTCCTGTTATCAAGCAGGTTCATTAAAAAATAACACATTAAAAATAAGTAAAAACAAAAAAGAAGATACTTTGATTTCTACACCGATTGCGACTCGCAATAAACTTTTCGACAAAAGTTGGACCATAATGGCTAAAAGATTAAAGATCCCTGCGTCAGAGTATAAAACAACTTAACATTTTCTAAAACAGTCATTATCATCAAAATGAATTTCTACCGAGAGTAATTTGGGACTTTAATATTGATTTTGTCACAACTTACAACACCGACATTGTTTTTTTTAGAATTATTTAATTTATAGTACGAATTTTGACATTAGAATATCGGTATCATAACATCGATACAGCCAATCATAGCCGTACCTGTCATAGCCGTACCTATCATAGCCGTACCTGTCGGGGGGGGGGGAGAGAGGGCAAATGCTGACCCAAGTTTCTAAGATTTGGGCAAAATTAAAATTTTTCGGGCAGTGATAAGAAAATATTTGGGCAAAGTCAAAAATTTTAGGACAGTGACAATGATCAAACTGCAAAAAATAGTTACCAAATTTAGGTGAAGACTTTTTTTTTGTAGAGAACACCTTGCTTTTGGGTCGAAAATTGAAAAATATGAGACTGAATTCAAGTAAAGACTTTTCTTTTTTTTTTAGAGATTACCATGATTTTAGGACAAAATTTGTTCTTGGTTTGCGAATCTCAGACAATTTTTTGTTCTATCCGTAATGTGCTAGAAAATTATGATTTGGGCAAACGTCACAAAATTTGGGCAAAATTTCATTGCCCAATATTTTTTTGGCTGGTACGCCTATGCAACCAATTAATGATATTGCACTCAAGCGTAACACAATATGTATGCTATTCGAATGTCTTTTTTTACGTAAATGTTCGATACAGTTCCCAGCATAATTTAAAAGTAGGGCGGAAGTCCTTTGATAATTTTCGATCACCTCAAGCAAATTGCGACAAAATTTCTTAAAACTTCACTTTTTAAATGAATCTATATAGTTAGATCTTTTGGTTATTTTCATCAAACGCTCAGTCAGGGGCGCCGGAGTTTTTTTGCCAAGGGGGCAAAATATAAAAAAGGGAACTTTTTTGTAGAAAAGGCACTGCCAGCAAAAACAAATTTTGGTATTCATGCTGCAATTTAAAACTTTGGTTGACATGATAAAATTTCAGTTTGCACAGGACAGACCGGTATTTCGGAAAAGTTTTATTTTGCTAATCTGTTATTTTGGTTTGATCATCTTTTCAACTCTTTTTAATAAACCTATAGTTTAAAATCTTAATCTTAAGGTGTGCTGCATATTGCAAAAGCCTTTAAGTTGACTCTGCCATGACTACTCACTACGATAGCCAATTTTACACAAGTTTTTCTCAATAAGGCTAGACATTAAAAAAATACAACTCTATTAACTGGTTACTAAACCAAAAGCTATCCAACATAGGCTACCCACAATTAAACTTTTGTCAAAAGCACACAAGCTAGTTTCGAAAACAGCATTCAACAATTGCGACGTCCATGCACGGCAGCCAAAAGCAGATATAAATGCAGAACGAATGCATTTTACTTGGGAATATCACAAAATGTTTTTCACATGCTAATCAGTGAGTCGTTAGTTACCCACAACAGAACGCTGGCTAAAACATTTACGCTACCAAGAATACCAAAAGTTAAAATAGATAGAACAATAAAAACTTAAAGAGCTATTAACAATTGGGCAAGATAAAACGTAATTACATGAGCATGATGAATAGCCCTTTAGATTGAGAATTGATGTCAATTATTAAAAGCTGCACAATTAATGTAACTGTAACCCAAAATAATTTATTAGTGTTTCGCTTGCTAGCAAAGTCATTTGCAACGGCTTGTAAATTAATATTGTCCAACAAGTTCAATGAATATTTGCAAACATTTAATTATTGAGACTGTTATCTCTCATAGTGCTTCTAAGCCATGTTTTGATTCTTCTTATGACACTGAAATACCTTTCTGCAAAACCGAAACGAGAGCTACGCCGCATAAATTTAAAGCAATTTATGTATTTCCAAAAAGCATTTCTTGCTTGTCGGCTTTTTGCTTAAAACTTTGCAAACTGTTAATATCTTTGTTACTTTTTTCAGAGGCATGGTACTTTTTTTGTTAAATAACTTAATATGAGTATATAGGTCTGCGAATTCTTCTGTAAACAGGTTAAAACAACCAAGACTCTTAAAATTTTACGTTATAATCGCAATCATGGCACATATATGTACCACAGTTCTTCAAAAGGGCTAAGAATATCAAGCATTTAGTCTTGGTGTTTTTATTTTTAAACTTTAATGTCGGCCATATGTGAGTAGATTGAGTGGCCATGTCAGACAGCTTGTGTTGCTTGTTAAAATTAGATTAACACCACGATTCATCAACTGATGGCAAATAGCCATATACAACAAAGGTATCCCTAACAACTATTATACCACGTTCTAAAAAACAGAATAAAACATCAGAAAATTTCCAAGTGCTTACAAAGAGCAAAATTTTTTGTAATAATAAAAAAAATTTGAGTTCGCAGCAAAGACACTGAAAAACTGATTTTTGGCTGAGATATAATTCATTTTACAGATTCAAGTAGAATAAGATGTTTACCAGAAGTTTAGGTTGCTTAGGATATCAATAACTCTATACTGCATACGTTAAAACTTTTATCTTGCTTTTATTACTGTAGGTACTATGAGTCAGGGTTGTCTTTGTAATTCTTTGCAATAATAATACAAATATTGTTGGATTTAATGGTGATCAAGATTATATAGGTTAATTGTAGAGCATAACTAAAAAAATTTATCTGTAACACTAATTTTAAAGAGCACAATCTGCCCCCCTCTGCCTCCGCGTTTTAAGAATATTAAAAGGCAGGGGGGCAATTGCCCCTCCTGCCCCCCGCTTCCGGCGCCCCTGCGCTCAGTGCAACAAAGAAAAGTAGGCTATTCTATTTAAAGTTATTCAAACATAAACTTACAAGGAGGAAAAACGAACGCACACCTATCTAGATATTGTACTGTACAGAAAGTAACATATAAAAATAAAATACCTATTCACGCCAAGTCATTTATGCTAAATTTTAATACCGGTGCGTAGTGTTGTAAAATATTTTCTACTGCCTGTTCTTGTCGCAAACAAAAATATAAGAAAAAAGCTGGAGCAGGGATCTTTTAACTCTGCTACATTTGATGTGTCATCTGCTTGAATAAAAACAAGTCAAATAACCTCTGTTGGTGCGTTTTTCGTTAAGTTCAATATTAACACTGAAAAATGATTGTGTCATTTTTTTGTGGTAATTAGAATTTTATTGGCTGATTTCATTTCAGTAACCTCTTTTTATTCTGTTAAAATTGGTCAAAAAAATGGAGTTTGAATAAAGTTTCAAGAAAAACACAGAGTCGAATGACATAGACTGACGCTGGCGTATAAAAAAATGATACAATTAATTATATAATGTAAAACTTCAAGCGCATAAGCAATTAATGATCTTTCTTCAATTTAGTCAAAACAAAACCCGACATTAAACCGATAAGTTAAAACAATATTTTTTCAACCAATTTTAAAATTGTTTCTTTTTCTATGCACATTAATAACATGATTAAGATTGATTGAAAAATATAAGACAAAATAAGCTTCATACACAAACCCATCATTCGTTTCCAAGATTTAAAATTTTTATTGATTTTTATCGTATTTCAACTCCATTTATTCTTCAGACTCGTACAAAAACGTTATACTAAGGGCAACTTTTAAGCAATACCGTACCTGCTTATTTAATGCTACAGTATATATACAGGTCCGCAAGCAACCAGAAGATATAGCAGATAATTGCTTTCAGATATGCCAAAATATTGTAGTGGATAGGAATTTTTAATTTACTTTTTTAGTTTTTATTTGAGACATAACTAAAATGCTAGTCTACCCAGACTACCCTACTAGCCTGAGTAAGCTTAGCCTAAATAAAAAGTTGCAAAAAGGCTACTGGCTACGAAGTGCGTAAAACGTTCCTAAACCTGACCTTACTTAAAATTAACTAGTAACTACTACCGGAAGGATGGGGAAAGTACTGGTAAACACTTAAGTTTGACAAATGTCAATTTGTGATAATACTACTGTAAATCAAGAAACTACTTTGAAGCTGCAATCGATACGAAAAACAAAAACATGTCGCAATGCTTGCAAAAAAAAACTTTCAATGACCCTAAAATTAGACGGAGTACCGCGGTACTCGGTACCAAGTACCAACGGTACCGGTACTAAAAAAGTACCGCGGTGCTTTTGTACACGGTACTGCCCACCTATGGTTATATTTCTTGCTTTTAATAAGATTTGAACACGTGAACTTTCTGATTAGCTAGATTGAAAGGTTATATTATCACATAAACTTACATGTAAATAGCTCAAGGTTATTGAATATTTTTCTTTATTACGCAGCCAACATTACAAATGCTTACCACTTAAAAGTTAAGTTATAAGTGTAATGGGGTAAGTTGAGACAGTGGTCCTACTTGCCCTCATGATGATGTCCCAACTTACACGAAAGGCGCCATTTTGAAACTAAGTGTTATATCTTTACTTCACTTCAAGATCTAGGCCTGCTATAGATTTTAAATTACCGCATTATTCTATCATAATCAGCACTGTTATCATTGAGGCATTAAACTATATACATACAGAAATAGTAAGCAACATACCTACTTCTTTAAGATTAATTTTTTTGCAAAAAATTGAATTTTTTCTTATCAGCTTAAATAAGTACTTGCTAACGACCGTATCGCATAACTATAGTAGGCCTATTGTTGCTAATGCAAGATGTAGCCAATGTTAACGCAACAAATATTTCAACCAACAGTATAAGCAGTACATAGGTTGGACCAACTTACCCCATGTCCCCATTTGCTCCAGTCTCCCCTATTATTTCAAAAAGGAAATGAAGAACTCAAAACATTGACAACTGGCTAATAGCAAATAAGCTTTCCCTAAATATCAGAAAAACAAAATACATTTTATTCAGCTCTCGAACCGCAAAAACATTGTCAAAAGAATCAGTTTTAATTATTAGAAAAAATCAAATTGAAAAGTCACCTCAGTCAGGTTGTTAGGTGTTATATTCAATGAACGCCTAAAGGCGTGTTTACAGCCGTTTACAGTACTTTTTTTTCAGCGTGATCTTTGTTTGTTTTATTGACGCTCAAATCCACTCAAATTCACTCAAATTCACTCAAATTCACTCAAATTCACGAAACTAAGCTACGAACAAATTCACTCGAGAGCAATAATTGCAAGCTTAGATGAGCTTAAATGAGCTTAGATAAGTGCAGGTCTCAGGTAAGTTTTACAGTCTAAGGAATTCAAGTAATTTTTTTTTAATGAAAAAATGTATAAATTAGGAAGATAATTATTCCAATCTTAGTTTTTATGTTTAGTATAGTTGTAAAAAAAATTTTTTTATACATTTGCTTAGTTTATAACTAGAATTGTCATTTAATTATTTAATCAAATTTATATTTATTAATGTTGCAAACCATTGTTTATTTCATCCAATTAATAAAAAAGTTATATTTACTGCAATATTTATTTACAGTCGTAGTTACTAAATTAGTAAATATTTTTTGATGTGGGCTTGTTTTTCCAATAGTATTTTTATCCTGTTTACAGCATATTTTTTTAATGCTGTATAACATACATTAAATAGAAAAATTGTTTTGAAAAATTATTGTAAAATTTTGTAGAGTTTAAATGTATTGGAAAATAACAATGTTTTTATTTTAATTAGAATAGTTAGTGCTATTTTATTACTTTACTATTATCACAAAAAATCAATAGAATCCACCATGTGTAGACCAAGGCCATATATAACTGGTGCTTTGCATTTTAGGTGGCTTAGCTTCTTATTTAAAATCATTACATTTTGCTTGTATGTATGTAATAGCAGTACTAAAGTTGTGTTTTGAGAATATTTTTTAATTGAATATATTGAAAAAAAACTTTATGTTTATGATTGCACTCTCCATTGATAAAAAGAAAAAGTGTTTCAAAGGTAAGACAATTTTTTTGCATATTAAAAGTCTTAATTGTTATTGTATGAATCAACATGCCAATGCCACAATAGACATTTACATGCTAAATACAATTGTATTTGATGTACTGGTGGACTATTAAAAGTTATTATTTTATAAACTGGCCATATAATTAGCATTGCATAAAATTATTTTATGTTCATATTATGTTTGCTTTATTTAAATACATGTGACTAGCTCTTTCAGTAATATTTATTTTAAGTCAATTTTCAGCTGCAGTCAATTTACTAAAAAATTATTGTTCATTTGTTGCCAATAGCTTAGTGTGACAACACTCTAACTTGCAAGTAGAAAGACACAAGTTCAATGTTTAGTTTATCTGAGTGATTTTTAGGAAAGCTTCTTCATTACGATTTTTTGATGGGTCCTGCTGTTTACCTACAATTCTGACTCTCTTAAAACAGAAATTAGTTACTTGGCCAGTACAGCCATACAAAGAAGATTGATTTTTTATATAATTTTTGGGAGCTTGTCAATGTTGCAATACTGCATTGACAAATAAAAAGTACTGTATATGTGCTATTATGATGAAACTATAAGATTTTTAATTTTGTATATAAAAATTGCACTTCATGTATGAAGACTTATATTGCTTAGTTGTCAATGCAGTGTTTTAACATTGACAATCTCAACTTTAAAAAAAATAACTAAAAAAGCTACTTAAAAATTTCAATTAAACAGCAGTATCTTGGCATCTAGGAAGACATGTCTGGATAACTGCTAACAGTTGCCCTTTAACACAAGGGTGGGCAAACTGCTGCTTCCAACAAATTTCTGTGCAGCTTGCAAAATCCTCAAGCAAATAATTAGAATTTTTTTTTCTCCAAGCAAATTCCAGATAACTCTTTTAAGATTTAAGATGAAGACCTTTTTTTAAAGATCACTACATTTTGGGGATGAATGACATTTCATAATAACTTATAATTATTAAGATATGCCATTTTCAGTTTATGTTTGGCCATGAATCATTCCAAAAGTTTCAATGTGGTCTAAGGTTGAAAATTATTGCCCACCGCTGATATAACATCTTTGATGCTTTCTTGTGAGTCAGGAGAAAAATAGATATGATAATAAGTATGATCAATAAATGCCCTTAAATATTTCAACTTTTTTTTTTAATTAAAAGATAATATGGTGGTTTAGAAGTAGCTAAAATATAATTGCTTTTGATATAAGTTTCATGTATAAAGTATAATGTTTACTAGTTGTTAAGCTAAATTTTGATCTTTAAAATAAAATAGTTTTTAACTGAAGCTATTGTAAGTTGTCAGATCTTTTATTGTATGCTTTTAATTTCCTCTTTTGGTTTTAACATTGATCTAGTTATTGCTTTTTTTAAGAGAAGGAAGCAAAATTAATTCATTTACATATTTTTGTAAAATAATTTTCCTGGGGCACATTAAAATGACTGTGGTGACATGCATTAAACTTGCATCTTTCTGCCCAAATTTTTGAGTCTTAGCACTTTAAGTGATTCTGTTAATCAAATAACAAAAATTTAATTGCTTTTATGACAAAAAGAAATATTACTAAAATAAATTTTTATTTCAAAAATATGCACTAAAAAAACAAAACAATAAACAGTAACTTTATTTTAACTTTGGTATAGTTTTATATGTTTTGATGTTGTTATTGTTTGAAGTATTAAAAATTGTTTTTAGTCAATTATATTTTTAACTGTTATTTTTTAGAGAAAACATGTAAAGAATGAAAATTTGTAGAAGACAAGTATAGAACAGTGAAGGACATTTTTCCCTAAAATAGTTGGAGCAGAAGTATGTTTATTAGGTAACATAATCCTAGGTTTTGCAGATTTTTTCCATACTATTGGTTATTTTTGGTAAAGTAATTATAAACTCTATTTATGCTAGTTGCTTAAATATTTAGTTATTTTGTTTTTAAAATACTGTAGATTTAAGTTGGTTTGTATTTACTGCTGATATTGACACTTTTTATTACACAATAATCATTCCTAATCTTTATGATCATTACTACTAAAATCGTTTTGTCCAGTTTGTTATTGTATGTCACATGTATATTGTGGTGTGCCCATCATATAATCATTGTTCACCATGATTGTCGGCAGCGTGGTTGAGTGGTTAAAGCGCTGGGCTTGTGATCAACACGGTCTCAGTTCAAAACCCACTCATGCCATGCTGTTGTGTCCTTGGGAAAGACACTTTACGGCACATTCTCCTGCTTGGTGGTCTTGGCAAGCAGTTCTAAATTATAGTCATATCTCTATTAAATTACAAGCGGATAGCAATATCTTGGCATCTGCGGAAGCAGGTCGGGATAATTGCCTACCCTATGTATTAGCGACTCCATCGCTTTCCTGCGAGTCAGGAGGATAAATATAGAGATAAATAAATTATATTGACTAGCTACTGTGATGTACATAGAGGTCATTTCATCATGCTGTTATACCTTAAAAGTGAATATCTGAAAAGATAACAAAGAATTACTAAAAATGTTTAATTTATTTTCCTAGTTCCTATGTTAAAAGAGAAAATATTATGCAGTTTCTTCTAATCGTGTAAATTGAAACACTATCTTAACATCTTAACGAAATTACGTCATTCATAATATTTGTTTAAGAAGCAAAAAATCTAATTGTTTACTTAACTTGATCTGATCTTTGCAGAATTTTTAGTAGCAGACCACTTTCACTGCAGTTTTTTTAAGACAGATACATATTGTAAATTTCTCTAATATTAGCAAATCACGCACTTTAATTTACTTCAGAAGCTACTTCTTGATAGCAGATTTTATGAGTGTCATGCCATGAGTTCATTTATTTTTGCTGAAAAAATTGAAATACAAGTTTATTTACTTTTCTGCCCTTTCATTTTTAATTGTTTAAACAGGCTTCAAAAAAGACAACCAGGATGTTGTCATCGTCGTCGTTTGGAAGGGCATCCACCTCTGATCAGACACAAACAGTTATCCTTTTATTACCTCAGGCTGCTTTACTGCCCGGATCAGATATGGCTTTCTTTGTTACGCCAGCATCGAGTTTCGTCATTCGAAACCGTCAAATCTCGTGCTCTGTGCAAGCAAGATGAACGATCAAGACGATTAATTTTTACTACACTGGTGCACTAAAGCATTTCAATCCATGTCAAATGCCTTGCTGTTAAAAATCCAAACGACTTACCCAAAACACTTCATGATGAAAATTTTTTGCAGTATTTTTTGGCTCTTTGTGTTTTTTTTTTATTACCAATAACAACTCTGCCTAATCTTTTTTTCAAATTTTATATACCGTCATTCCTTGAATATTTCATGCTTCCTTTTATTTATTTAGCAATGTTTTTTATCAGTTTATGCTTGCTGTTCTATCATTTATTTTATTAAATTGAGCTAAATTAGTAGATTGAACTTAGGTGGCAACTTGTTTTTGCCTCTGGGTGATTAATGGGTGCTATTTCATGTTTTATTGTTAATTCAATGCCACTGTAATAATTATATTGATAATTTGAAGAAATAGGAAAAGAAATATCGCAGTTTCTTGTATTGATCAATTACAAGTTTAATTACCAAAGTTAGAAGCTTTTTTAGACTATTTGTAAACAGTGGCGTACCGAGGATTTTCGAAAAGGGTTGGGAGCCATACAACCACAATATAATATGCTTAGCTGGTAAAAAAGATCTTCATTTTGAATCTGTCTCTGGTTTTCTCCAAGGCGGGGGGCATTGTGCCATGCCCCCTCCTACATACCCTATTGTTGTTTTTAGCAAGTAGTATGAACGCTGTGCCTTTATTTATCAACTTTTGTAATTTCTTAATTTTTTAATATTAGCTAGGTTTTCGTTTGCTTTTATTGCAAATTTTTTAGTAGTTTAGTTTTACTATCTCTAAATTACAGTCATATCTCTACTAAATTACTAGCGGACAGCAATATCTTGGCATCTCCGGAAGCAGGTCGGGGTAATTGATTACCCTATGTATAGCGCCTCCGTCGCTTTCCTGCGAGTCAGGAGGATAAATATAGAGATAAAAATAAAAAAAATAAAAAAAAAAAAAAAAATACTGCTTTGTTGTTACCAAGATGTTTACTTATTGATTAACTAGTAAAAATTAAATTTATTGCTTATTTTTGCGTTTGAAATCTTTGGCAGTCACTGAAGAAGAAAGCCTGTAATGTTTTTTGTAGGAGTAATTTTATTCAATGCAGGTATTAAAAAATTTGTTTTTTTTAAGATGCTTCTAATTTTTTTCTCTACCCTACGAACAGTATGGTAATCGTGTAATTGTAGGCCTAAATTGTCAATCAGTTTCGCCTTAAATGTAATAAGCAATCACTGACCTTCATGGTCGCGTAAAAGTTGGACGCTTAATGTCATCATCTTTTTTTCATCATCCTGACTGGCTGGACAACGTTGGAGGTGTTAAACTTGGGGTATTGTAAAGCGATTACCCCGACCTATTTTTTGGAGGTGCTAAGATGTTGGTGTTTGGTTAAAAATTTTTATTTAGTTCGTGTTTTAATAAGATATATGATGGAAATATAGAGATGCTTGCCAAGACCGCCAAGCAGCGGAAAGTAGCGTAATGTGTCTTTCCGAAAGACACAACAGAGTAAAACAGGTGGGTTATGCACCGGGACTGTGTCGATCGCATTTCGCCATAAATACATCCAGGTTATTTCATTACGGTAACCAACTAAATTGTCAAAAAAAAATAAAAAATACGTATAAAGAGTTTTAAAATAGAATTCCAAAAATAAATTTTTATCTGATGCGGGTTTACTAAACCTCAAAAAGTGGAGCAAAGAACAGATGTCACATAATTTATCAAAAAATATTAAATATTGGAATGCAGAAAGTATGTAGGCCAACAGAAAAATTAAAAAAAATAAATAGGCCTTCTATCAAATTTTATCTAATAAAAGTTAAGTAAATATTGCCATCAGGGAGAGATTGAGAAATTGGATCAGGGATAGCCTACAACCAAGCTTTCAGTCTTTTTAAGCTGCATGCATTTTCCCACGGCAGAGCAGGGAAAAAATTATTCTTAATCTCTTAATATAATCATGTAAGCCTATACGATATTGAAGTAACATCTTACTACATTCCACAATAATAGCATTTTATTACTTTTTTAGTAGCCTTAATTACTCAAGTTTCAATTAAATTTTTACGACACGTTTTTATTTCATGCAAAACTCTGTATTTAAAACTTATAAAATCATAATTGTTTGTGAAGCGTTATTGTAATAACCAAAATAACATTTATTTATACATAGAGCAATCTACGACCAAGCCATGGACAATCCTTTGATTTCACCAAAGTTCACTCAACTACGCTTGCAAAAATTTGTACTGTAAACGGTTCTTTTGCATAACTTAACTTAACTAAACTAAACTACGCTCAAGCACAAAAGTACTGTAAACGGCTGTAAACGCGCCTTAACATAGAAAAATCACATGGCAATGCTAATCAGCAAACTAAAATCATCGCTATACGCAGTAATGAGAATAAAGCCTTTTCTAATTCAAGAAGCTCTACATACACTTTTTCATTCACTAATTCTGAGTCATATAAGGTATTGCATTACAACTTGGTGCTATGGACACTTTGTGTTACTCAATAAATTACAAAAAATCTGCAACAAGTTTATTAATATGATAATTTGTACTAATCCCGCAAAAAAAGCAACAAAAAGTAACAAAAGATAATATTCTTAATATACACCAACTTTATAAATTAAATATTTTAATTTGCATGTACAAATTATTGTCAGCATTTAACAATATATTTAAAAAAAAAACGTCCACTGTAATTACTAGAAGTAACTCTCAAATCATACCAATATCATGAAAAAACAGAGTAACAAAATAATCAATAAGGTACATTGGCCCAAAAATTTGGAATGAGTTACCTGAAAAAATAAAACTATGTAAATCCTTGAGTACATTTGTTAAAAAATCTAAAGCATTCTTCCTTGAACAACAATCAAACTTATAAATTCTTACGTAGGTCATCATTTAATATCTTTTGCTGGTCTTCTTTTTCTTGTGTTTCAGGAAAACACTGAACAATTTGAAAATCTTCAACTTTACGATGGTCAAGAAAAGACTCAAGGAAAGTTCTGCAGGATCATTCTTGTTTCTACATGAACAATTTTTTTAGCTATTGCAAAAATTTTATTTTACTATTTATTGTTACTACTTTGCATCGGTTTTTGTAGATTTTTTTTAATATGTTTTCTTATGTTGTTTTCGTGTTTTTTTTTTGTTTTTTTTTACCAAGGCTGTAATGTTTTTGCTTTTGTTTTTTTTCTTTACTGAGGTTTTTGTTCAAGAAATGATCGTTTGATCCACAACAGAATTTCTTTCGGTGGGTTTGTTTGCCTGTTGGGCTGGTAGAATGTGTTCATGCTTTTACATATATTTTAAGGACTGATCATATTCTTCCAGCCAAACTCTGCTATGGTCCCACCAATGTATCGCCCCTATAGCAGCGTTTTATTAAGAAAATAACCTCGGTCTTATATTTTCTTTCTTTTTTTTTTCTTTCTATTTTTTTAAACAACTTTATAACGAAATGAAGCAACCTTGCTTCTATATGATACAACAGGTCACACTTTTCATCGCTAATTAGCAAGTCACAACGTCAACTCGTTTTGTTGCTTCTTCCTTTTTCTAGCCCCGTCTTTCAACGACTCACAAACTTTTCAACATTTTGTTATTTTGTTCATGTGGCGGAGCAGAAATAAAAGAAAACTGAACTGAACTGAACTGAACTGATGAGCAAAACAAAGCGTGTTGAATATGAGCGTCCGTTTCAAGATTCATGGACTAATGGCTATCTTTTTATTGAACAGAAGGGAAAGCCACTCTGGCTTATGTGTCAACAAACACTCGCCCTTTCAAAAGCTTACAACGTAAAGAGACATTATGAGAGTTTTCACAAAAGAAAAGTATGTTACAATAAATGGAACCATGAGAGAAGATTTAGTAAAGAAGCTCAAAAACTCTTTGTCTGCAGAACAGAACGTTTTTATAGAAACCTGTCCAACAAACTGAATATGCAGTAACAGTATCTTTTATTGTTGCAGAGGAGATCGCTCGTTCTTTAAGGCCATTTACTGATGGAGAATTTGTAAGAAGCTGCATCAACAAGGTAACTAAGCTGCTGGTTCCAGATCAAGCACATCTGTTTCAAAAGATCAGTCTTTCAAGAGCCATAGTTTCGCGCAGCATTCAAGAAATCGGCCAGAATATATCAGATCAACTCTCTTTAAAAGCAAAATCATTCATGTGTTTCTCACTGGCGTTCGACGAGAGTAGTAACATAAAGAACACTGCCCTGTTAGCAGAGTTTATTCGTGGTGTTTCATCTGAATTAAGCGTTCACGAGGATTTGCTTGGCTTTGTTTCACTTTGTGGTCGCACACGAGGCGTAGCTGTAAAGAAGGTCGTCGTTAGGGTTCTTTATGAAAAAATTCCTTACCTACCACTGAGCAAATTATGCGGATTGACCACTGATGGTTGCCCATCTATGACAGGCAAAGAAAATGGTGCTGTGGCTCTCTTGAAGAAAGATGCCCAACAATCGCTTCCTCATCAAGACATCCTTAATGTTCATTGCATCATACCTCAGGAATCTCTATGTGCAAAAACTCTGAAAATGGACCACGTGATGGATGTTGTCATAAAGTGTGTCAATGAAATCAGGACAAAAGCTTTTTTTTTTGATACTTTGTGTGTTATATGTGTTAGGCTTTTCATTTTAAAAAAGGCATATATACACATGTAAACATGATGTTTATGTATGCATGTATGGATTCAATTTTATGTGGGCCCGCACGTTATACGCACCTATAAAATTGGCCCAGCACCAGTTTTGAGTTGTGCACCCCTGCTCTCTTTTCTCTTTTCTCCTCTACGTTGCTTTGGTTTCCTTTATGACGTCTGTCTGGTGGGAATGCATGATATTGTTTATAATTAGCTAATGAAACTTTTAAGTTTTAAAAGCTACAGTTTTAACTTTAGAAAATAAGTCTTTTAGTTTTAATAGGATTTTTTTGTAGTGCAACCAGGTGAATTCAAAGTTTTAGCCTTGTGTCTATTTTCTATTTGAATAAGAATCATTGTAATACTTGGTAATTGTAATTGGTAAATAATTTGCATCGACTGATAAAAGACTTCGTGGAAGTACTTTGCTACGAAAGTTATTGTACAATTTTGGTGTAGTGAAACGTTTTGGTCAAAGAAAATTTTTGGTGAGTCATTGTAACGAATTTGATTAGCGATTTTTTATTGTTTCTGACTTCGTAGTTTTACCGCCGTATAAATATTAACTGCCTTTTTATGTTGAATCGCATTTTTATTTCTGCATGTGAAATTTCGAACGTGTAATTTGTTTTTCGTTGTTATGCAGAAACCGCTAGAGGCGTTGTGAGCCGAAAGGGTGTTCAATAAATATTTCCTTCGCAAGCGTCTGACCAAAATGCCTGTGCAAAGGTCATTAAGGGTATACACTCCAGGTTAGACACAAACAGGACTGGGGCCCAGGGTTTATCCTTTCACTACCCTAGGCTGCGGTACTGGCTGGATCAGATGCTGGCAGTGGTGTTATTAAGCCAGCATCGGGTTTCATCATCCAAAGCTGCCAGACCTCGTGCTCCATGTGGTGCCCGAGGTATACGGCACGCTGTTAGAACATGATCTGAGGTTTGGTCTGAGGCGCCGCAATCGCAATTCGGTGAAGGAGCGAGACCCCATTTGTGCATGGACGAATGGAATCGCCCAACACCAATCCGCAGGCAGTTGAGCTTAACCCAAGCTGCTCGGGGTAAATCCATTCCAGCAGGCCTGGCACCAGTCCCGGGCACAAAAGCATGGAGCTTGAAAGCACCTTCACAGTACTCCGCGTTCCATTTGTGATTTGTCCATTTAGAAGCGCAAATGCCAAGTCTGGCAAGGTTGTACAAAAAATCCACGCAGCCGACACAAACGGGTGTCTGGATCTTAATCTCACTTGGCGAGTATCTGAGGACCCACTTAAAAGACCATAGAAATATGATCGGGGTCCAGAGATCCACGGTAAGCCAAGGATAGTGTCGCTCCCATTCCGCGAAGCTCAGCTGGCTGGATGCCTGAGAGTACAGGTAGGTGGTCCGTTAGAGTGGGACACAGGCATCCAGTAACTATGCGCAAGGCGTCGTTCAAGACACTGTCGATGAGGCGAGTGTGAGCACTGCGACACCAGACTGGCGCACAGTACTCAGCTGTTGAGTGGACTAGAGATAAGGTGGCTATGCGCAGTGTTTTAGCACCAGCACCCCATCCCGAGCCCACGAGTCGCCTCAACAGTGTGACGTGCGAGGATAGTTTTTTGCACAATGCCACTAAATGGTGACGAAACGTGAGCGATCTATCCAGTTTTACCCCAAGATAAGTAGGGGTTGGACAGAATGGTAAAAGTCTACTATTGTTACAGACTTTTAGCTCAAGTTTGGCCTCTCGGTTATTTAAGTGAAAGGCTGCCGTCACTGTCTTCGTGTGACTGAGCTTCAACCTCCAAGTCTGGAGATAATCTGAAAGTGTAGACATGTCTTGGCTTAAAGTTCCCTCCAAGTCCTTCCAGTTTCCAGAAGAGTGCAACAATGCTAAATCATCAGCATAAGCAAACTTTCTGGAAATCATGGAAGGAAGATCGTTGGTATAGATGTTAAATAGGAGAGGAGCCAAGACCAATCCCTGAGGAACGCCGTTTTTAAGACGGTGTAGCTTGCTTTTCTTGCTCTCACCGTTAGTAAGAGTGAAACTTCGATTTCGGATAAGCTCCATAATCATTCTGACCATGTGCTTATCCGGAAGTAGTCTCAGCAGCTTACAGGTAAGTCCACGGTGCCAGACAGTGTCATAAGCAGCTGTCAGATCGACAAATACGCCACCGGCCTTCTTTTTAGCCTCAAAAGAATCCTCGATGTTCTGGGTTAGCAGAACAATTCGATCTATGATTGACTTCCCGCGTCCGAACCCAGCCTGCTCTTTAGGGAGCAGTGGATCAATTAATGGCTCAACGCGGGCGTAGATAAGCCTCTCAAGGATCTTGTAGGGGACACAGAGCAGAGATATCGTTTGATAACTTTTTGGGTACCCCACAGGCTTCATTGATTTTCGGATTGCGACTACAACCGCTCTTCTCCAGATCTTGGGAATTTTGATTCGGCGCAAACAGGAAGAGAGGAAGTCACGTAACCAGGACTTCAAAGCAGCTTCAGCATAGAGTATAAGCTCTAGGAAGATGGAATTAAAGCCCAGAGTTTTACCTGGTTTTAAATGTTGGATGGCAGCAGCAAATTCTCTCTGTGAAAAAGTGTCAGATATATTTATTGCATCTGGTGTTGTGGCCCTCCAAAGATCAGACACTTCTTGAGAGACAAGTCGAGATGACTTGCGGTCAACAGCCTCGTATTTCCCATTTCTAACCAACTGAGATGCAATAGCATCGGCTGAAACGGGACAGTGACGACGAGAGTGTCGTGACCTACCAGTAAGATTGTTCAAAATACTCCATGCTTTTCATCGACTAGAGTGTGAGAAGTCAATGCTCCGAATTGCTTCGGACCATAGATCTCTCTGCTTCCTGTCAAGCTTGACAAGTAGAACTGTAGCCGTCAAATTTGAGTCGTCTGCCTAAGGAGACTGCAGGAAAGTTTTATAGAGGGATTCACACTCTGCATCCCAACACGCAATATAGTTGTTTCGATATCCGCGTGGGATAGTCTTTTTGTCTGTTTTCTTAATGGTGTTACAAAAGTCCTGATAAGCCGCATCCACATCAAGTGAATCAGGCGGCAACAAAGTCTTTGCGAATTTATTTGTCAAAGCAATGTAGTGACTCCATTTGGCCTTGCGGAAGTTCCATCGCTTAACAGGCATGCTTGGCACTGCCATAGCAAACCTTGGTCGTGTTATAAGCGAAGGTCGATGTTGTGACCTGGGGAACTTTTCAAGGACACGTCTATCCGGTAACCGACTGTTTGGACCTACGCTAGCGAAAGCTAGATCTGAATTGGTGTCAGTGTTCCAGCGGCCGGAATAAAAACTGGCAGCGTCTTTGGCATTATATAGGAGGGCAAGACAATTAATACTTGCCCAGCCAGCCAAGCACTCACCGTCCGGACTGTTTTCATCGTAACCCCAGTCAGCATAACGACGGTTAAAATCGCCAGCATAAAGACGGGGTGAGGAAACACTGGGAGATCCAGGATTTGCAATCGCGTTGGCGGTGGTTTGTAGACGTTGACTATTTTATAACCATCAACGTCCACACACGGCCACTCGATATCCAATGTCGGTGGAGATTGGTCCAAAAGCGTGTATCTCAGTCGCTTGTGGAAAAACGTGGCAAGGGCATGCTTCCTGCTTAAAGTAGACCCAGCTAGTTGGTAGTTTGGAAGTAGAAACTTCTCTGCATTAGTGCAGTGGGTCTTCTGCAGTAGGATGACGAGTGCCTCAGACTGCATAGTGAGGTGATGAAGAACGTTCATCTTGCTTGTAATGAGGCCTTCGATGTTCAACTGAAGAATAGTGGGTCTTCTGAACTTGTTGGCAATGTGCCCTGATAAGGGCAGTTTTATCCTGGCATTGCCCCGTCCTGAAAAGGACGTTTTCCGATTAGCAGACCCAAACTGAACATCGGAATGGGTGGATACCCTTTTGTTTTGGTAGGTTCGGTTTCGGTCTGTCATTTTAATACCAGTGAACAGACTTACTCACGGCCCAGACTGCGAGAAAGCACCTATTATCTGAGCCAAGAAACCTTGTTTGATTGGTTTATTAGGCTAGACAGAAAAAAGAGGAATAAACACGCAAAATGTACTTGCAGCCTTACCTTCTGAACCACCTAAAATAAACTAAAAATCTCTTTTTTAATCACTACAATATCTATTTATATGACCTGTCAGTAACGGTCGGCAGAAAATTTGCTTATGCTGATGACCTGACCATCTTGCACTGCAAGCGATTGGCAGGTATTAGAAAAAACACTCACTCAAGACGTGGCAACCCTATTTTCTTACCTTTACAAATAGAAACTAGGGATTTTAGATATCGGGATGTACAACTCCGTTTTGGATCCAGTTTTTGGTTTACGCTAGTGGGGTCAAGCTTTCAAATCAAAATTAAAGCAAAGCTTCATGTTAGTCATTATTAGAGTGAATAAAAAAATTTTTATGTAATATTCATTAATGGATAAAGATAAAACAGTTTTAAAGAATTATGTCCTTTTTTTATACTTAATAGTTGTCGTCAAGATTTATTCAAAAAATTATTGAAAAACAGGTTACTTGGCAGTTACTCAAATTACCAAATTAAAATCATAAATTTTAAGTAAATTGATTAGAACAAAAAAAAAATAATAATAATGGAAATTTATCTAGCTATAAAAACTAATGAAATTAAGTAATTTTAAGTGACTTGGTTACCTACTCTGATATTTCTAATAAAACAGTTATTTTAAAAAAATTTAAGTATTATAGTCAAAAATTAATTTTAGCAAAAGTTAAGTTTTTATTTAGTTGATCTAATAACAAAAGTTTTGAAATATAAAAAATTTAGTAATATGAGTTGTTTAGGCAGTCATTAAAATAATTAACAAAATAATAAATTAAAAACCTGAATTTCCAGCATTTTAATTAAAAAAAAACTTTTCATTATTATTTTTATCAAATTTTAAGTGACTAGGTTGATTACTCAAAAAGACATTTATTTTTTAAATAAAGTATGGTAGTTAAAAAAATAATTAAAAAAAATTTTTGTGTTTAATTAATAGATCAAAGTGAAAAAGTTTTTTTTTATTTAAAATGGCATGGTGAGAAAATTGCCAATTCTACAAAATTTTCAAGTTAGTTATAATATGTTTTAAAATTTAAAGTGTGTAGTTAACAATTTGGTTATTCAAAAGTGATTTTTTTGATTAATAAAAGATTAGTGTTGTGAAATATTTATAATTATTGTACAATTTAATTTTTTGTGTAATTACTCATATTTTCCATGGTATGCTATTGAGTGTAATATGGTATTGAACAATTCAAATATTTATTTTTATATTTCATATAAGTATAAAAAATTTTTACTTTCACTGTCAGTGTTTTTCTTAAATAAATTCTATGGTTTTAAAAATACTAAATTTTTATGTAAAATTAAATGTTATTAAATTTGCTGCATTTTTTAGTTTAGGTAATTGAATTTTGAGTAACCTACTACAGAAAGTTTTTAACAATGGTGAACACTTGCTGTGTGCCAGCTTGCAATTCTGGCTATAGGTCCAATAAGAATGGAAAAAAAGTTGCATTATTTCAATTTCCTATAAATTCTGAGCTTCGTGATAAATGGTATAGGGCTATCCCAAGGCAAAACTGGAAAGTATCAAAGTCTCATAAAGTTTGTGCACAGCACTTTCATGAAAGTGATTTTAAAACCATCTCAACTGATACTTTGTAGTACCAGACGTAAATCTAGAAGTACTCTAAAACTGCAAAGAGTGTATCTGAAACCTGATGCTGTTCCTAAAATTTTTCCTTCTTTGCCAAAATACCTTTCATCACCTTTACCAACAATGCGTGCAACCTCCTCTACCAGTTCCTCTTTTAGACGTGAAAAAGATAACATCATTTTACAAAAGCAAAATGCTGATTTTCTCATTCAAGACTCTTTTTCGGATTTTTCATCCTTTAGAAGCAAAATGAAAAATGCAGTTCTTCCCTTTGGATATACTAGTGTTTATTCAGCTTCATCTGCTCAATTCTATTTTGTTAAAAATGATGATAGTTATAAAGTTGCTCCAGAACTTGTAGTGTCTGTGATAATTTCAAGTGAGCTACAAATCAAAGCTTTTGTTTTTTCTAATTTGATACCAAAAGATCAATATATGCATTTGCTTTCATGTGGTTCTCTGCAGACAGTAACTGAAGTATCTAATATTCTTGCCTGGTGTAAAGCTTTAGCAGACATGTCTAATTTTGTTTCTAACAATCAAAAATCAGCATTAAAATTAGCTATATCTTTGCTAAAAAGTTACCTTTCTGATGAAGCAGTTGTAGCAAATTTATCACAATCTAGCATGTCTTTAGTTTGTTTTATAATAGAACAATTGAATTTGCTTCAAGTTTCCAAACATGACAGACGTTATTCTACAGCAACCATTATTTCTTCATATATGTGGCAGTTGACAAGCACTGCATTGTACAAAAAGCTGCAAGAATTTTTTATTCTGCCATCAATAAACAGGCTTCGACAGCTGTCTGTTGGAACTACTGTAGAAACTGGTGAAATTACATTGAACTATCTTCATCAAAGAACTGTAAATTTAACATCTGAACAAAAAATTGTTACTTTACTTGTTGATGAAGTTTACACTGCGCAAAGAGTAGAATACAGTAATGGTTCCTTTGTCGGATTGACTGCAGATGGTGCCCCAGCAAAAACTGCATTAACTTTTATGGTAAATTCTACATGCAGTAATTATAAGGATGTGGTTTGCATAATTCCCGTCAATAAATTGAATACCAAAATTTTGTGTTCATGGTTTAAAAGAGTCATGTTTGCTTTGGACAAATTTTTTTTGGTTATTGCCGTTTCTGTCGACAATCATATATGCAACAGGTGTGTTTTTGTCAGTTATTTCTTTGGTAATTTTCTTAATTTCATAAATATAATTCTACATTTAAACGTAAATTCTCTGTTGTTTTTAATCCTTTTTTTAACTTATTTTGCAGAAAGATGTACATAGAACTTGGGGGTGGTCAGTTGAAACACTGCATTGTGCATCCTACTCGATCTGATGAAAAGCTGTTTCTGTTGTTTGACACGACCCATAATTTTAAAAACATTTTTAACAATTTCATCAACAAGGGTAGATTTAATATTCCTACACATGCGAATGAAGACATTCTTGGAAAAACATGTTCACCTTGCTTCTCACATCTAAAACACGTGTACGCGATTGAGGAGCACAAACCTTTAAAAATCGCACATGCTTTAAAAAAAGTATCTTTAAATCCCAGTGGCATTGCACGGACTTCACCACAACATGCATTTGGTAAGTTTTACTTACTTTTAGATAGCATTTTAAATTATTATATCAAACCTAATATTTTCGGTAACTTTTGAAAAAAAATTGGCTTTTAAATTGTATTGAATATACAGTAGTGTGTAGTACTCAACCACAATCAAGTACGAGATATTTTAAATTGATTGCTTGTACTGTATTCAGGTGTTTTTCATGAATCAACGGTGCAAGCATTAGAGTTTTATAGTAAAGAGCATCCAGGATTTCTAGAAACTTCTCGGTTTTTAAAATTCATCAACACAATTTGGAAAATTTTACGGGTTAAAACACCGTTTGAAGGTAATTTTTTGTACATAGACAAAACGTGTATCACACTACCTGCGTTTAGATTAATCTCCAAAATTAGTTGATTTTATTGTTTTACCCATAGCATGATATAATAGACATTGATATATTATATTTTTATAGAGTTAAATGCCAAGCTTGTAATCACTATCTTACGTTCAATGTATTTTTTCAGAGATTAGAAAAAATGATGAATTGTGTGCACCTATACGAGTTGATGAAGTAAATTTGAAATATCTTGAAGCAGCTTCAAATATATTTATTCGGTGGAAACAATCAGGAAATGCTGGTTTGACTCACCAAACCTTTTGTGCGTGTATACAATCAATGAGTGCTATTCCAGAACTTGCTGAACACTTGAAAAAAAAACATGGTTTTGTTTACATACTTCCTGGAAAATTTACTTCGGATCCAGTTGAAGGTCGTTTTGGCTGGTATCGCCAAATGAATGGTGGCAATTATTTCATGTCGTTAAAACAGCTGATGCAATCAGAAAAAAAAATCCGTGTATTATCCTTAATGCAGCAGCATGCTCTTTTATCTGGCTCTTGTCTAAAGGAATTTGATGCTCTTCCTTTATTAGAAACAAGTTTTGATATTGGAGCTGAAGAAAATGATGTGCTTTGGCTTAATGATGTTTTTGCTCGTGTTTCTTTGGATGATATAACATGTGCTGATGCCAATATAACATACTATGTAAGTGGCTATGTTGGCAGAAGCATATCTCGCCGGCGCAAGTGCTCATCCTGCAAAGAGTTGCTCATTGCAGGTGATGATTCCTTTTCAATTCACCACTATCTTCCAGATGAGTACAAACAGTTGTTTGAAAATGTAAATCGCGGGGGCTTGTCGCAACCATCCGAATTTATTTACACTGTGACAGCGCTGGCAGTGCAACATTATATGGCCATTCTATCCACTGGAGAACCGACAAAAACCAAGTTTTTATCCATGAGCAACCCACGATCTGTTTTTCTAAAAGCATTAATTAACATTGCCGCAGCAACTGAAACTCTCAGTAACCTATTGTCCCAGCAATGTTCTGCCGGTCATTTGAATTTCAAAGAAGTGGTTAAATCTACTTTTAATTGCTTTGCAAAGAATGAACTTAAACGGATAAATGCATTTAAAGTTGAAATGCCAGAAATATCAGTCAAAAAACTGCGAAAATTAACTTCAAAAAGCTCCCAGTTTTAATTGTATAATAGTTTGTTTTTTGTTATTTTGATAGTTTTGTTGCTTCTTGTTGCATTTTAAGCTTAATACTTGTTTATTTTTCTTTCTTGGCAAGCTATTTTTAGTTTTATTGCATGCTATATTGTTAGTTAGTTTTACTCTTTTCGCATGTACTAGTTTATTTTTGTTTTCCTTAAATAACTTTAGCCAATATATATTTAGTATTCTTAATGTGATATTGCTTAATGCCTTTATCGAAATAAAGATTTCAATTTCTTTGAACAAATAACCGTCAAGAAATCTTTAAACCATAACTAAAATACATTTAACCTTCAAACAAAAGATTTCGAAGCTTCGTATGACTTTTGACGCTATTTTCGCAGTAGCCCTTCTAACGTAAATAGCCAAAATGAGTTGTTGATCCCGGTGTTCTAATATCCCTAATAGAAACTCAAGCTCAGTACAACAAAGACTGTGTCGACAGCCTTCCATCTTTACAACAAGGAGGTACGACGTGAATTTAGCATCTTTGTCAACCGACAGACTCTTCCTTTTTGTGCTGAACCCACTTATTTTGGCATAAAGCTGGATAGGGCGCTGACGTTGCGCCGAGATTTAGAATTACTGCACAAGAAGTTAAGATCTCGCGTTGGGATTCTAAAGCGATTGGCTGGATCAAGCTGCCACAGCACTTCATACAACCACTCTTGCCTTGGCCTATTCCACGGCTTAGTACTGCGCGGCTGTTTGGTGTTGCAATGTTCATACTCACCTTATCGACAAGCCCATTAACAATGCCTTGCACATAGTGATCGTATACCTGCGTCTTGCACTAACGGAGAATGTTTTTATATTATCAGGCATCCAACCAACTGCGCTTCGCCGCCAAAAAGCCGTACTGTCTCTAGTTCGACGCGCTCAGGAGCCAGAACACCTCCTATATGAAGGGCTCCTGTCTTCACACAGCTACGGCAATTTAAATCAAGACACCCATTTGTGCCTGCTGCGTTACAGTCACTTTTTTTTAAAAGAATTTTTAATTAAGCAAAATCTTTTGTTTCAACCAAAAAATTTTATGCTTATTTTTTTTGAAAACATTAACTATAGAATCAGTTTATTTTGTATTAATTTAAGCTTATTTTGATTTAGGCCAATTGATGTTGGTGAATTTTTTTTATAAAAGTTGTTAGGCATGAATTTTTTGTGGGTTGTGGCTATAGCTTAATTCTTCTAATCCGTAGTTAAATTATGATTGCATTTATTTTGAAACATAGCTTGTAAGTAAATAATTTAATAAGTTTTATGTTACATAAATATGCTGTTTGAACAGTTGAATATATGTTTTAATTCAGAATTGATTATGTTTACTAATATATTTGTTATTTTATAGTATAAACATAAGTTTGAAATTTTAATATTAGGCGCGCATGAACACGCAAAACACCTTAGCCTGACGTCTTGTTATTGTAGAGTCTATGACTTCACTAATCTAATTCAAGCTTGTTTTGGGAAAAAAAATTTTTGATCCAGGTTTGTATCCGCTTTTAGATCCGGTCCGTGCTCATCTCTATTGCAAGTTGCACAGCTGACTTCTAAGAGAAGGAAATAATTGTAGGTGGTCTTATTCCGCTTGTGATTTGGCAATCATTCGTCAGCTAGTTTCGGTTCGCGATTTTTAAAGTAAGCCCATGCTAATAGGAAGTCTAAGTTTGTATAAGTTAGTTGGTCTATAAAAAATAAGATAAGATATTCCAGTGTTACTGTGATAATATTGAACTTCTAGGACTACAATATTTTAGATTTTATCCGGGTTGGTGCAATCTTAAGATATCCAAAAATTATTTAAAACTGTTGAAAAAGAAATGATTAACTTAACTAATCTTTACAAATTATTAACCAATCTAATGAATTTAATAGGATATTTAATCCTGTTTTGGTTGCACTTGGACTGAGTTTTTGGTGTGAATTTGTTTGCTGCATCTTGTCTTGTGCAGTCTTTTGGTGCATTTACAGCACATAAGTCTTGTGTTTCTGAGCAAAAAACACACTGACCCTGCTTGCATGGCACTAAATGATGATTAATTCTATTGTATCTCGCATTTAGTGGTGCAGGAGTTATTGAACTACCCAGGCAAACCCTCCAAACCTGATGTTTTATTAATGTTTCTGCCACAGTTATTTGAAAATCATGACGATCCAATTTGTTTAAGGGATGACTGAGATTGTAGAACTAATGAGCTGCAACCACCGACAAATTAAGGGCATGCGAAAATAGATTCCACCACAACTTTTTTGAGTGCAATCGTGGTCCGTACGTGGATAACAGTCTGTCACAAAGGTCTATACCTCCTATACCTTTGTTGTACATACAAATACAATGAGGTTGACTTTAAACTTTTTTTGCTTTTTCTTGTGTCTTTCAGTTTTGTGTATCAGTGTCACACCATAGTAGTTACTGGAAACCGTTACAGCACAATTATCATTCTATTTTACACAGAGCATCTGATTGAAAATCGTAAGATCTTCTGTCCTGCTTCTGTACCTATTTGTTTGTCTTAAGAGGACAATGTCCAGTGTGGTTTTCTCTAATTGTACCAAATGCTTGAATGCCTTGTTTGGAAAGATCAGATAAAAGTTGGTAGTTTGTAAAAAAGTTGTCAAAAAAGACAACATGAGATGCTTCATTTATTACTGGAATTAGCATTTTTTTGACTACATATGACCTTAATGGGCCCTCCCTGTTGCTTTCTTTACTACGATAGATTGCAAAATTATTAGGAAAACAGTTGAGCCACAAAGCATCCACACTTTATAACTGAATCTTATAGGTTTATTTTTGATAAGTTGTCTGGCACTATGAAGTCCTCTGTAAGGAATTAGTGACTCATCAACATTGATAATTCATCAAATATACCAAATTGCTAACACTGCTTCTTTAGCATTTCAAACAGAGACACAACTTTTGAAAGTTTGGAAGGTGTTAAACTCTGTTATCAGCAACATGCAAAAATCACTTAATTGATTTGAATCAATCCTGGCTTATTGTTTTTGTGAAGATTGATGTTTTCCAAGAAGTACTTGCTGACCAGTAATCTTTTTAAAGAGTCTATGATAGTGACTAATAAGAAGCAAACCGATAAAATGTGACATTTCTTTTGTATCTTTGCTCATTCTTGTCTCATTTAGCATGTAAGTTCATCTGTTGCATGATATAATTAATGATTTCTGAAGTTAAGAAAAGTGAAAAAATTTAAAGCTATCCTTGCCAACATTTTGTTGAATATTATTGGAAGATGATGATGCTTCATGAGGACCCAGAGATAGATGTTATTTTTTTTTTCACTGTGGACTTGCATTATACAGTCCTTGCTTTCTGTTGATATGTCTGTTGACTCCATTGTGCAGTTATACAGTCCTAGCTTTCTGTTAATATGTCATGTATCTTGACTTTTCCAGCTACCTTGTCTGGCTGATAATCCTGATCAAGTACACCATCATCACCTTCATTACTAACTTCTTGCTCACATGATGTATGAGGAAGTACAGGGTGGGGCATAAATACTGTTACAAGATAAAATACAAATATATTTTGAAAAAAGCTTTTATTTCAATATTTAAATTTGCAAACATTCAAGACTCATACCAACAAACAATTTCACAAAAACTTTATTCAAAATGCTTTCCTTTAGCCTTTACTACAGTGTGGAGTCTTTTGGAGAAATCATTGATGGAGGCATGCACTATTTCCATGGGGATTTTTCCCATGTTTTCATCAATTTTAACTTTAGAGCTTTGATACTAGGGCTGGGTTTAGAGCAGGCTTCACTCTCAAGAATTGACCATAAAGAATAATAGTCCAGAGGATTGAGATCTGGTGAAGAAGGAGGCCATTCTTCTTTACTAATCCAGGTGGGGCAATTGTTTTCACACCATGCTTGAGTCACCCAAGCTGTGTGACTTGTTGCTCCATCTTGTTATAGTGCCCAATTGTCTTCACCATATAAAGATTTGCATCATGGTATTAAAACCCCCTTTAAAATATCTTTTATATACTGTTCTTTGTTAATTTTAACCCCCGAGGGTACAAAAACCAGAGGGGTTTCCCCTTTTCAGAAATTGCTGTTCACACCATCACTAAAGCAGGTTTTTGTGTTTTGAAGACTTTCCTTGTATTGGCAGGGATTGAATCTAAGGTTTTTGCCAAAACTTGATCATTTTGGTGATTGTGTGCTTGTTGCACAGTAAATAACTTTTCATCAGTAAAGATAAGATTTTGGCAGTGTGCCATTTTTGAGTCATTTCAGCAATAGTTTGCTTCTGGCCAGTCTCTTCAATTGTGGCCCCCAAAATGAGCTGTCTCTTTTGCAGCTTGTAGGGTGATATCTTAAGATCATTGTGACAAATTCTGCGCATAGTTCTTGGTGATATTTTTGATTCCTTTGTCATTTTTCTCATCGATCTCCTTGGATTATGCCTGATTTTTTCTTTTTCACTTTTAATCAGATTAGATGTTCTTGAGCTGCAAGGGTGTCCTGATTGAGGTCTGTCTGTGATTGAGGATATTTTCTCAAATTGATCAATCTTTGTTTGATCAGCATTTGGTTCATATCAATTTTTTTTCCTAGTTTAAAAATTTCAGGGGGGCTAAATCCTTTGTGGTGCTCAATAATGAATTTTTTTTTTAATTCTAGCAACATTGTGCAATGTATACTTAAAAATTTTTTGAAAAACAAGAACTAGGTATTATATTTGAATAAGTTGATAAAGCTAGGTTAGCTCTTTAGTTCAATTTATTAGTATTGAAATTGACACAAAATTTTGTAACAGGACTTTTGCCCCACCCTGTACAACAATGTCCTAAATATTGCTATCATGAGTTTCAACTTCTTCCATTGCACTAGCCAGAAATCAAAATCTTGATACAGTTCTTTTTTACCTGTCAAAGAACAATGTAGATAATACAGTATCTATTCAATGAACAATAAAAATGTAAACAAACATAATGGGTAACCACTTTTGCAAATCAATTCTTGGAAAAAGAAATATAAATAATTTGCTTGAATAGTTACTTCAAAGCATTTATAACAAGAGTACTTATTCATAAAAAGATGATGCATCCATTTTTGTTTCTAATTATGTTATTTTTTGGTTAATTATGTTATTTCTAAATATGTTATGTAATACATTTTGGTTCTGATATAATTATGAGAATATTCTTTCTAATAATTTTTCTTTAAATAAAATAAGCCAATATGCATATAACAAAACAACTACACCAGCACTGAATTAAAAGAAAATTGTCATGTTATTTTTGACAGCAAAAAAAATATTCTCACTTGTAGCTAAGACTACCCTAGTTGTATATTTTCAATTTGAGTAATACATTCCAAGCTCATAATTTCGCATTATGATAAATTATTGCATCACTGTGCTTCAAGTAAAACTTTTATTACATAAGATTGCATCATCTTTTTTTCAAAATTGCTAATGTGGTTTTTACTTGCTGTTTATTTTTTGAAAAAATAAATATATAAAAAGTCAGAAATAATGCATATTTTATTGGCCGAAGTGACCAACGTTCCCATTTTGGGAACAGCTAATAAAAATGAATTTTTAAAAACCTTTTTGCATCTAATATTATTTAGCATTCACTTGACAAGATAGAATAAATGTTGTAGAAAAAAGGGAAAAGTAAAGGTTATAGATTAGTTTTATACTTTCTTTGTACAATTAAAATTGTGAAGTAGGTTAAAATGTCTGCTTTTTGTTATTTTGAAAACAACACTGTATGTTTATCATGCACTTTTTTCAAAAATTTTTCATGGCAGTTTATTTACTGAACCATGAATTATCCAGACACATTAAAAAGACTAAATTATCTGCATTGGTTTGCTGTATATGATTGTTTGAAATCATATTCTCAAATTGGGAATGTTGGTCACTGAAGGGTTAATATTAATTTAGAACCATTAAATACTCTTTGAACATAATTTGAATTTTTTTCTGTAGGTTGTAAATTCATGTGATGAAGGGTTAAATTACTAAATTGTGCCATGCTGGTTGGTCTGGTGTAAAAAGTGGGCGTAGGTAAAGAATACGGACCCCCCTTAGTATTCTTTACCTACGCCTTTTTTTTAACTAAGACAATGGCATCCAACATATGATTGACAGTTGGATGTAAAACTTTTTTGAAATTTGAGCAGCATTATAGTTTATTACAAAAACTTAGGGAGTGTCAAACGGCAGCTAGGTTAATTGGGGTCTCTTTAAGAAGTCACCGTAAGCGATTTTTGTTCGTGAAACTAACCTGGATCCCCCTGCGATTATTATCGCTGTTTGAGAGATTCTTTTTCTCTTGGTTTCTTCTTTATTCCAGCCTGGTGCTGAAAGGGGGATTTTGGGTTAGTTTCACTGAAAAAATTGCGGCGTAGGTAAAGAATACTAAGGGGGGTCCGTATTCTTTACCTACGCCAAAAAGTGTAGTGATACTAGTTTTGTTTTGTATTTACATAAAAGTTGTTAATGGTTGCCTTAGATATGATAAGATATGGTTGCTCTTATACCCTATCCAAATTGCTCTGCAGCTGCATGCTGGTACTTTAAGTGCTTGAGTTTGACAAATGTTTTTTAAGCTTGAAAAATATGCAAATGTATTTAAAACATATATGACAAGATTTAACTTTGATGCTGCAGCACACAAATTGTTATGACAAGTTTGAGTAACAATCATATTTTTTTGCTCTGTTTTGATAGCTTTAAATGTTTATTGAACAAAGAAGATATTTCTATGTTGAATATTTGAAAACAAAAAATAAGTATTTGAAAATGATAACATTTGAATTGGAAATTATTTAAAATTATACTTATATGAACATCCTAATGCCATGCAAGTTTTTTAAAAACCTTTACTGCCTGTTTTGCATTTTTCAGCTCATAATGAGATAACTGTTATTCAAATACAATAACTTTATTTGAATTAGAATTACCTTGTGACAAGTTGTAAAAGATAAAACAGACTCTTGGGCCTCTTTTATAACTTATCATCGGGTAACTCTTATTCAAATAAAGTTATTCTAATTGTGGGACTGCTGTAATCTACTGCTTATACTATGCATGTTTTTTTTGTACAATAAAAATGTACTCAAAACTATCAGGCATAATATGAAAACACTTTTTTTTGAAAAAAATTGCAGCTTGATGTTGTAAAACTCTTGCATTTTTCTTTGATAAAAAAATGATTGAAATGTTTCTAATCTTAGCAATAAAGGTTTGCTCAACAATTGCTGATTAAATAAATGTGACCCTGGTAAATCAAAAGAAGTTTATGTGGAGACGCACTATAATTATTCTCCTACATCTCTGTACAAAAATTACACTTCATGACTAAATATATCTATTTAAAAGGTACTAAGAATTTATTGTGTTTAAATTTATTTTTGTTCAATTTGATATAAGTTCAATATGAATGTCATGTTAGAAGAGTTCATTGAAAGTGTTGAAATGTTATTTAATGCAGATAAACATGGACAAGATGGTTTTACCATTGAGTTTCAGGTATTTATTCCAAGTTTGTCACTGGTTTCAAATAAATTTCTTATATACTTAGGATCAAAAGCTATTTGTCAACATTTTCAAGGCATCTTTTGCAATTCTCTAATTGCAATTGTGTTACTTGAAATAAACTAAAGAGATAAAGGCATTTAGTTTATTGGGCATAATGAGATGTGTATAATTACTGCTTGTTATTAAAAGCAAACAGGAATTTGGTTTAAAAGGAGTTTTAAAATAATCAATTATTTCTATACTAAAGATAAACAACTTTATTTTCTAATAAAGTATTTAGTATGTGTTGAAATAAATGTTGCATTAAACATGTAAAAAAAAACAAAAATTTGCTTATTGCATATTATCACAATTAATGCATTCATTTGATGAAATTTGCTGCAAGTGAACAAAGTATCTTAATATTTGTTTTGGAAAATGACCATAAAGTCAAAGAGAAGGAGGCCTGTTTTTTAAGAGTTTTTTTTTTAAACTTCTTTGTTCCAGATGTTAAAAAGGTTAAAAAATAATGACTTAAACAACATGTTGAACATTTCATTTCATTTCATTAAGACCTCACACCACAAACGTACATGAACTGAACAAACACTTCTTCCAATTAATATTTGATGCTGACAGACTCATCATTCCTAAAATCACAACAATACAAATCACTCTCACCATAAACCTTTAATTAATAGACTGGAAACTCACTCAAAAAGAAAAAAAATGAAGATAATAAAACAAAAAAACTATTTTTCTCCCTCTGGCAACTTGAGCATTGTTTAAGTAACAGTAGAATTTTTCTAACTACTGATTGATTCAGCTAGAACTTTCATTCACTGCTATGTTGAAAATAAGATTAATTATTTTGTGTTGTTACAAGTTAAAAAATCTGGTGTGTTTTTTCCTTGAGAAAAAAAAGTCAATTAACTTGGTTATGCTTTTTTTATTAAGTTGAATACTTCAGAAGTAATAGTGATGATATTTTTTGAAATATAGCAAAGTTAGATGTGTTTTTTATTGGTTGATTTAATTTGGCTTACATAATTTTTATTTGGTTAAAATAGTTTAAAAAATTTGCAAGTTTGAAACAATTTACTAAGAATAATGTAATAAATCTTCAAAATATGTTTGTAAAGGTTTCCTAAAAAGATAAGTTCTTAATTTTGACTGGTTTTAACTTTTTTTTCTTTACAGAATTACAGTTGACAGCATTATCAAATGGTTTGGGCATCATGATTGTAAACGACATGGTCTTTGTTCAAAACCTATTCATACTATTCTATATTCTTGGGAAAAACACCTTACAGCACTTTCCCTTGCTTGGTGGTCTTGGCAAGCAGTTCTAACTTTCAGTCATATCTTTTTAAACTAAAAAAAAAACAAAATAAAAATTTCAAGCAGACAGCAATATCTTGGCATCTCTGAAAGCAGGTTGAGATATTAATGCCTCTGTTTCTTGAGTCAGGAGGATAAATGTAGAGATAAAGTGAAATAAATTGACTGTTAAAATTTTATTTTAGACAATCCTTGAGTATGAAGCGAGTTTGTGGACACTGGTGGACAGATGATCTTTTAATTGTGAGAAGAATGCAAGAAGAACACATGGAGAAGAATAAAAAGTTCCATATATGTTTCATGGATTTAGAGAAGGCCTTTGACAGAGTTCCAAGAAGAGTAATGCAATGGGCACTGAGGAAGAAAGGACTAACAGAAATCTTGGCAAAACCAGTGATAAGTTTGTATGAGAGTTCAAAGATGAAGGTTAAAGTTGGATCTGAATTTTCAGAAGAATTTTTTGTAGCAGTTGGTGTACATCATGGATCTGTTTTATTACCTTTGTTGTTTGCAATTGTGATGGATGTTGTGACAGAAAATGCAATAGAAGGCTTAATGAAAAAGGTTTTGTATGCTGATGATGTGGTATTGATGATTGAAATGATGAAAGATCTGAAGGAAAGGTTTTTAAAATGGAGAAGTGCATTGGATAGCAAGGACTGAAAGTGAATCTTGAAAAGACAAAGGTGATGATGTGTGGGTCAGAGGGTAAAGTCATACAAAGTAGAATAGAACCATGTGGAATATGTGGCAAAAGGGTGACAGTCAACTCAATGCTATGCACAAAATGTGACCAATGGATTCATGAAAGATGTTCTAAGTTGAAGAAAGTAACTCCAAGTGCAGCAAGATTTTTTTTTTTTGTAACAAATGTGAGAAAGTGACAAATGGTCTGGAAGAAGAGCAACAGGGGGTAATGTGTGATGAAGTGGAAATTGTGAAGAGATTTTGCTATCTTGGCAATAGGTTGAATGATAGTGGAGGATGTGAAGCTGCAGTAACTGCAAAAACAAGAGTCGGATGTAAGAAATTCAGAGAGTGTGATGAGATGCTATTTGGAAAAAGATTCTCTTTGCAGAAGAAAGGAAAAATATATAAGAGCTATTTAAGATCAGCTATGTTATATGGAAGCAAAATGTGGTGTTTGAGAGAAAATGAAGTAGCAATTGTGAGAAGAGCAGAAAGATTTGTGGTGAGGGCAATGTTTGGTGTAAAGTTGGTGGACAAGAGGAATGCAGCGCTGATGGACATGTTGGGATTAAAGGAAGCAGCAGATAAGCTGGCAAAGGAGAATGGTATGAGGTGGTATGGTTGTATATTAAGACAACCTAAGATGTTTTGATGAAGGCAATGGTACACAAAGTGGATGGAAAACATAAACAGGGTTGACTAAGGATGAAATGGAAGGAACAAGTTGAAGGAAGCATGAGAAGGATTGGTTTAAAGAAGATGCAGCAGATTGATATAGGTGGAGAGAGGGTATAAGAAGAGTTGCAAAAGTAGTGTGATGCATTCAGCCACCTCCAGTCACTGGGAATTAAACCGGATTAAAATTGGATTGATTATCATGGTGTCAAAACTATTTTTTTAAATTATAGATAGTCTTTATTATAATTCTACACAAAAAAGAAACAACTTTATCACCATCATCATCAATCCAGTTTTAATCTGGTGTAATCCTCTGTGACTGGAAGTGGCCAGATGCATCCCACTACTTCTGCAACTCTTCTTACACCTTTTCTCCATCTGCATCTTTTTTCTTTATCCTTCTCATGCTTCTTTTGACTTGTTTCCTCCATTTCATCTTCAATCGACCCTGTTTATGTTTTCCTTTAACTACGTGTACCATTGCCTTCATCAAAACATCTTAGGTTGTCTTAAAATACAACCATACCACCTCATACCATTCTCCTTTGCCAACTTAACTGCTGCTTCCTTTAATCCCAACATGTCCATCAGCTCCTCTGTATTCCTGCTGTCCACCAACTTTACATCAAACATTGCCCTCACCATAGATCTTCTGCTCTTCTCAAAATAGCTACTTCATTTTTGGGTCATTCCATTATATTTCAGCAAATTTTAAGATATCCAAACACCATGACCTCTTGGATTTTTTTCATATCTGCATATGTGATAGTCATCTGAAAATGATTTGTATAGATTTGAAATTAAAAAAAAATCTTTTACGGTTTTAGAGATATTGCCCTTTAAAGTTTTGCATTTTTGCCACTAGTGGTGCTGTTGTGCAAGTGTAAAAATTTTTTTAAATGTCTAAAATTGCCATTTCTAATTCAAAATTGCTGAACAAAGGGTCTATTTATATGTTTTAAGGGGTGAGGAATTCAAAATTTTTGTTGAAATAACAAAATAAGCACTATAAAAAAAGTTATCAGCAGTTTTGCTTTATTTTTGACTCTCAATTTGAACCACCTGCTCCACCTCCATGATTGATTAGTTTTTTTTCTGATTTATTACTTGAAGTAGAGTAGTTCTTCAACTTTTAGAATATAAAATTATCTAACTTGAAACTTTTTTTAAACTAAAGTTATTCAAAAATTTGCAACCTTACTATTTTTGATATATTTTTCAGTGAACTGACATTTTCATACGAGATGTTCAGATAAACATTGAAAGAGACATGCATGCTTTGTTAGTCAGTTGCTGAAATAAATCATAAACACTCCTAAACAAAAAAGAAAAACAACTTTATAATATGTGAGACAGAAATTAAATAAAATTTAGTTTTACCAGACTTTAAGGATGCCATGGTGTTACAAACAAGTTCAATCATGATATACTGATAAATTTTTGTACAATAAATTACAACAAATTTTCAGTATGTGGATATGCAAGTTTAAAAGAAAAGATAAAGTAATTATGAATATCTATTTTTTAGTAATTGCTATCGGCTGTTCCAACAGAATTTTCCAATGAGGGCTGTTTTGACAGTTTTTTAGTCAGATGAAACCAAAAGTTCATTTCACATTAGTTGTTTGTTTAGGCAAAAAAGATTTTTTAGGTAAGCATTTACTAGACACTGAAAATTTCTGAATGAGTAAAGATTTTATTAAATTGTTAAGTTCTTAGAGCAGTCTTATGACAAGAAAAAAAGCTTGCATATAGCTTCAAAGTCTGCTTTATCAAGTTTGTATGTTCGTCCAGATTGAGATGTTGAAGACAGAGGAGAAAGCAGTTTCAAAATGTTATCATTGAAAACCCAGCAAATGTCATCTCTTTGTGGCCAAAAGAAGTTTCTTGTCGGCCCATGTGGAGACATAAACGTGATTTTTGCTTCCATTGAAAGACTTTCAACAGCAACAACCAAACCAATCCACCAATGATGGTCGTACATAACTGCAACATAGTCTTGTTTATTTGGGATGATCGAAGTTTTTTGGGATTGAAAAAAACTATGCTGTCCACTTATCTCTTTATCTTCACCAATTTTAAAAGAAATTATTCCTATATTTTGAGGAATAAAGACATGATAACTGCGAGTTCCTGGCACAGTATGTCCAAGTTCATATCTGGTTTTCAATTTTGTACGTACTTGGGTTAAATCATTTTTGGGTATGTAAAATAATTCTACAGTATTCATAGTATTTTTGCAAAATTCATATGCTTGCAATGCAGTAAAGATGGGATTGGTTTTTGTTCTTGACAAACTTTCAATAGTTAACTTTCTTTTTATGGTTCCTCCAAGCCCATCACAAGGTGATTTTCCATGGCTAGTAGCAAAGAAGTTCCACACAGCATCAAATCCGAAGTCCTGTTTATGAAATGTCAAGTTTAACAAATTTTTGTAGTTTTTATATTGAGCTGAACAACCATCTGAAAAATACTGAATGTTAGTGATACTAGGGTATAATAATTGAAGGTAATTACAAAGTAATTTCTGTACTAGATACACAAATCCAGTGTCATGTTCCAAATCATTTGAAAAAATGAAAAAAAAGCCATTGACTGAACTGCTAACTTTTTTTGAGAATCCTTGTAATAAATTATGATTGGATGTATGGTGCATTGTTGCTTAGTCCAGTGCCATCCTTGAACTACATTCTAAACCACCATAGAATAATTTTCAGCAAAATCTGCCTACACTATGCAGTTTGAACATAAAAGATTTTCTTTTTGTATTGATAGATACTTTGCTTGTGATTTGGCAATGTATGAGTGTGCTGTTAATAGATCAATCTTTTTGGCCAAAAACTCTATAAATTCAAATTTTTGCATAACCATATTGACAATAGTTGTTCTATCAGTAGATTCCCATTGTTAAAAATTTATTTCTTCCTCTGTATTATCTGGAATAATTTGATAAAGATATTCTATAAGATTATTCTTTTCTGGACAATTTGGACAACGATGAATCATACACAGCTTATTTGTATTATCACAAACTACTTTCCTAATGAGATCTTTATAATTTAAGTTTAATGAATGGCATGCAAGGATTGTATTCTGATGGATGACATACAGAATGGGTTCCATAAGAACCAATTGTCTTGCACCACTTTGGACAAAGAGCACAAAATTTCGAAAATCCAATTTTAGAGTCTTGAAATTTCTTAAATGCAGCATACAGTTCTGATAGGTTGCCTAATAATAATCTTTTCTGTTTATGCTGCTTGTAGCCAATGCTCACATATTCTTTGGCCCCAGGCATCTCTCTTGAAAACTCATCATCCAAATAAAATGAAATCACATTGTTTATGCTGTCTTGATCAATTCCTTTTCTTACTGACCTTTTAGGTTTTGATAACACACCTTCATTTTTCTTTAGAGTCATTGCTGTTCTGACTTGGTAAGTAGTAGCATTAAAAAGCTTCACAGTTTGTTCTATTGTCCAAGATTTTGGCTTAAGTGTTAAAATTTGAATTTTTTCATTTAGGGAAGTTGTTTGTTGGAATTTAGTCTTCAACTCAAACATAAGCTGATCAAAATCTTTTTCATCAGTGCTTCTTGTAATTGATGGTGTGCAACAGATGGCTATATCTACTCCTTTTGTGGAAAAAGCTTTCTCAAGCTTTTTTTTACTTTTTCTATTTTTTGGCTTGCATAAAAAAGCTTTTGGTGCTTTGATTTTCCTGTGCTTTTAAAAGGTGATACTTTACATGCAGCAAGGGAGTCATCTAACAAAGTTGAATAATTTTCAACAGATGATAATTCTGAAGATTCTCGTGCATCTTCTGATAAACTTAATTCTTGCATACTTGCATCTTCTGATGGGGAGTTGTAACCATCCAAAATATTTTTTGTATACATCCAACATTTTCTACACAGTTTTTCTCCTGAAATCAAACAAAACTTTCCTTCCAATTGTTTAGCCATTTGTAAGCTCACTAAATGTGTTCCACGTTGTTGTTTTCTTTTTCTTGACTTTGCATGAATGTCAAAAGGGTTATTGCAATTTTTTTGCTTTTTATCAAAGCAAGTCAAGTACATACAGTAGTGATGATAGCAAACTTTGGTACAATTATTTATAACTAAGGATCCATCTTCCAAACAAGACTTGAATCCAGCTCTCCAAAACAAAGTTAAAATCTCATCCTTAGAAAGTTCACTTAGCTGCTTATATCCCTTTTCTTTCTTGTACCATGCTTTATGACAAGAACCTTTAAACACTAGCTTTCCAATTTTACAAATGCCTTCAACCTGCTCCATAATTGTAATTTCTTGCAAAACTACAATTTAATTACAAGTACTTATTATGAGATTCTAATAGATCAAATTAAAACCAAATTTTAAGCAAATGGCTTTTTAGTAATATTTGAATAAAGTAAGTTCTGTCATAATACTTGAAAAAAACTCATAAAAATATAATTTCAATTGTCATAGATCAGATACTGTACCAGTATATAAAACAATTTTAATTTAATTTAAAACAGGCAATTGTCAGTCATTTTCTAACAGTGCACTTTATGGTTTAAAATGATATTTTTTGGCTGATGGCTATCACTATTTATTTTAATACTTAGATTCAGTTATTGCCTTACTATCTACAGTGTAAAAAATTCACAACATTACTAAAAATTAATTGAGGATTCAAATTTTTAACTTGACAGGAATTTCTTACCTTCCTAGCTATACCAATAATATAAGTTTTCAATAAACATTTGAATTTTGTTTTGAAATGAATGCATTGTTTAACAAATAATGGTATTTATACAGATAATAGTGCAATTTTTGTGAAATAAAAGACATTTAAAAAGCATGTAATTACAGAATAAAAGCAATTAGTCAAAAATAGTAAGGTTGCAAATTTTTGAATAACTTTAGTTTAAAAAAAGTTTCAAGTTAGATAATTTTATATTCTAAAAGTTGAAGAACTACTCTACTTCAAGTAATAAATCAGAAAAAAAACTAATCAATCATGGAGGTGGAGCAGGCGGTTCAAATTGAGAGTCAAAAATAAAGCAAAACTGCTGATAACTTTTTTTATAGTGCTTATTTTGTTATTTCAACAAAAATTTTGAATTCCTCACCCCTTAAAACATATATAAGTAGACCCTTTGTTCAGCAATTTTGAATTAGAAATGGCAATTTTAGACATTTAAAAAAATTTTTACACTTGCACAACAGCACCACTAGTGGCAAAAATGCAAAACTTTAAAGGGCAATATCTCTAAAACCGTAAAAGATTTTTTTAAAATTTCAAATCTATACAAATCATTTTCAGATGACTATCACATATGCAGATACGAAAAAAATCCAAGAGGTTATGGTGTTCCTCATTTGCTGAAATATAATGGAATGACCCTTTTTCTCAAACACCACATTTTGCTTCCATATAACATAGCTGATCTTAAATAGCTCTTATAGCTCTTATATATTTTTCCTTTCTTCTGCAAAGAGAATCTTTTTCCAAATAGCATCTCATCACACTCTCTGAATTTCTTATATCCGACTCTTGTTTTTGCAGTTACTGCAGCTTCACATCCTCCACTATCATTCAACCTATTGCCAAGATAGCAAAATCTCTTCACAATTTCCACTTCATCACACATTACCTCCTGTTGCTCTTCTTCCAGACCATTTGTCACTTTCTCACATTTGTTACAAAAAAAAAAATCTTGCTGCACTTGGAGTTACTTTCTTCAACTTAGAACATCTTTCATGAATCCATTGGTCACATTTTGTGCATAGCATTGAGTTGACTGTCACCCTTTTGCCACATATTCCACATGGTTCTATTCTACTTTGTATGACTTTACCCTCTGACCCACACATCATCACCTTTGTCTTTTCAAGATTCACTTTCAGTCCTTGCTATCCAATGCACTTCTCCATTTTAAAAACCTTTCCTTCAGATCTTTCATCATTTCAATCATCAATACCACATCATCAGCATACAAAACCTTTTTCATTAAGCCTTCTATTGCATTTTCTGTCACAACATCCATCACAATTGCAAACAACAAAGGTAATAAAACAGATCCATGATGTACACCAACTGCTACAAAAAATTCTTCTGAAAATTCAGATCCAACTTTAACCTTCATCTTTGAACTCTCATACAAACTTATCACTGGTTTCGCCAAGATTTCTGTTAGTCCTTTCTTCCTCAGTGCCCATTGCATTACTCTTCTTGGAACTCTGTCAAAGGCCTTCTCTAAATCCATGAAACATATATGGAACTTTTTATTCTTCTCCCTGTGTTCTTCTTGCATTCTTCTCACTATAAAAAGATCATCTATTGTCCCTCTTTCGGGCATAAAGCCACATTGCATATCATCTGCTTCCATCACTGCTCTTATCCTTTTTTCCAATATTGTTGCAACAATCGTCATTCCATGTTCTATTTTATTTTTATTTTATCTCTATATTTATTCTCCTGACTCGCAGGAAAGTGCCAGAGGTGCTAATACATAGAATAGGCAATTACCTTGACCTGCTTCCAGAGATGCCAAGATATTGCTGTCTGCTTGTAATTTAATAGAGATATGATTGAAATTTAGAATTGTTTGCCAAGACTACTAAGCAGGGGAAAGTGCTGTAAAGTGTCGTTTCCAAGGTTTTGAATTGAGCCCATGTTGATCATGAGCATGACGCTTTAACCACTTGACCACACTGCCATGTCTTCTAATTACTTCACTCCTCTATATACAGTTTGTCTCATCTCCTTTTCCCTTGTAGATTGGCACCATTACACTAGTCTTTCAATCTTTGGCATTCCTTTTCCATCAAGTACTTTTTGACAAAGTTCCATCATTGCCTCAATTCCAACTTTTCCACTTGCATTTATCATTTCTATGCTCACCTCTGAAAGTTCAGATGCTTTCCCTAATTTCATTTTCTTCATTGCAATTGTTATTTTCTCAAGCAAACCTCTTCCATGGGATCTTCCACTATACCAATTTCATTATTTTGATCCCATGCGTTCTCTTTATTCATTGTCTTTTCCATATGTTCTTCCCACACTCTCTTTTGATATTACTTGCTGAACACAAATCTACCATTTATTCCTTTCAAACATGTTCTACCATTTACAGGGTGGCCCATAAATACTGTTAATTTTTAAAATTAGCATATGTTACTATACAAATTTTCTCCAAAAAAATGTTTTCTGTTAATATTAAAAAAATATATTCCAGTGTGTTTATTCGATATATCCCCCTTTCTTATCAATAACTTGCAACAATTGATTTGGAAAAGTGTTTATTGAAGCACAGATTATACTAAAAGGTATTTTTTCCCATTCAATTAAAAGTTTTCTTTTGAGCAATGCAAAGTTTTTATGAGGGGTTTTGTTTGCATTAGCCTTTAGGATGGACCATATTGAAAAATCGAGAGGGTTTAGGTCAGGCAAAGATGGTGGCTATTTATCCTTCTTGATGAATGCAGGGCAATTTTCTTTGCACCAATTTTGGCAAAGTTTTGTGTTATGGGAAGTTGCTCCATCTTGTTGAAAAGACCACACTTACCCTTTAAAAATTTTATCAACCCAAGCTTTAATGAGGATTTGAGTATCAAGATTTTGTAAATTTCTTTGTTAATTTTTATTCCATGTGGAACAAAAGCTAACAGAGATTTTCCTTTTTCTGTGATAGCAGCTCATACCATTAATGATTTGCAACAATTTGTGAATTTTTTAAGTTAGCCTAGCCTTTGATTTTGAAAAAATTCTGTTGTTCTGCAATTAAATTTTTGTTTAATAGTGAATAATTTTTCGTCTTTAAAGATGAGGTTTGGCAATTTGTTATTCTTCATTTTTTTAAGATAAATTTTTTGATCTCAATCTTCTTTCTTTTTGTTTTTCAGTTAGAAGTTGTTATTTTCTTAATTTGAAGGGTTTCATTTTCTACAAATCTCTGCATTGATGTTCTTGAGATCTTCGCCTCTTTTGCTAATTTATTCATCAACCTTTTTGGATTTCTGTGGATTTTTTCTCTTGCATTTTTAATCAAGCTTAATCTCCTTATTGAGCTAGGTTGACCAGCATGTTTTCTGTCTTTGATAGAATTTATTTCATTATAACGATCTACAGTATAATCGATCGATCCACTGCTCCCTAAAGAGCAGGCTGGGTTCCGACGCGGGAAGTCAACCGTAGATCAAGTTGTTCTGCTAACCCAGAACATCGAGGATTCTTTCGAGGCTAAAAAGAAGGCCAGTGCCGTATTTATCGATCTGACAGCTGCTTATGACACTGTCTGGCACCGTGGCCTTACCTGCAAGCTGCTGAGACTACTTCCGGATAAGCACATGGTCAAAATGATCATGGAGCTTGTCCGAAATCGAAGTTTCACCCTTACCACCTACCTGACAGCAAGCAAAGCAGGCTACGCCGTCTTAAAAATGGCGTTCCTCAGGGATTGGTCTTGGCTCCTCTCCTATTTAACATCTATACGTACGATCTTCCTCCCATGATTTCCAGAAAGTTTGCTTATGCTGATGATTTAGCATTGTTGCACTCTTCTGGAAACTGGAAGGACTTGGAGGGGACATTAAGCCAAGACATGTCCACACTTTCGGATTATCTCCAGACTTGGAGGTTGAAGCTCAGTCACACTAAGACGGTGACGGCAGCCTTTCACTTAAACAACCGAGAGGCCAAACTTGAGCTAAAGGTCTACAACAATAGTAGACTTTTACCATTCTGTCCAACCCCTACATACCTTGGGGTAAAACTGGATAGATCACTCACGTTTCGTCACCATTTAGTGGCATTGCGCAAAAAACTATCATCGCGCGTCACACTGTTGAGGCGACCGTGGGCTCGGGATGGGGTGCTGGTGCTAAAACACTACGCATAGCCACCTTGTCTCTAGTCTACTCAACAGCTGAGTACTGTGCGCCAGTCTGGTGTCGCAGTGCTCACACTCGCCTCATCGACAATGTCTTGAACGACGCCTTGCGCATAGTTACTGGATGCCTGCGTCCCACTCCAACGGACCACCTACCTGTACTTTCAGGCATCCAGCCAGCTGAGCTTCGCCGACTGGGAGCGACACTATCCTTGGCTTACCGTGGATCTCTGGACCCCGATCATATTTTGCATGGTCTGTTAAATGGGTCCTCAGATACTGGCCAAGTGAGACTAAGATCCAGATGCCCGTTTGTGCCAGGTACGCGGAATCTCTTGGACAATCTTGCCAGACTTGGCATCTGCGCCTCTGAATGGACAAATCACAAATGGAACGCGGAGTACTGTGAAAGTGCTTCCAGGCTCTATGCTTTTGTGCTCGGGACCAGTGTCAGGCCTGTTGGGATGGGCTTACCCCGAGCAGCTTGGGTTAAGCTCAACCGCCTGCGGACTGGTGTTGGGCGATTCCATTCGTCCATGCACAAATGGGGTCTCGCTCCTTCACCGAATTGCGAGTGTGGCGCCTCAGAGCAAACCGCAGACCATGTACTAACAATGTGCCCCATACATCGGGCACCACATGGAGCACGCGGTCTGACGGTTTTGGATGACGAAACTCGATGCTGGCTTAATGACATCACTGCCAGCATCTGATCCAGGCAGTGCAGCAGTCTGGGGTAGTGAAAGGATAAACCCTTGGCCCCAGTCCTGTTTGTGTCTGGCCTGGAGTGGATGCCCTTCAAACGATGACGACGACGATCTACAGTTCTTTTAACAAACATTTTATTATTAAGTGATTTTCCTTTATCTAAAATCTGTTGTGTACTTTTGCTTTTTTTATGTAGTTTAATAACAAATTCTTTCTTAAAATTAGTGTTTATTTGAAATTACTTTAGGAAGGTTAATAATTTAGGAAGGTTGAAATATAGTTTTTCTGTAGAATATAATAATATTTGTTTTTAGAAAAAAAATCACAAATATTTCAATTTTACATAAGAACAAAATAGTAGTAGTATTTATGGGCCACCCTTTGTACATCCAAAATTCACAAGCTTAAACACATTGTTTGGTTTGTCACATAAATCATTCATCTCTTGCTCAGCCTCTCTCATTGCTCTACTAACAATTTTTCTTGTTTGATTTCTCTCTTGTAATTATTTTTATTCTCTTCTAATCGGATCTTAGCACATCTTGCTAAATGTGTTCTTTTTTTCTCTTTATTGCTTCTTGCACTTCCTCATTCCACCACCATGTACTTCCTTGCTTTCTCCTTTGTTTTCTCTTTCCACAAAGTTTTTTACAAGCCTCCAAAATCTGTCCTTAAATGAACCCCTTAAAAAATTTTTGCTTCAGTATTAACAAATTTTTTTACCTTGTCCTTAAATTTTTTCCTTGTTTTTTAATTTCTGTAGCCTCCATTGCATTTTCTGTTTCATTTTTATGCACTTGAACAGGTTTCCTTCTTTAGATCAACAATCACTAACCTGTGTTCCAGTTCCCAAGGAATCACTTTAACATCTTTAAAGAACTTTCTGCTTTCTTTTTCCACCAAAACAAAATCAATCTCAGTTTTATTACCACCTGATCTGTAAGTCACCTTCCTTTTCTCCTTCTTAAACCATGTATTTGCCACACATAAATACTTTAGATTGCAGAATTTCAACAGCATTCTACCTTCCAAATTTTGCTCTCCAATTCCATTTCCCCCATATACACTCTCAAATCCATCCATCTTTTTTCCAACATGACCATTGAAGTCTTCAATCCCCAAAATCAATTCTTTTGTACCTTTCGTATCCCATTTACAAACCAGTTCATCATAAAATTTATCCTTTTTTATATCTGGCTTTCTACTTTGAAGTGCATAGACACATATCACCTATATCATTTCCTCACCAAATATAAGGCATATTGTCATCTTTTTATCACTCCTACGTATCTCAACAACACTCTCACACAGCTCCTCCTTGACCAATATTTTCACTACACCCTTTCCAGTATTATTTCCTGACCACCATAACTTGTATCTTCTTCAACTCCAATAAAATGAGCTCCTTGGCCCCTTTCATCGTACCTCTTGTAGATCACCAATATTCACCTTTCTCTTTCTCAATTCCTATACCACTTCTATCCCTCTACTACAAAGACTACTGATGTTCCAGGTTCCTAGTCTAATTCCAATCTGAGACTTTTTCTTGTTTTTGAATTTATGCACAAAGATTCTTTGCAACCCCTTGCCCATTTAAGGGCTGCTGAGGACTGGGGGTCATTTTTTTAAGTTGCATTTTCATAAAAATTGGAGCAAGTTTTTATTGGTCCCATGCCCTTGCTGACACCAACGACAGTTGTCTTTATTAGCCTACAATCTCACTGTGTTATGTCAGCTATAGCAATAGGCTGTCTAGAACTGCTTTGTGTTACAATTTTTTACTTATTGTTTTTGCCTGTGTGTACTCAGTAATTTTGCTGCCTTTGATGTTCGTTTAGCACACCACTTGTTAAAATTTGTGCTAAACCTGTTCTCTTCAATATAATGACATAATAAACCATTCATACTTAATCAAAAAATTCATAATTGCCCTAAAACAAGTTTACAGTTTAGTAAGGATTTTGTCTATAATCCATTTTTATTTTTCAATTGCAATAGCAACTCTTCCATATTCTGTTTTGTTTTCAGTTATGTTAGCAACAAGCAGCCAGTGTTATGGGAAGCTTTCTTTGTACCAGGTCTGTTCAAAAAGTATCCAAACTTTGGGCATAAAACACACAACACAATGAATATCACAAATTTTATTTAATCTCCTTCAAAATACTGCCCTTGCAAGTACACACACTTTTCCCACCACCTCTGCCACTTTTGGAAACACCTCTTGAACTCCTTCTCTGGAATGCTCCTGAACTCTGCCATCATTTTTTCCATAATGTTTTTATGTGACTGAAATTGTATGCTTTTGAGCATAGTTTTTATTTGGGAAATAGCCAGATCAGCATGGTGCCAAATCAGGAAAGTAAGGAGGCTGTTGCACAAGTGCTGAATTGTTTTTGGTTACAAAACCTTTGATTACATGGGCGGAATGAGCAGGAGCATTGTCATGGTGAAGCTGCCAGTTCTTCTCTGTCCACATGTCTGGCCACTTTCTTTGCACAGCATCACAAAGGCCATATAAATCCTTCAAGTAGTACTCTTTATTGATTGTTTGGCCTTCTGGTGCATATTTGTAATGCACTATGCTGTGGGAATCGAAGAAACAGGCCAGCATCACTTTTACTTTGCTGCAAACTTGTGCTTTTTTGGGCCTTAATGATTCTGGATGCTTCCATTGTGAAGACTGAAACTTGCTTTCTGGATTGTAACCATAAACCCAGGTCTCATCACCAATTATGATAGTTTTTGTAAATTCTTAGTGATTGTTTGCACAATCCAGCATATCCTGGGCGATTTCCACATGGAGCTCCTTCTGTTGCTTTGTCAGCAGCTTGGGAATGAATTTGGCCAATATTCTTTACATGCAAAAATCTTCAGTTAAAATGGAGTGAACTGATCTTCTGCTTATTCTCACTTCTTCAACAATTTTTCTGAGTGTTAGACGGTGATCTTCCATCACAATTTGGAAAACCTTTTCAACCACCTCCTGGTTTCTGCTTGTGGATGGCCTGCCAGAACATGCCTCACTCTCCACTGACAATTGACTGTTTTTGAGGCGATTAAACCATTTCTTTATTTGAGTTTGACTTAAGGTCTCATCTCCAAAACCTTGCTGAATCTTTTGAATTATTTCAGTTTGATTATTACCTAGCGTTTGGCAGAACTTGGTACAATATCTTTGTTCGATGTTTTCTGTCATTACACTAGTGAGCAAAAAATTGACGATCATGCACTATATGACTGCACTAAATGCTTCAAAAAAAAAAAAAGAATGACAGCAACTGTCGATTTGAAATTTTTTATGCATGGGCAGTAATTGTGATGTTACAATCTGCCAAAACCACTTTGCTGGTGTGGCATTGTTTTTGGTGGGAAGAGATAACGTCAGATACTTTTGGACAGACCCTGTATTTCATATTTTTACATATTTCTTCATATTTCTACTTTAATATCTCTAAACACAAAAAAACATAAAAGATTTTTACCTCATAATTTCTAATTGAATGACCTAGCGAAGTTTAAATTTTATTCTTAGATGATTTATGATAAATTTGCTGATCAGTTTATCACATAATAAAGAGAAAAACTTTTATGCTGCAACTTTTATTTCAAGGTCAATTGAGCAATGCAAATAATATAAATAGGAGCAAACCTATTAACCCTTTGCAGTCCAATTTTTTTACAAAAATTTTTCCAACAAGTCCATTTTTTTTTGTTAAACCTTTTCCTTTCTCTGTTCTAATGTGTATTCTGCTGTTTTCATATTGATTTGAGCAGAAAATTTTAAAAAATTATGATTTTGCTGAATCTGTTTTCTTCTGATTATTTTGTTTGGAAAGGCACTTATGTGGGGTGAAGCATCCCAATTTTGCATATCTGGTTTATAATTTGTACCTACTACAATTTTGTTTAGCAGCACAGGTGCACAAAAGATACAGATCAGCCCAGGGTTATATTGAGGGACTAGGTGTTTAATCCCCTTGAAAATGTGTCTCTAGTAAACAAAATTTGCTTTAAGAACTCAAAAGTTGTTCAATGAACCCCCTCAAAAGGAAATCCTCAATACGGCCTTGAATTCGCTAATTTTATTTACAACCATAAAAAATTATAAACTTTTGGTATAGTCACACTATTTGTTAACATGCTGTGTAACTCTGGTTGCAATTTTTTTCTTTTATTATTTAAATGATAGAACTATATGAACTAAGAAAACAAAGAAAAAAGATAGTCAAAAATCTTTTTATTGTTTGTAATGCTTCTGCATGTGGTATGCTTTGAAGTATTCTCCTGGGTGCAATCCTGATTTTCTGATGCATGTTTCATTGTAAAACAGAGTTGTTTTGCAAGAGTGTGGTAAGCTGCATACCATGCAGTTTTTGTTGTGCCCTCATGCTGCTTTTGTAATAAAATATCGTTGTTTATTCAATTTCTCTTCATAATCAAAGGAACTTGGCAATGTATTTAGAAGGCACTTACTCAAGCTTTCTAAATGGGTTACTGCAAGGCTTTTGTAATACCTCCACTTTGTACACAACACTAAACTTGTTGGACTTTGACCAAATGTACCCACCCAGAAGCTAATTACATGTGTCTGCTCAATAAACATTTCTGGAATGATATTGGATTTGCTGTAAGGACTGCAATGCCTACATTATCCCAGGGATGATGTAAGACTAAGTTACATAAATCTGTTTATCATCCCAGGAATGAACTTGGATTGCAAAGGGTTAAAAAACCCAAAAGAAAGAACAATTTGTGGAAGGGCAAAAACATGCCTAAAAAATGTTGGCAAGTAGGTTATATGTTTTATACTTGTAAAGAGAACATTATAGCTAGGGCATTATTCTAAATTATTTTATTTGAATCAAAATCTATTTTAATACAATTTATATTTTTAAGCAAATTTTTGTCAAAAAGCTTATGCTAAATATAAATGTTTTTATACTTGTAAGGAGAGAATATTTTAGCAAGGGCATTCTTTTGAATTATAGTTTTTGAATCAAATTCTATTTCATTACAATTTTTATTTTTAGTATAATCTGGTCAAAAAAATTTTCTGCTAAATACAAATATAGTATTAACAGTTGAACTAAATCAAGTTATTTATGGTAATTCAATATTTTTTAATGCAATTTTATTTTAGAAAATTAAACAGCAATCTGCTTTCAATAAACAAAATTATTCTTCGACAGTTGGAGAAAAAAGTGAAAACAAAAAGAAAAATCGTTACAAAGATATTATTCCATGTAAAAATTTTTTGTTTGATTTTGTTATTTTGACTATTTATTTTATTTAGTTATTTTATAGTTTTATATTAAAAACTTTTGCTCTAATTTTAACATTAGAATTACATCATTTTTCTAATTTAGTTTATTAAATAAATCAACACCTGGGTATAATACCCAAAAATTTTTTATTTGCTACTATTTTTTCTAAATGTTCAAGGATTTATAAAAATGATAATTTTACTTAAAAGATAAGTTTTTGAAAATGTTTTTTAAAGAATCACAAAAGTTTTTACTTTTTAGATGTTTTAGTATTTTTGCAAAAAAACAAAACAAAAACAAACAAACAAAACAACAAGTCTGAATATTTAATTGATAGCATTGATTTGGCAATATCATTTTTTGTACTGAACTAAAAAATTGTTCAGTTCATATTTTCCACTCATTAATTGTTGATACAGTGGTGGAAAAAAGTTTTTGACCACCATCTTGAAAAATAAAAAATTACTTATAACTTTTTAATACTTTATTAAAAATTTTTTACTTTTGATAAAAAATTTTTTACTTTAAAAAACTTTTAATGAAGAATTTTTTACAGTTTCTATAATATGTAATTTGTTTGGTAAAAAATTACTTTGTTAAATTTTTAGGACTTTTTGAAATGATTTTTAAATTACATGTGCAGAAAAAAGTTTTCAACCACAAATTTAAACCTTGTTTAAAACTTATATCAATTCTCTTTATTGACGGTTTGGTTCACTGTTTGGCCTTGTGGTAGGAATTTGAAATGAAAAGTGATTCTTCAGTGCCTTGTAAGATCAGTGCGTGACAAGAGGCAGATCCTTTGGCAAGCCCATGCATGGGCACTCTATCACGATAATGCTTCTGCTCATACAGCCCTGAGTATTTGTCAGTTTCTTGCAGAAAGAAATATTGCAACTTTGGTAAATCCCCTTCTGTGTAAACAAAAAGAATTTGTCTACTCTTTAAAAATTTTTTAAATCTTTTCTCTCATTAGCTAACTTTTTTCAGCCAATGAGAACTCTGTTTTCCCCTTTATAACTCAGTTTGGTTTCAATTCTGCTTTATTCTGATGATTTCCGCTGAAGAGTGTCAGATGAAAAGCTTTGGAAAGAAAAATCTTTTACTTCATGCAATCTTCAAATTCTGTACCACCAAATGTCTAATCTTGAAATTCAATTTCATGATCTCTTATTAAAAATCTCATAAATTCCATGCCAAATAGATGCCAATTCTGTGGTTAAAAATTTTGGCTGTAGTACTATATACTAAAATAAAATTATTTTGTTGTATAGATGCTGCATTTTTTAAAAGCTTTTTAAAAAATTTAGGTTTTTTCGAAAACTTTTTTCCGCCACTGTATCTTAATACAAACAATATTGCACCAAATAGTAGCAGCAGCATTTACAGTTTTGACCAGATTTACCTTCTCCATGTCTATCCACCCACCATTTTGTTTTTATTCTATTTTTAGCATCTTTCATTAGGAATCCAATTCTTCCAAGATCCTTCTCCACCTTCCTGCACCTTCCTTATTTTTGGTTTACCCTGCTTTCTTCCATCTACTTTAAACGCTAATCTTAAAACATTGTTAACATCCTCTTTTATAATGTGTCTGAGCCATTGCATTCCATTAGCTTTTGTCAAACCAATTTTTGATTCTTTCAACCTTAACATGCCCATCAATTGTAACATTATTTTTTCTTTGAAAACAGTTTGATATTACATATGATTTGTATCATGGCTTCCATGGCTCTTCACAAAGTCACCATATCATTTCTTTTTAACACCTAAGTCTTTAAAATATTACAAATTTCTCAAATCTTTGGCATATAACCTATTTATCTTTAATGGAAACTTTGTTCTGTGTAACAATTCTCTATATATTTTTTAAATATAATCCAATCAATTCTTACTCATGCTATTACTGCTGCTTCACTCCCATCACAGGCTTTCAGTTATATCCTAAATAGCAAAAACTATTTACTATTTCAATTTTCTCCCATAAATCTTCAATAATCCCAATATTTTTCTCAATCAAATTTTGCAAATAAAAAACTACAATATTAGAAGTATATCTACCTTTGCACTCTTTATGTCCAGTTTTTTACATTTTTTATGCCATACTACATTTGTTATCATCCATTTTAATATGACATAGTTGAGACTAATAATTTACCTCATCAATCAATTGTGTCCTTTGGAAAGACACATTGTGCCACTTTTCTCTGCTTGGCAGTTTTAGCAGGCAGCTCTAAATTTCATTCATATCAAGACACTAAAAACCAAATAAAAAGTTTTAACTGAACAGCAATATCTTGCTTGGCATTTACAAAATGCAGATCAGGGTTATTTCTTGACATTGCCCTAAATTTAATTTCTTAAAGGTTGCCAAGTTAATCAAGAATGTAAAAAATATGATGATGACATAAAGCATCCAACTTTCCGATAATTAAAGTCAGTGGTGGCATTTTTTTTGACTCATTTTTCAGGACAGGCACAGGTTGATCAAGGTTATGCTGATATGCACTTTCTACATTGCTTATAAATTAAAAGAAAAAAATAAAATAAAGCAGGGTCATTTCCTTGTCAAATCACCCAAAAAAAATTTAAATTTTAACCCAAAGTCTCAGATTTTGTTGAAATTGAATCAAGATTAAAGAGAATTTAATCCTGATTGAAAAAAAATTTGATTTTTTAAAATTAAATAAGTGGTTTCGAAATCACAGTGGTTTTCAATAATTACTTTTTTATGCTCATTCAACCATAACATGTAATTTTGATACAAACCATTTTAAAACAGCCATAACTTCTGTTATGAAATGAGATAAGACTTGAATTTCAGTTCTTCAGAAAGTTTACTAATAATTCTTTCTCTTAACACAAATTTTTTATGTATTTACTCAGAAATCAAATATGACAGCAAAGATCAAATAATTTTAAAAATCTCTCAAGCATGATAGAAGTTCAAAGGTTAATAGCTCAATTCTAGATCTTTCAATTTTTTCAAATGAAGTATATATAAAAGGTCTTTTTATGTGGAATTTTTTGAATAATTTTATTAGTGGTATTATATAATATTTTGTTCATTATAGGGTAATTAGAAAGTTCACCCAAAATGATGGTTAGGTTCTGTAGTACAGTAAAGTAATTATTAATAAATTTAACTTAAGTGCCTCAGATTTTTAGAAGCATGCCTGACAAGCTCATTAATGGCAACAGACTAATAAAGTTGACCTCACTAATTATTGTAATAATAAGTTAGGCTTAAAGTATAACAACAGGGATAACAAAACACACACACACACACACACACACACACACACGAAATCTCAACATTTTCTTCTCTGCAACTACCATCTCTTCTACTTGTTTCTTTGTTACTGCCACCATGTCAAGTCCATACACCATTGCTGGTCTCACCACTGTACTGTACACTTTTTTTTACTCTAGCTGGTAACCTGTCACAGATTACTCCTGATACGTTTCTCCATCTGTTCCATCCTGCCTGCACTCTCCTCTTTACCTCCCTCTCACAACTACCACTTTCTTGTGCCGTTAATCTCAAATACTTAAATTCCTTTACTCTTGGCACTTTTGTGTCCTCCATCTTTACGGTTTCTTTGTGATTTCCTCCATTTACGCATAGATATTTGGCTTTGACCTATTTACTTTCATCCCTCTTCTTTCCAATGCCTACTATTCTAGTCTCTGCTCCACTTCTTCCCTGGTCTCTTCACAAATCACAATACCATCAGCAAACCACATCATGGTGGTTCTCTCCTTACTTTGTCCGTTAGTCTATCCATAGTCACTGCAAACAGAAATGAACTTAATGCTGATCCCTGGTGCAGTCCGACCATGACCTTGAAAGTTTCTATAGTTCGTACTGCACACCTCCCCATTGTTTTGCTTCTTTTGTTCATATCCTGTGCAAGTTGCACATACTTTTCGGCCATTCCTGGTTTTCTCATACAATACCACAGCTCTTCTCTTGGAACCCTGTCATAAGGTCCATGAATACACAATGTAGATCTCCCTTGACCTTCCCTGTACTTTTCCATCAACATTCTTAGGGCAAATATGGTATCAGTAGTTTTTTTTCCTGGAATCAATCCATATTGCTGTTTACTGATCTCTACTCTATCCCTTAGCCTGGCTTCAATTATTCTTTCCCATATCTTTATATTGTGGTTTATCAGTTTTAATGCTCTGTAGCTTCCACAGCACTGTGCATCCTTTTTGTTTTTATAGATTGGGATAAGCACACTCCTCCATTCTTCTGGCATCCATTTGCCCACTAATAGTTTGTTAAACAGTCTGGTCAAAAACTCTATTCCCATGCACTTTCAAACTTTTACTGGTAACTCATCTGGCCCAACTGCTTTACCTTTTTCCATCCCTCTCAGTGCATTTTTCATTTCTTCTCTACTTACACAATTTACCTCTTCATTAACCACTTCTGCTTCCTCTGTCCTAGACTCTGTCATTTTCCTCATTCATCATTTTTTCAAAGTACTCCTTCCATCTCTTTAACACTGCTTCCAAACTTATCATCACATTATCATTTTCATCCTTCATAACCCTCATGTGCTGTACATCTTTCCCCACTATGTCTCTCTGCTTAACTCCTCATCTTCTTTTGTTTCCAATCTAAAATACAAATCTTCTTAGGTTTGTCCCTTCACCATTGCAACTGCCTTCTTTGCCTTACTCTTCTTTGTGCATCTTTTTACTACTTTCATCTCTTATTTTATCCCATGCTTTCTTTGCCTCTTTTCTTTTATGCTCTCCTGTACTTTCTCATTCCACCACCATATCTCCCTATCTCCCTTTTGTTTCCCAATATCACTCCCAATACAGTCTCAGCTGTTTTGTCTCATCAGGTAACCCACCCTCACCTCCCAAAATTCTGGTCACCTCCTGTCTAAATGCTTCTTGATAGCTTATCTCCTTTAGTTTCCACCATCTTATGTTTGGCTTTTCTCTGCCTTTTTCTTTTTCACCATGAGAACCATTTTGCATACCACCATATGGTGCTGCTTTGTGATGCACTCATTTACCATTACCTTACAATTGTACATTTCCTTTAGATCCCTCTTTCTGTGCATCACATAATCATTTTGGGTACTTTTTCCATCACTTTTATACGTCGCCTTATGTTTGTCTTTTTGAAATAAGTGTTGATTACAGCCAAATCCATCCTTTTTGAAAAATCCACAACCCTTGATCCTTTCTTATTTCTCATTCCAGCACCATACCTCCCCATTACTTCCTCATCCTCTATGTTTCTTTTGCCCACATCTCCATTTAAGTTATCATCTAGAACTATCTTCTCTTTTGATACACTTTCTATCAACCCATCCAGGTCTTGCCAAAAATCATTTTTCTCCTCCATGCTGTTGCCAACCTGTGGAGCATACATGCTTACTATGTTCAGTATTGACCCTTTTACTTTTCAGTTTCATGGCCATTAGTCTGTCTGACACCCTCTTCACTTCCAAAACTTTTTCAACCAGGTCTTCTCTCATGACTATCCCCATTTTATTTCTTCTTCTATCAGCTCCATTGTAGAAAGTTTGCAGCCACCTCCAATGTTCCTCACTTTACTCCCTTTCCACTTTGTTTCCTGTAGGCACAGTACATCTACATTCCTTCACTCCATCATGTCTGCCTTCTCCCCCTTCCAATTAATGTTCCTATATTTAAGGTACTCAGCCTTATGACTATGTGCCTCTCCTTCCACATCACCTGCTGCCTCTTCACTTGCCTTCCTCCTCTTGTTTTTACTAAGCTCAACAAAAACATAGTTTCCACAGGAGCCCTGCTGTCCTGACAAGTAAAGTCATTTTTTTGAAGCATGAAAACAACCTTATACAGGTCTTTACACTTATCACATTATTTCCATAGTTGTATTGAAGTGATTTTGCTGCTGAACTTACTGTACTACCCTTTTCGAATTCACACAGCAACACATGTCTTAAATGCTCTCAGCTTGGGGAATACATATGGGTCAATAACGACTGTTTATTTTAGTAATTATCATAAAATCTGAAAAAAGAAAGAATACTTAGTAATTGAGATTATCACACATATGCAATTCATAAGTTATATTGATATAATCGTTCATGAAAATATTAAATCTAAAAGGGGACAGAACTTTCGTTCCAACCTGATATTTGGACTCATCAAAACTTGATGACTACAACTAGGCTGCAATAATTGTTATACATCTTTAAAATAATAAAAATGCTTGCCATGCTGCAGTAATTTTTAAAAATTTTTTACAGAATCTGATATTGATCTCTAGTTGTTGCTAGTGTTAGAGGGTCAATGCAACACAATATGTGCCCAGTCATTGTTTGAAAGGGCATTCATTTTAGGTCAGGCACAAACAGGACTGGGACTGAGGGTTTATTCTTTTAATACCCTAGGCTGCTGTATTGCCTGGATCAGATGCTGGCAGTGATGTTCAACTTTTATTGAATTTGGTCATCCAAAACTGTCAGACTTCGTGCTCCATGTGTTGCCCGATGTATGGGGCATGCCATTAAAATGTTGTCTGCGGTTTGTTCAGTAACAGTAATAACATAAAAGTTCATTTTATTTGTGCATGCACAAATGGAATTGCCCAACACCAGTCTGCAGGCAATTGAGATTAACTCAAGCTGTTCAGGGTAAGCTCATTCCAACAGGCCTGGCACTGGTCTGGATGATGATATGAAAGCATGGAACCTAGATGTATTCTCACAATACTTCACATTCCATCTATAGTTTGTGCACTCAGAAGTGTGGATACTTAGTCTGGCAATATTGTTAAAAATTTTTATGTAGCTAGGACAAATGGGCATCTTGATCTTAGTCTCTCTTAATGAACATCTTAGGACTCACTTAATAAAAACCATACAGGATAACAGAGATTCATGGTAAGCCAAGGAGATTGTCGCTCTAGTGGCAAAGCTCAGATGGCTGGATGCCTGAAAGTGTGGGTAAGTGGTCTGTTGGAGTGGAGCACAGGCATCCAGTGACTATGGAAGGTGTCATTCAAGACATTGTTTATGAGGCAAGTGTGAGTGCTGTGACACCAGATGATGCATGGTACTCAGTTGTTGAGTAGACCAGGGATAAGGCACCTGTGCATAGTGTTTTGGTACCAGTACCCCATTCTGAGCCTACAAGTCATCTCAGCAGTGTGACATGCAAAGAAAGTTTTTTGTGTATGACACTACATGGTGGCAGAACTTGAGTGATCTATCCAGTTTTACCTAAGAAAAGTAGGGTTTGGACAGAACAGTAAAAATCTATTTAGACTTTTGGCTCATGTTTGGCCTCCTAATTATTTAAATAAAAGGCTGCTGTCACCAATGTGGTGTGACTGAGCTTCAACTCCAAAGTCTGCAAAAGCACTGAAAGTGTAGATATGTTTTGACTTAACCAGTTAAATGTCGCTGGCAACTTTAGTTGCCAGTAGGGTGCATTAATAAAACTTTCCATAATTCAGTCTCTAATCAGTGAATTTAAATAACCTTAGTTTTGTTGAAAAGAACTGTTTCCAGTAAAAATTTTGATATAAATTTTTAAACTAAATTACTTTCGAATACTCCAAAACAATTAATGGGTTAAAGTCTCCTCAAGTCCTTCCAGTTTCTAGAAGCTAAATCATCAGCATAAGCAAGCTTTCTGAAAATAAGGAGGGAAGCCAAGACTGATCCCTGAAAAACGTCATTTTTTAGACAGTTTAGCCTGCTTTGCTTGCTGTCACTGGTAGGATGAAACATTGGTTTCAGACAGCTCCATGATCATTCTGATTGTGTGCTTATCTGGTGGAAGCCTCAGCAGCTTGCAGGTAATACTATGGTTGCCAGGCAATGTTATATGCTGCTGTAAGATTGACAAATACAGCACTGGGCTTCTTAGCTGGAAAGAATCCTCGATGTTTGGGTCAACAAAATGACTTAATCCACAGTTAACTGTCTAAACCCAGCGTACTCTTTAGAGAGCAGTGGATGAATAATTGGCTTGTCATGGGCATAGATAAGCCTTTTGTGGATCTTATAGGGGGCACAGAGAAGAGGTATTGATTGATAACTTTTGTGGTCTGCCACTGGCTTCATTGGCTTAGGCGTTGTTACTACAAGTGATCTTCTCTAGATCTTGAAAATTTTGAGTCAGTGCAAGCAGGAAGAAAGGCAATCACATAACCAGTAATTTAAAGCAGTCTCAGCATGGATTATAAGCTCTGGGCAGATGGAATCAGGACTTGCAGCTTTACCTGGTTTTAAGAATTGAAAAGCATTTGTAAATTCTTTCTGTTATTCATACTTTCTTTGTGAGAAAGTATCAGAGATACATTACTTTCTTTGTGGCCTTCCAAAATTCAGACACTTCCTGAGAAACAAGTCTAGATGACTTGTGGTCAATAGCTCTGTATCTTCCATTTTTAACTGGCTGAGATGCAATAGCATCAGCTGAAACTGGACACTGATGAGGAGAGTGTTATGACCTATCCATAAGGTTGTTAAAAATACTCCATGCTTTTTGACTAGAGTGTGAAAAGTCGAGCTCTGAACTGATCTCTTTATTTCATGTCAAGTTTGGCAAGTAAAGCTGTAGCAGCCAAACTCGAGTCGCCTCTCTGAGGAGATTGCTAGAAAGGTTTATGGAGGGATTAACACTTTGCATCCTAACATGAAATATAGTTTTGATAAACATAGTCTTTTTGACTGCTTTCTTGATGATGTTGCAGAAGTTCTAGTAAGCTGGATCTATATCAAGTATTAACTGAATTAGGCAGTGAGTAATAGCAAATTTGTTTGTCAAAGCAATGTAGTGACTCCATTTGGCTTTGTGGAAGTTCCATTGCTTAGCAGGCATGCTTGGCACTGACAAAGTGTGACCTGACAGTTGATCAAACAACACTTGACTGAACGACATTTGATTGAAATGACACTTGATCGAATAATAAAAGAAAAAATTTACAACTTTGAATCTGTCTGAGCTTGACATTGACAAAAAATTATAAAAAAATAAATAAACTGTCTTCTTACCGATAACCTCTGCTTTTTATCAATCTAATTTAGGGTAACAGATGGTCTAATTGCAGAAACATAGAAAAATAAAAATTTTATTTATCTACTGTAATTTCAATCAAATCTTGTTTTGATCAAGTGTCATTTTGATCAAGTTTCAATCAAGTGTCGTTTTGATCAAATGTTGTTTCGATTAAGTGTTGTTTAATCAAGTGTCATTTTGATCAAGTGTTCTTTGATCAAGTATTTTTTATTTTTATTATTATTTTTTTATCTCTATATTTATCCTCCTGACTCGCAGGAAAGCGATGGAGGTGCTATATATAGGGTAAGCAATTACCCCAACCTGCTTCCGGAGATGCCAAGATATTGCTGTCCGCTAGTAATTTAGTACAGATGTTACTGTAATTTAGAACTGCTTGTCAAGACTGCCAAGCAGGGGAATGTGCCATAATGTGCCATCTCGTAAAGTTGTTCGATCAAGTGTTGCTTGATCAAGTGTCATTTGATCAACTGTCATTTGATTAACTGTCATAGCACCCGGACAAAGCAAACCTTGGTGGTGTGATAAGCAAAGGTCAATATTGTGACCTGGGGAATTTTTTAAGTAAACGTCTATCTGGTAAGCAACTGTAAGGAGGTATGCTAGCAAAAGCTAAATCTGGATTGTTGCCAGTGTTCTAGTGGTAAAAGCTGGTGGCATTGTTGGCATTGTTTAGAAGGGAAAGACTATTATAGGGTTTCCCGACCAATAGTAGAATCTTCCCGACCAATAGTAGAATCTTCCCAACCAATAGTAGAATCTTCCCAACCAATAGTAGAATTTTCCTGACCAATAGTAGATTCTTCCCGACCAATAGTAGAACATTTTTTTAATTCAGGAAATCCATTTAAAAATTATAGCAAACAAAATTCAACATTTCATTTAGTTTTTAAAAAATCTCACATATTCGCAAAAGACATTTCGAAACTTATTTGGAAATTTTCTGCCGTGCACTTAACTCCTATATATAAAACTTGCAAAGTTGGAAACTATTTCAATTTAAAATGTAACACACCTGCGCTTTTGTTATCAAATGTTGTTTGTCACTTTTCATGCCCGTGTGATGCGGGTCTGACTTACATCGGTAAGTCAACACGTCATGTGGTAACAAGAGCAAAGGAACACTTAAATTTAGGTTCTTCGGTCAAAAGCAAAATAAAAGATCATATATATTATTGAATGCAATTTGTGTAATAAAAAAGATATGGATAACTTAATACATCGTTTTAGTGTTATAAAGAAATGTTCATCAGATTACAACTGTAAAATTCACGAAGCGTTACTCATTAAAAAACATCAACCTAAATTCTGTCTGGAAGAATCTAGTGATAAGAGCTTATGCAAGGAATGAACAAGAATTAAAAGAAATTATTTCATTAAAATTTGCAGAAATCGGTTGGGAGCATTGCGATTCTTTTTACCATAAAATGCTATGTTACATAGTAAAGGTCGAAAGAAGAGAAGAAATAAATGAATAAAAAATTTACTAAATTATATATATATATATATATATAATTTTTGTTTTTTCCATCATTTTTTATTATTGAAGGTAAAAATTCTACTAATTTGTCTTGATGCCCCATTATTAAATATCAAACATAAAAATTAAAAGAAATACTCTAAGATTTAGGATTGCAATTTAAGTTGCCTAGTTTTTCTAAATAAAAAAATTGTTCTACTATTGGTTGGGAAACCCTATAATACTTTCCCAGCCAGCCAAGCACTCATTATCTGGGCTGTTATCATTGTAATTACAATCAATGTGTCAATAGTTGAAATCACTAACATAAAGACAGGGGTGAGGAAACACTGGGAGATCTAGGAATCACAGTTGTGTGGAGGTTTGTAGAAGTTAACTGTTTTATAACCATCAACATCCATACACAACCACTTGATCTTTGATGTTGGTGGTAATTGGTCCAAAAGTGTATACCTTTGTTGCTCATGGAACAAATGTGGCAAGGCCATGGCTTTTTGCTTAACAAAGTACTAGTTGGAAGCCTTTCTCTGCATTAGTGCGAGTCTTTTGTAGTAGGATGGCAAGTGCCTCAAACTATAAAGCAAGATAATGAAGAACGTTCATGTTGCTTGCAGTGATGCCTTCAATGTTTAGCTGGAGATTAGTGGGCCTTTGAAACTTGTTGGCAATGTGCCCTAAAAAGGCATTTTTTCCAGATATTGCCACTGTTCTAAAAAGGAGATTTGCTGATTTCCAGACCTTTGCTAACATTGAGATGGGTAGACACTCTTTGGTTTTGGCAGATTTGGTGTTCAGTTATGTGTAACCAGGCTGTGAGAAAGCACCTGTCATCTAGGTTCTATTAAACACAATAGAATGTCAGGAGTAGGTTTTAAACCATGACCATGTCAATCATGTTTGCCATCAATTTTGGCACTCTTACCACTTGAACATGCTGCCAGCAAATGTGGAATAACTGAATAATCAAGCAATTAAAATAATTATAGTGTATAATCACTTTACCACAAATAAACTATAGTGTTGTTAAAAAAACTATTAGCAAAACCTAAATTTATGTTTTCTAGTAAAGATAGCTTTACTCATTGTCGTCATCATTGTTTGAAGGGCATCCACTCCAGGTTAGACACAAACAGGACTGGGGCTGAAGGTTTATCCATTTACTACCCCATACTGCTGCACTGCCTGGATCAGATGCTGGCAGTGGTGTTATTAAGCCAGCATCGAGTTTCGTCATACAAAACTGTCAGACCTCGTGCTCCATGTGGTGCCCGATGTATACGGCACGCTGTTAGTACATGGTCTACGGTTTGGTCTGAGGCACCACACTCGCAATTTGGTGAAGGAGCGAGACCCCATTTGTGCATAAATGAATGGAATTGCCCAACACCAGTCCATAGGTGGTTGAGCTTAACCCAAGCTGCTCGGGGTAAGCCCATCCCAACAGGCCTGGCACCAGTCCAGGGCACAAAAGCACAGAGCCTGGAAGCATGTTCACAGTACTCCGTTTTCCATTTGTGATTTGTCCATTTAGAAGCGCAAATGCCAAGACTGGCAACGTTGTACAAAAGATTTCATGCAGCTGGCACAAACGGGTGTCTGGATCTTAATCTCACTTGGCGAGTATCTGAGGACCCATTTAAAAGACTATACAAGATATGATTGGGGTCCAGAGATCCACGGTGAGCCAAAGAGAGTGTTGCTCCCATTCGGCAAAGCTCAGCTGGCTGGATGCCTGAAAGTACAGGTAAGTGGTTCATTGGAGTGAGACACAGGCATCCAGTAACTATGCGCAAGGCATTGTTCAAGACACTGTTGATGAGGCGAGTGTGAGTGCTGCGACACCAGACTGGCACACAGTACTCAGCTGTTGAGTGGACTAGAGATATGGTGGCTATGCGTAGTGTTTTAGCACCAGCACCCATCCTGAGCCCATGAATCACCTCAACAGTGTGACATGCGATGATAGTTTTTTGCACAATGCCACTAAATGGTGACGAAACGTGAGCGATCTATCCAGTTTCACCCCAAGATAAGTAGGGGTTGGACAGAATGGTAAAAGTCTACCATTGTTATAGACTTTTAGCTCAAGTTTGGCCTCTCGGTTATTTAAGTGAAAGGCTGCCGTCACTGTCTTTGTGTGACTGAGCTTCAACCTCCAAGTCTGGAGATAATCTGAAAGTGTAGACATGTCTTGGCTTAAAGTTCCCTCCAAGTCCTTCCAGTTTCCAGAAGAGTGCAACAATGCAAAATCATCAGCATAAGCAAACTTTCTGGAGATCATGGAAGGAAGATCGTAGGTATAGATGTTAAATAGGAGAGGAGCCAAGACCAATCCCTGAGGAACGCCGTTTTTAAGACGGTGTAGCTTGCTTTTCTTGCTCTCACCGTTAGTAAGAGTGAAACTTCGATTTCAGATAAGCTGACCATGTGCTTATCCGGAAGTAGTCTCAGCAGCTTACAGGTAAGTCCACGGTGCCAGACAGTGTCATAAGCAGCTGTCAGATTGACAAATATGGCACTGGCCTTCTTTTCCTTCTTTTTAGCCTCAAAAGAATCCTCGATGTTCTGGGTTAGCAGAACAATTTGATCTACGATTGACTTCTCGTGTTGCAACCCAGCCTGCTCTTTAGGGAGCAGTGGATTGACTAATGGCTCAATGTGGGTGTAGATAAGCCTCTCAAGGATCTTGTAGGGGACACAGAGCAGAGATATCGTTTGATAACTTTTTGGGTACCCCATGGGCTTTCCTGGTTTGGGGATCGTGACTACAAGCACTCTTCTCCAGATCTTGGGAATTTTGATTCGGCGCAAACAGGAAGAGAGGAAGTCACATAACCAGGACTTCAAAGCAGCTTCAGCATGGAGTATAAGCTCTGAGCAGATGGAATCAAGACTCGAAGTTTTACCTGGTTTTAAATGTTGGATGGCAGCAGCAAATTCTCTCTGTGAAAAAGTGTCAGATATATTTACTGGGTCTGATGTTGTGGCCCTCCAAAGATCAGACACTTCTTGAGAGACAAGTCAAGATGACTTGCAATCAACAGCCTTGTATTTCCCATTTCTAACCAACTGAGATGCAATAGCATTGGCTGAAACAGGACAGTGACAAGGAGAGTGTCGTGACCTACCAGTAAGATTGTTCAAAATACTCCATGCTTTTCATCGACTAGAGTGTGAGAAGTCAATGCTCCGAACTGCTTCAGACCATCAATCCCTTCGCTTTCTGTCAAGCTTGACAAGCAGAGCTGTAGCAGCCAAGCTCGAGTCGTCTCGCTGAGGAGACTGCAGAAAGGTTTTATAGAGGGATTCACACTCTGCATCCCAACACGCAATATAGTTGTTTCAATACCCACGTGGGATAGTCTTTTTGTCTGTTTTCTTAATGGTGTTACAGAAGTCCTGATAAGCCGCATCCACATCAAGTGAATCCGGCGGCAACAAAGTCTTTGCGAATTTATTTGTCAAAGCAATGTAGTGACTCCATTTGGCCTTGCGGAAGTTCCATCGCTTAACAGGCATGCTTGGCACTGCCATAGCAAACCTTGGTTATGTTATAAGCGAAGGTCGATGTTGTGACCTGGGGAACTTTTCAAGGACACGTCTATCCGGTAACCGACTGTTTGGACCTACGCTAGCGAAAGCTAGATCTGAATTGGTGTCAGTGTTCCAGCGGCCGGAATAAAAACTGGCAGCGTCTTTGGCATTATATAGGAGGGCAAGACAATTAATACTTGCCCAGCCAGCCAAGCACTCACCATCTGGACTGTTTTCATCATAACCCCAGTCAGCATAACGACGGTTAAAATCGCCAGCAGAAAGACAGGGGTGAGGAAACACTGGGAGATCCAGGCTTTGCAATCGCGTTGGTGGTGGTTTGTAGACGTTGACTATTTTATAACCATCAACGTCCACACACGGCCACTCGATATCCAATGTCGGTGGAGATTGGTTCAAAAGCATGTGTTTTTGTTGCTTGTAGACAAACATGGCAAGGGCATGCTTCCTGCTTAAAGTAGACCCAGCTAGTTGGTAGTTTGGAAGTAGAAACTTCTCTGCATTAGTGCAGTGGGTCTTCTGCAGTAGGATGACGAGTGCCTCAGACTGCATAGTGAGGTGATGAAGAACGTTCATCTTGCTTGTAATGAGGCCTTTGATGTTCAACTGAAGAATAGTGGGTCTTCTGAACTTGTTGGCAATGTGCCCTGATAAGGGCAGTTTTATCCTGGCATTGCCCCGTCCTGAAAAGGACGTTTTCCGATTAGCAGACCCAAACTGAACATCGGAATGGGTGGATACCTTTTTGTTTTGGTAGGTTCGGTTTCGGTCTGTCATTTAAACAGCAATGAACAGACTTACTCACGGCCCAGACTGCAAGAAAGCACCTACCATCTGGGCCATAGGTTTACTGAAAATACACTTTATAAAGTAGCTTTCACTTGTCTGTTTTTGTCTTTTACACATTTCCATTTTTTGACATGTTTCCACTAAAAAAAAAATAAAAGAATTATAAACACCAATTAGCTAAAAACAATTTTTAACACTTCAAACGATGACAACAACAAAATAGTATAAATTTACACCACAATTAAAATGAAATTAAAAAATTGATTTGTGGTATAATTTTTGGTGCCATTATGAAGAAAAGAAATATTACTAAAAATTTTCTTTCTGTGTTTTTTTTCACATGGCCTAATATTTTTTTTGTTAACTAAAAGACCATGGGCTAACAATTGGAATTTTGAGCAGAAGAATGCAAGCTTGATGTTCAGTCTACCAAAATTGTTTCCAATGTTATGCCAAGCTATTGCTGCCCAGTTAAGTTTTTCTCTGCTTTTTTAGCTTTATGTTTTTAAATTTAGGATTTATCTATTTTTAAATACTGCATTGACGAATAAACAGTATAAGTGCTCTTATCTATTGAAATATTTTTAGTTTTATTTGTCAATGCAGTATTGTAACATTGTCAACCCTCAAAAAAATTGTACTCAGAATTTTCTGATTGGCTTGATTGACGACTTTATGTTTTAAGTTTCCATTATAGGAAGCTGGGTCACTCCATTGAGAATTTGTTGTGAAGTGCCTTCCTAATTACACAGCAGAGATCACTTGGGTAATCTGAGCATTAAACTTTCATTTTTCTGCTCACAAGAACCTTGCTTCCCTGCTAACAAACTAATTATAGTATTGCAGTTTATTGAATAAAGCTACAATTACACTAGAACTGGTAACATGTATTAAACAAAACTAATGGAAAAACTTTATTATTTAATGTAATGCCAATTGTTTGGCCAGCTTATCAAATAAACAAGTAAATGTTTGTAAATAATCACAATCAAAATCTAACATTTTTTCATTTAGTTTGCAAAATTTATTTAAAAGTGCTTATCAAAGCTAAAATTTTTAGAACAATTTAACAATAAACCATGAATCACAATTACATACAATTTAACCGAAAATATAAAGAACAGTTTTCTCAAGTTTATGCTCACACTGATGTTACTGATTTAATTTAAAAGCAATGACATTTACAAAAGCAATGCCATAATTCAAAAGGAAAGAAAAGAGAAAAAGAAATAAGACTCACATGACTAAATTGAAATAGTTGTAAGAAAGCATTTGTTTTCATACAATTGCTTATTTAATTTTGGTTAATGTTTTTTTAAAATTATTAGAGCTTCACAAATTGTACAATCTAGGTCTGATAAACATTTCTTTATAACAAGAAAACAATTTATTGAACTGTATGTATTTTTTTTTTGCATTCAAAAATATATTCTTTTATTTTACTTCTGACCAAAGAACCTAAGTTTTAATGTGTTTTGCTCTTGTTACCACATGATGTTTTGACTATATAATGTAATTTAGACCCCCTGTGCACAAAAAGTGATATACAGCATTTAACTACAAAAGCATTGGTGGGTTTGATTTTAAATTAAAATAGTTTTCAATTTTGCACATTTTATGTATTGGTTCTAAATGCATGGCAGAAAATTTCCAAATAAGTTTTGGTATGTCTTTTGTGAATATGTGAGACTGTTTCCCCACATATGGCATTTCAACTGCAATAGTTTCTTTTTTTTTGTAAGTTGTGTCTGATTGACAGACAGACAGACAGACAGACAGACAAGTTTATTTCATACAATTCCGTATTAATATATGATGCACACAAAACAATAACAGTAAAATAATTATAATGAAGAAAATGAGTGCGTTTAATTGACGTAATTTGATACACGAAAAAAAAAAAGAAAAAAAAAAAAAAAAAAAGATAATAATTATACCGAATGTATGTGGAGACTGCAAAGTGACCAAAAAAAAAATTAATTGGTCTTTAAGTTGAGCAGCCACCGATTAACTAAAGTTATAAAATAAACGTATGTTATAGAAAAAGATAAAAAATAGACCACTGTAGATATAAGTTTGATTTGAAATATTAATGGATTTAAGGATAAGAATTTAAGATATAACGTTTATACATATAGCCAAAATTATATATGGAGTAGCAATTTTTTTTAAATTACAAGGAACATCATTCTAAACTTTAACTCCTCTATATTTAAGAGATCTTTGCAAACGATTGGATCGATATCTTGGTAAGTATAATTTATTGTTGACTGATGAACGGGTTACACGGAAATGAATATGAGATACCTTTTTGAAATATTTTGTAAAAGAAGTGGGTAATTTACATCTGTCTAAATTAAACATTAATTTTGAAGTTTCAAGCTTGATTAAGTCATCTAATTTTAAAATTTTGTTTTTTCTAAACAAAGGATCAGAATTTGATGACCATTGCATATTATTGATGACTCGGATAGCTTTATTTTGCAATTTTCTTAATGGTTCGAGATAAGTTTTATATGTAGCACTCCATATTGTAAGACAGTATAGTAAGTGTGAGTGAAAGAAAGCAAAGTAAAGTTTTTTTAGGATACAAGAAGGAAATAAATTTTTTAGTTTGCATAAAATACCAACTGCACGAGAGAGTTTGCTACGAATTTTATGAATATGATCATGAAACAATAATTTGGAATCAATTAGGACGCCTAAATAATTAATAATGTCTGAAATTGCAATTATATTAGAATTGAGTTTAATATTAATATTGCTTGGCGGAACTACTTGTGATAGCAAGGGCAGTATTATTATAGCTTGCGACTTGGAGGGATTAATAGTAAGACAATTTTTATTCATCCACTGGGAAACTCTAGACAATTCATCGTTTATTTTGATTTCGAGTTCAGTTATATTGGAAGCATTAATTAACAAAGCAGTGTCATCAGCAAAGAGTCTAGGGATACTTTTCAAACAATTTTGAAGGTCATTAATATAAATTAGAAATAGAAGCGGGCCTAAAACAGATCCTTGAGGTACACCCATTATAACTCTTTTTTGTTTGGACTCAATATTATTTACGTACACATATTGCAATCTATTATTTAAATAAGATTGTATCAGATTAAAGGCTGTTCCTCTTATTCCGTAATGGTCAAGTTTTATCAAGAGTCTTTTGTGGCATACAGTATCAAATGCTTTTGTAATATCAAGTGTAACCATTCCTGTATATTGATTATTATTAATATTATCATAAGTTGAAGTTACTATATCTAGAATTGCGTGAGACGTAGAGCAATTTTCTCGAAAACCATATTGATTTGAAACAAGAACAGAATGTTTATTAAAAAAATTTAAGAGATGATTAAAAATGACTTTTTCAAAAATATTTGAGAAACATGTTAATATAGATATAGGGCGATAGTTGCTTACATCAAGTTTATCACCTTTTTTAAACAAAGGAATTACCTTGGATAGCTTTAATTTTTCAGGAAAAATACCTAGAGCCATAGCCGAATTAACCAATGTTGAAAGTACAGGGGTAAGCACTGTGGAAGAAAGTTTAATAAAATAACATGAGATATCATCATAACCTGCAGCTTTGTTAATATTTAATTCATTAATAATATTAAGGATTTCATTGACGGAAGCTGGCTCTAGAAATATAGTAGATGTAACTCTATTAATCAAAAAATCCTTTACGCAGGTTGCAGAGCAATTCGACAAATTACTTACAACACTTCGTCCGACTTCACTAAAATAGTTATTAAAACAATTTGATATTACAGTAGGGTCAATTATGGTACGATTGTTAATATTAAGTTTATATGGAGTAGACTTAGTATCGTCTTTAGTATGGAGAACTGAATTAATTGTAGACCAGGTTTTACGGGGATTTTTACAGTTATTTTTAAATAAATTATAGTAAAACGTTTTTTTAGCTTTGGTTTTAATTTTATTTAATTTATTTGAATATTGCTTATAATATGTCTTTTTGTCTACATCATTCGACAAAAAGTGGGAATGGTAAAGTTTTTGCTTATACTTTATGGAAACAAGAAGACCTTTTGTTAACCAAGGTTTAGCTCGAAGACGCTTTTGTCTGCGAGAGATTTGACGTAAGGGAGCGTAAAAGTCGATTATTAATCTTACCCTTTTTATAAAATCATCAAAAATGAAATTAAAATTATTGGCATTTATACAGTCAAGACAATTTTTGAATTCGTTCATATTTTTATCAAGGTCTAGTAAATAACTTTCTATATCGAGATTTTTAATGTCTCTACAAATATATTTTTTGTGTTTAACAGATTCAGGATTACTTTTTAGAGAAGTTGCACAGTAAGTAATAAAATGATCACTGATATCATTAAGAATTATCCCTGGAAATATAGGATTAGATAAAGCGCTTGTAAAAATATGATCAATTAAGGATGCTGAATTTTTGGTGACCCTGGTTGGTTTAGTTATTAATTGAAAAACACCGTTGCTCTCTAACATAGATAAGTAATTAATAGAAGATGAAGAAAAATCACTTTCGTTAATGTTTAAATTGATATCGCCCATTAAATAAAAATCGTTCTTATTGCAGTCAATTTCACCCAGTTTGTTATTAAGGGTTTCAATAAAAGCATTTGAATCAGATCTAGGATGACGATATATGACAGCTATTACGACTGTGCGCTGGACTCCCGGAAAATTTAAAGAAACCCAGAGATCCTCACAGCCAACATTACTAAGTTGATTTTTACCAAGTAAGTTAAAAGATATCGAACTCAAAATATATAAACCAACACCACCTGCGCGAGTAGTAGAATTAGCATGTAAAAACATATAATTAGGTATAGAAATATTAGTAAGAGGAGTATCATTAATTTTTGTCTCGGAAATTCCAATAATTTGTGGAAGAGTCGGAAGCAACTGCAAAGATTCATAAAAAGTCTCAAAATTTTTTTGAAGGGATCTAATGTTAAAATGAAGCATAAATAAAGAATGGAATACATCTACTCTACTGTCAAAATTTAAGAAATCTGTATAAACGCAATTTTTCAAATTTGCCGAAATTACCTGATTAATATAGTTGTCATTTAAATTATTTCTAAGATTTGCATCAGAATACTGAAAATTATCTGTATCTGCTCGACTTGAAGCCAAAAATAAATTCAAATCATCTAAACAATCAATAGTAGTCGACAATGAATACGCAAAGCAATTGTTGACAAACAGAACCAGACTGAGAATTATTAAAATTTACCAGAGAAACAAGTAAAGTTACACGAATGGAAAAAGATTTTTTTTTTGTCGCCGAAAATTAATAAGCGAGAACTGTACAAGGTTCGATTCTTCTAAAGAGTAATAAGTAACAACCACTTACAATATAATACAAAAAACTAATTAACTATATTAAAAACAAGATAAATTATACAACGATTTAGATTTACAATTTAGTAAAAGAAGAGGAAGAGCTTTTAACAAAATCTACTTTAACATTATTGACATATAAACAATAATGACCATTTTCGGCTCTCCAACTTACTTTTTTTTTCATACGCTTGGCCTCTTTAAATTGAGGGAGCAAAGCTTTGCGTTCTTGTTGAAACTGTTTGGGCAAATGCTTGGTAACATAGTGAGGTTTCTTATCGACAGACTTTCTTTTTTCGTTATATTTTTTGAGATTTTTTAGTTTGGTAAAAATCAGCTTTTTATCTGTCGAGTTAGCTAATTTAATTATAATTGGTCGGTGTACCTTATGATTGTTTCTAGAAATTGGTTGTTGTGGTAGTCGATGATAATCAGCAAGAGAAATCGTCGATGGATCGTCGATTAGAAGAACATCTTTCATAAAATTATGGATTAGATTTTTGGTTTTTTTCAGCGTTTCCCAAGCATCAGATTCTTCTATTCCATGAATCAACAGATTTAATCTTTTGTCATAAGACTCTTGCATTATGTCTTTCGTTTGTTGGGTAATCTGTTGCTGCTCAATATTTAGTAATCTGAGATTAAAGTTTTCTAAAACTGTACAGTCAACTTTAGTTTCAAGCTTTTTATCCAACTTATAAATTTGATCGTCAAAAGTTTTTTCTAGATTAAATAGTCTGGTTTCAAAAAGTTCAAATTTAGAATCTAGTTTATCAATTCTTGTCGTTAAATTTTCTATTTCTTTCAAAATACGATCCAGTTTTTCTTCCATTGTAACTATTCGGTAATCAATCAGTTTTAAAACTCGGAAATTTATCTCTGTATTTTTTAAAAAACGCTGATTAGGTTTCTGCTTTTCTGTCAACAGAGATTACACACGTCCTTCCATTAGCATAGCAGATTCAAGAATGATTTAAATTTGTTTGTCTATTTAAGTTTAAATAAACAAAAAAGTAGTAGTTTTTCAAGAATTAATTGTCAGCTCATAGTGAATTAACACTTGTATTACTGTTATTTTCATCAAATTTCGAATAAATAAAAAATATAGAAGTAATGGTGTTGTGTCCTGTGTGGAAGACCACATGCAGCAAGTTCAATTCGCAGTGAGATATGCATCACTGACAAGCTCTAATAAGAGCAAATCTCGAGTCTGGTGCTTCTCACTTTTAAGCAGTTTGGTTTCTAGTATTATCCAAAATCCCTCATGCTAATTATAAGACACATTTTTAACAAAAAACTTTCTGCAGTTGTGAAACTATTAATTGACTTTAACTAATCAATACTGTTTGTGTCTTGTTTGTAATCTTTGGTGGTTCATCTAATCTTTAATTAAATAGAGGAGGACTACATCTGTTCAACTTGAAAATGTGATAAAATTTTCTCTTTGGTACTCAATAGGTGATCCTAATTTCAGAGATGTCCTACTTAACTGCTTGCTGAGTCACATTTTCATGCTATTAGTTTACACACTGAAATGCAGCTGCAAACATTATGGTATTTAACTCCCATTATGAGGTCATAGATTTCAATTGTGAATAGGGATGACAAGAATCTTCTGTTCAGTCAGCTTCCTACATGTCTCATTGCGCGAAAAGTGCAGAAGTAAGCATCTAAAAGCATACAGAATACGAAAATGTTGAAATGTAAGCATAATTTGCTTTCAATTGCAACTAAAGTTGAAGTTCTGGAGAAACTCGACAGAGATGAGTCAGTTAAAAAAATGTGTTTGAATTACAGCATTGGCTAATCAACAATTTATGACTTAAAACAGCAAAGAAAAAAATCTTAAAGTTTTATCGAGAAAGTAACTCTAAAAAAGAAATGTCTAAAATAAAAACTTTACATAAAGCAAAAGTAGAAAACATTGATTAAGTCATGATGGAGTGGATTTACCAAAGACATAGTAAAGGCGTGCCGCTAAACGGAGACTTGATAATGCAGCAAGCAAAATTATTTCACCAACAATTAAAGATTAAAACCCTTTGCAATGGTGGCTGCTAAGGGGATGGCTGCATTGATTTAAGACTTACCATGGTTTAAAACAGGGGTTCCCAAACTGGGGTACATGTATCCCCAGGGGTACATTTTGACTTTTCCAGGGGTACATTAGATTAAGTATACAGATATTCTTTCCATAACTTCTAATCTGCATTAAAATACTTTTTTATCACCTGATGTTAATAATTTGAAGACCTGAGTTTAAGAACTCTTGAGGAAGTCAGATTTTCACCCCAGTTAAAACTTGAACTACAACTACATGAACTAGCAAGTCCACTTTCGCAGTTCACATGACTTATTTTGTCCAATGATGGCACCCAAGACAAAACAGCTGATTGATTGCTACAAGAACCATAGTTACAAAGACTAGAAAGCAAATACAGTTGACCTCGCTTATTTTAAACAACATTTAAGTCTCTTTGCCATTTTGAAAACAAAATCAAATAACAGCATAATAAAGGGTGAAACTGTCAAATGCAAGACAAAAAGTGTGGGTTTATAGGGCAAGTTTTTTATTACAGGAATAAATGTAGTTGTCACTGATAAGGCCCTTTTTGAAATGCAAAATACTCTGAGAATCATTTGTATCGCATGGTTTTATATTAATGATAAGTCAACATAAGAAATATTCGAAAGTTTGATTGATACATTCAATTGCTTGTGATGTCATAATGATAATTATTTTGTCTTGTTATTTTTCTAGTAAATTTTCATTGTCTCTTGTTTAATTTAGAATTTTCTAGCTCTCTCTCATTTTTACTTGTATAAGAAAAAAAGTTCTAGAATGTTATGAGAATTGTATAAAAGGCGATAATTTTTGAAGTTATTCATTCGAGAATGTAAATTTGAAATTGGAGATTTGTAATTCAGTGTAAAGTTGTAATTGTGAATTAGTGATTAGTTGTAATTGCCACTTGATAGAAGTTGGAGTTTTCTTCATTGCTTAGCAATAAAGTTGAGATTTTATCTCTCTGTCTATGAGTTTAGACAGCAGTTGAATTTGCTAAGTTAGCATAACAGAAATTAGATAGCCTGCTATCACTATTATTTGGCAAGATTAATTGTTGTAACAAGATTGAAGATTTGTTTGATCCACTGCTTTAAACTATTCGAATTGAATATGCGACAGTAGTAATTCTGAACTGAACAGTTTTGGGCTTGTTAAGTATGTGAGCTTATTAACTGTGGGCTTAATAAGGGGGACTACTGTACTGATAATAATTGCAAAAAAATGAAAACAAAGCCTGAGGAGCGAACTGGAAAAAAACTTGGAAGACTGCATGAGTTTCAGCATTTGGAGAGAGCTCATCTGGAATTCAAAGACAAAGAACTTGACTTTTTCAAGCATAGAGAATCAGTGTTTAAGAAACAATGCTTGAATAAAGGTGGCATGTTTTTCCAACAAGCCAATGCTTCATTAAAAGCATCTTATAAAGTTTGTCTCATGATCACCAAGCAAAAAAAAGCACATACCATTGGGGAAAATTTGGTCCTACCTGCTGCAAAAGTAATGATACATTGTGTCTTTGGAGATGAATCAGTGAAAAAAATTAACTCTATCTCCCTGTCTAATAATACAGTCCAACAAAGAATTGACGAAATGTCAGTGGATATTTTGCAGCAAGTGATTAGTGATATTTGTAGATTGGAAAGTGGATTCGCAATTCAACTTGATGAGTCTACAGATGTAACAAACTGTGCTCAGCTACTAATTTTTGTTCGATATGTAGGAAAAGAAGGCGTTAAAGAAGAGTTCTTGATGAATGTGGCATTAAAAACAACAACTAAAGGAGATGATATTTTTCAAATGGTAAATTATTTTTTCAAGCAACATGGTTTAAAATGGGAAAATCTAAGGGACTGCACAACGGATGGGGCCCCAGCTAGGTTAGGACAAAAGTCTGGTTTTAGAGCTTGTGTCATGGAAGTAGCTCCTCATGTGAAATTTTTGCACTGCATGATCCACCGGTTTGCATTGTCATGCAAAGTCCTTCCTGCTGAATTCTTTGACGTTTTATCACTGGTGATTAAGATGGTCAACAATGTAAAAGGGAGTGTGGTAAACAGCTGGTTGTTTAAAATTCTCTGTGGAGATTTAGGTGCTGATCACAGTGTACTTCTATTTCACAGTAATGTGTTTTGTTTCTCTGGAGGAAATGTTACTAAACGTGTGTATGAGCTTCGTAAAGAATTGTTGGGATTTTTCCAACAATCCAACAAATGTGAAACTCTTGTCACTTCCTTGAGGGATGATATTTTTATTTTGATCCTTGCCTACCTTGTTGATATTTTTGATGTTCAGAATATGCTAAACAAGAATCTCCAAGGAAAAGACCTAACAGTGTGTGAATTCATAGCTAAAGTCAAAGCATTTCTGGCCAAACTTCAGTTGTGGAGGGAAAATATTTGCTCTGGCACCTTTTCCATGTTTAGTACAGTAACAGAATTTCTGTGTCAAAATCCCCAAATTGAGACTACAAGGTTCTCAGAATTGGTCACTAAACATTTCATGAAGTTGGAAAGGGAAATTGATGGCTATTTTCCAAGTCTTGGTGAAGACGAAGTTGCATATCTTAGAAATCCTTTCACCGCAAATGCTCAGACACCGCAGGCTTGGACAGGTATGCAAGAGGAACTGATTGAACTTCAACATGATGGGTTTGCATGTGATGTGTACTCTGAGAAAAATTTGGGAGATTTTTGGTTTGTGATGTGCAAGTCATACAAAAGGATTGCGGAATCTGCTATTCAAGCATTGTTGTTGTTTCCATCAACATGGTTGTGTGAATTTATTTTCAGTGATACTTGGAATCAAATCAAAGTACCGATCACATCTCAAAACACCTGAACATGATCTTTGTTGTGCTGTTGCTAATGTTTCACTGCATATTAATGAGCTTGTTGCTAAAAAGCAGGTTCATCCATCATATTAGCTAGGACTGCTGGGCTTATTCAGCTGATACATTGTTAGTTTGATTGTAGTGTTTAAGCTTAGATTACATTGTTATGAATAACTTTGATTAGTACTAATTATGCAGCTTTTTCGTTTTAAACTAAAATAATCAATTTTAAAGATTTAATAAATTTAGAGGAAATGTAATGGGTTGCCTAGCTATAGAAAATAAGTTGTGCATTAGAGCAAGTTGAGCTTTGCAGCTAAAAATATGATAAAATTTTGGGGGCACACGAGTGAATCTATAATTGTCCAAAGGGTACCCATGAACAGAAAGTTTGGGAAACCCTGGTTTAAAACAATTAAAAATCTGCAGCCGGAAAAAATCAGCTGACAGCAATGCCACTGAAAACTTTGTTGAAGTTTTCATTGAGTTCAATTAAAATCAAAATCTCACTGTGGAGCAAATTTACAATGCCGACAAAACTGCTCTTTATTGGAAGTATGTGCCAAGAAGAACAGTGTCAACTGCTTATGAAACTGGAGTCAATGGGTTCAAAGACAATAATGAGTGTGTAACTTTGTTGGGCTGTGCAAACACCGCAGGTTCGCACAGATTAAAATTGACTTTTATAGGCAAGAGCAAAAAGCTGAGAAGTCTGAAAACATAAAAAATTTACCTGTAAGTTACTATGCTAACAAATCTGCATGGGTGAACCAACCAGTTTTTGTAGACTGGTACGATAAAGTGTTTGTGCCACAAGCAAGAAAACATTGTGAATCTATAGAATTGCCAAGCAATTGCATCATAATTTTAATGCTTGTTAATTGTTCTGCCCATCCTCCTGCTGCTACACTTATTTGTGGAAACATATGTGTGATGTATTTGCCTCCAAACGTTACATCAATACTTCAACTGATGGACCAGGGAATAATTTGTAGCTTGAAGTGCAAATATCGGCAGATATTTTTGCAAAGAATGATAGACTCCTGCAGCAAAAACGTTTTGGTTCCACAATTTCTAAGAAGTTTCTCACTTAAAGATGCTATATGAGCTTGCACAGCAGTGTTGGACAAAGTTGCCAAATATACGTTAATAAACGCATGGAGAAAATTGTGGCCACATGATTTGTTTAAGGATGATGATAACAAAGACGGATTTCCTGGCTTTCAATTAAGTGCTGAAACACAAATCATAACAAAATTAGTAGACTACTCTAAGCAAATTGCAGAAAGCAGGAGCTTTGCTTTAGAAGAAAGCAATGTCACTGAGTTGTTAGAAGCAGATGAAGATGTCCTGGTGATAAATAGCTACACAGAGATGAAATCGCTCAGATGGTGTTGAATAACGCAGATGGACCTGATGAAGAAACTGATGAGGAAGTGGAAGTTGTAACCAATCAAATCAAAGGATTAATGAACGATGATTGCATAGCTACAGGGTTTCCATGAATTAAGGCAGACAACTTTCTCTGTTAAATTAGTGCATTTAAATTCAGTTTTTCTCAAACAACTAATACACCATTTTAAAGCTAAAACTCTGTTCTTTCATTTCAGATATAGCAAAGTTTTCTAAAATAATTATTTCCATGTCTATTGATCGTAACATTGTGATAAAACTCCACAAAAGTGGAAAAAGTAATAGTGAAATAGCTAAACGGCTCAAAATGAACTGCACAACTGTCTGAAAGATCATCAAAAAGTTTCAGGAGATTGGAACTACCCTAGATTGGGAAGGTTGAGACCAAAAATGGACTGTTCGTACCCCTCAACTGATAAAAAACACCAGGGAGAAGCTGCAATGCAACTCTCGCTGAAGTTGCAGGAACTTGGCTGCTGCAGCTGGTGTAGGCAAATCCACCATGCACCAACTGTTGAGGGAAGATTTAGAAGTTAAACCTTTTAAGATACTGCATCGACAAGAACTCTCAGATCATTATGTGGCCATGAGGGCTGAAAAATGCAGGAAACTTTTGCAGGACATCGCAGAAGGCACGCTGCCCAATTTGCTCTTTACTGATAAGAAATTCGACATCCAGCAAGCTGTTAACCAGAAAAACGATAGAGTTTGGGCATCCTCATCCACGACTGAAGGAAGAATTCTCACCAGATGCTAAAATCCACAGTCTGTGATGGTGTGAGCAGAGGTGACCGCAACTGAAAGATCCCCACTCTTTTTTGTTCCAATGGGAGTAAAATTGAACTCTGAGCAGTATGTCTCAGACATTCTGGAAGGTTGTCTGCTGCCCCTGGGCCAAGCAACACTTCAAAGACGAATCGTGGACCCTCCAACAGGATTCGGCATCCTCCCATGGTTCAAAATTTACCCAATCATGGATTCTGAGGAAAATCCTCTCATTCATAAGTAAGGAAGATTGGCCAGCAAAGAAACCCGGATCTAAACCCATTGGACTACTCCATCTGGTCCATCTTGGAGAAAAGAGTGTGCTCCACTCCTCATCAAACCTTGGAGTCCTTGAAGACCAAACTGATGAAAGAGTGGAATGCTATACCTCAAGAAATGCTACGTGCTGCATGCGACTCGTTTCCAGACAGATTGAAGGCTGTAGTCAAGAACAAAGGGAGTTATATTGAATAAAGTATACATCATTTAAAAGCCTATTCTTTATCCTATTAAGTCATGAGTAGTAATGCTTGTTGTAATTTTTTTTGTATTTTCAGTAGAGGCCAAAATGTTTGTTGCCTTAATTCATGGACACCCTGTAAATGCAATGAGTTATTAGTAGCACTGGAAAGCTGAGAGTATATATCCAAACAAGACATCATGGGTTTATATAAAATTCAATGAAAGCTTGTTGAAAACAAACCATCTGCTAGTAAACAATTAAAAATCACAGATTTATTTCAAAAGAAATACTATATTTTCTTCTAGCGCAGAGAAGTGGATAAAATTGCTTTTGCATTCCATTTAATTTGTCTTGTTTGATTTCATTTTGGACTACATGTTTATTGCCATTTCATTTTGTATTTTTCTTTGCCTGCCTTGCAACTGTTATAAAAGTTAGAATTTTTTAACAATAAATTTTTGTTGAGGCAGTTGTTGATTGCAGTTTCATTTACAAATTTAGGTAAAAAATCAGCAGTCTTTCAAAATTGCTTAGTTGTTCCTCAAGCCAAACCTTAAAAAACACTGAGTACTCATTCATACGACAATGTGTGTAACAATGTTTTATCACACATGAAAGTTGTAAAATGCAAGCGGTGTCATGACAGAACAGAAGTTTTGATTGGCAAAAACATGTGTGATTTAGTGCTATAACAATGCTAACAGACACTCGTGTGTACTGGCTACCATGCTCTTCTTTTAATGCCCAAATAAGGCAAAATAAAGAAATGAACCAGAAAACCGGAAAGATCAGAAATCCTGGGATAGGTCTGGTCCCCATGGTTCTGAATTAGAGATTACCTACCTGTATTATATATTATATACCAAAAATGCCAATGCCAATGAAAAAATGCCAATGTCTAAATCAACACACAAATAATTCTACTGTTAAATATCTTAAATATAATATTTGATTAATGTTTAATTACTGTTGCATTTTGTTTTATTTATATAGCATTAAAATTTTTAAGTTTTTTTTGCAGTTGACTACAGTCGAGTGAAACTTCCTTTAACTGATGTGAACAATTCTGATTATATTAATGCCAGTTTATTGGAGGTATTATATCTGATATTTTTTTAAACATGAAAGTGAAAAATTCATCTTTTAAGCTTTTTGTCTAACACTTGTTTGGAGATAAATGGTGGAGTGTACAAAGAATACAATTGATTGTTTTATAACACCAAATGAAGGACTGATTAGTTGTCACAAAAGACACACCTATTGGTGGAACAATTTTCAAGTTGTGAACAAATTCATTTTGGCAGCACAACTTTGGCTTGGATAATTTGATGTAAACAGCAAATGAAAGAATAGTAAATTTTTATATCACTGTAAAATTGGGTCTACATAGGGCTACCTAAAAGGTGTTGGCCAATTGCAGATTTACAAAACTTGTCTTCAACCACAGCAGCAATCTTCAACCCCAGGCATGTTTAGCAAATCTTCAAATAAATAAAAATCTTGAAATAAAAATAAAGCCAATCTTTAACCCCAGGCATGTTCAGCAAATCTGCAATTTGTCAACACTTTTTAGATAGCCTTATGTTTGCCCAATGTTGGTGATAACAAATTTACTATTCTTTTATTTGGCCATTTGATGGTGAATATGATCGACACAGCTGCATTTCAGAAAATATACTATTTTGTTGTCTCCTTGGGAAAAACACTTTATGGCACCTTCTTCTGCTTGGTAGCCTTAGCAAGGCAGCTCTGAATTTTGGTCATACAGTAAACCTAGTATATAATGGACAAGTTGCGACTAGCAATATTTATTTGTTATATATAAAATTGATCTGATGCTCATATACAAACTCAAATGTATTATGTTTTGTGCTCATAAGTTATTTGCAACTCACTCGATAGGTCCAATGTATTTAGTCAAAGTATTATTTAGTACAGAAAGGCTTTACATAAATATGACTGCACAGTATGCTGTTTATATGTCATTGGGACAGAAATACATGGCTTTTATCTTTCTGAGTTTTTTTATCAGGTTGCTAAGTGTTTGTTTCTTTATACTAAATTTTTCTGCTGTGTACACATCTTTCATTAAAGGATTGTATTCTACTACAATTTCAAATTTTCAATTTTTTTTTAAGTTCTGTGTTTTCTTTTTGCCACAATGATCTTCCACTAGCCTATAATACACTGAAGTTTGACTGAACTCTTCAAATATTGTTATTAACTTAATTAAAACTTCAAAGAAAACTATTATGACATTAGACTTGCATTGGCCTCATAAACTGGTGCTATTGTTCTGTCACACCTTTACAACAAGTTGTAATTTTCAGTGGTAAAGAATGAATTTGTTATGGTGGTGGGCTTACTTGACCCATTCCTAGGGATGAGGGTGTGGATCAACTTTGCAGAGTCCCAATTTAGCAACCCCCAAGGACAAGACCAAAAGTCCAGAATGGTAAGGGAGTGGCTGAAGATGGCCAGACATGAGAGTCAAGTGCAGGGCAGTCTGGCACAAAATGGAAGATGTCCTGTGATTCAGAACTGCAGTTGCTGCATGAAGAAGTCTTGAACTAATATGGTATGTGGAGGTATGTGGCAAGAAGGGTGCTGTGCTCACTTCAGTGTCAATGAAAAGAGGGTACAAGCAGAATGATGGTGGGTAAGCTCCTTAGAAAATAGTGGAGGGCTTTAATGTTGAAAACCAGATTGGATATCACGTCTCCAATTGGTGTAGAGGGATAGGCATGGATAGGAAATAAAAGGTGAGAAGGAGAGTGGTATGGTGGAGGGGTTGTGAGTGGCACCAATTTAGCAAAAAAATCAGCTAAATTGTTGCTTGGAAGAGAAGAATGACCAGATATCTATTGAAGAAGGACTACTTTAGAGTTGGATAAAGAGTTGAGAAGAGGTTGGGTGTCAGTTAGGCACTTTGGTATTTTGTACGGCAGGGGAGCAGAGAAAATTGTTGGGACAGATTGGGAGTCAGAAAATAGGGTGACAGATTCAAAGACACATGATGAGGAGTGAGAAATACACCATTTAAAGATGTGAAGAATAACATGCACAATAGCTGGTGGCCCAGTGTCCATCTGAGAAGGAGAGACAGTTAGCTGTGAGACACTTAGTACATTTAATGTAAATTCCTGCTTCCCTGGAGATTTAGGAGGACATAAGATTAGAGGTTTGCAAATTAATATAGGTTAGAGGTAAGGTTATGGGAACTAGAAAGGATCTCTGTGATCCTTTTTTGAAATGAATATGAGGATTATAAGGACATTCCATGTCAACTCACACCCTTTAGGCATTTTTTTCCAACGATCTCCGATTTTGCTGAAATTTGGCACGTTTGTAGGTTTGGATAAAAAAATGTCTCACACCAAATTTCAAGTTTTTAGATTAAATAGTTTTTTATATATGAAGGTTGAAAGTTAGACACTAAATCACTGTCTGAACACTCCTGATCGAGCAGAAATGGCCCTCTTGCCTTTGTTTATTGTTTGATTTCAAAGATGTTAATATCATTGGAAAGCTCTCTCCAGCAGCTTTCCAATGATATTCATATCTCTAATGTAGCTATATAAATAAAAAAGTTAATTTTTGACATGACCTTGTGACCTTAACCCCACATGACCCCAAAAACCCCAATCCAGAAAAAAGATTTTTTAAATATCTTTGTTCCTCATATAATGAACTATAATTATGCCAAAAATCAAAGTGGGATCTCCATGGGTTTTCAAGGTATTTACATTTTTATTGAACAGGTGTGCCTATTAATGCAAGTTCAGCATGGTTGAATTACAAAATTATCAATATCCTCAAGTTGTACAACGATTAAGTTAAGCCTTTGCTTTTTTAATATTCTGTGATGTTTATATAGTGACATAATAATGTGCATTGTGTAATCTGACGTTTTACTAATTCGCAAAACGTCTGTTCAGTTTAGCTAGTTTAGAGTTAGGTTAGTATTTTACTTATGTTTAAATGTGTTAGTTTGCAAAACGTCTGTTCAGTTTAGCTAGTTTAGAGTTAGGTTAGTATTTTACTTATGTTTAAATGTGTTAGTTTTGTTTAGTTAAATTAGGGTTAGGGATGTTTCGTTCTGTTAGTAATCTGATTGTATTAAGTTATATTTATTAATTATTTATTTGGACTCTATTTGAATAAGATTTGATTAAAGTGCTGTTGTATTCACATGGATGATAGCAGAAGCTGGTACCGAAGACTGAACCTGACCCTGAACACGGGACAATTTTATTGAACAACGTTCATAAAATTGTGACATGCCTGAATACCATTAGTATTTGACAATGGTCGTTTTTGGTTAATAGGAATAAAATTGTGCCCAGAATCAATCTACAAATCATATTTTATGGCAAACTAATTTTAGTTTTATTGAAAGATTTTTTACACATACTGTATGATGATGTACTAATTTATAAACTTTAAATTTGATTTATTGAAAACAGTTACTTGAGGTAGGATTTGAACCTGCTTCTGCAATAACAAGCAGATCTAGTGCCAGCTTCTAAGGTTGCAGTAGTGCCTAACCAGGGCTGTAGCTCATTCAACCACCTAGTCTGCTGATTTTTAAGCTAATTTGAGCTATTTATGTGAACTGTAATGTTCTGCCTGTTTTAACTGTCAGTCTTTTTCGATATTGTGTTGAGCCAATGTTGGTTGTTCTGAATTAATGAGCTTGCTGTCATCAATAGCTGTAAGCATATGACAGTTTTGTTTTCATAAGATAAGGGTTGTGAGTTCTTTCCTGACTTAATCAGAAGTCAGAACAGACTTCCACGTAGTCAATAAAGCATCATAGAACGGTGCTCAACAGAGCATACTACTCGGCAGTTTACATTATAGATTGAAAGATTTTTTACACACATGATGACATACTAGACTTATAAACTTCTAATTAGATTTAATAAAAACAATGACTATGGGCATGATTTAAACCTACATTCACAACAAAGTAAAAAAAAATTAATAAAATAAAAAATCTTTTAATCTATAATGTGAGCTTTAGAGCCATGTTGGACATTGTTTTTTATGATGTTCTATCAACTATGTGAAAGTTGGTTCTGACTTCCCATTAAGCAGAAAAGGATTCACAATCCTTAACTTCTCAAAATCCAATTTTATTGTTGTAGATGCCTTGTTTTATTAAAAATGACACCAGTGAAGGTGGCAGTAGATTTTTACATTTAAGTGAGGATCAAAGTAAATTAATTGACTTGAAAGTGGGCAGGTCATCTGAATCTTGTAAAAATCTTGTAGAAAGAATCCACAATGCTTGTAAAAAACATTTTAATGAATACTTACCCTCATACTCTGCTCAACAAAAATTCTGTGCCAATCTTTTCAATGTGCATAAAAAACTCAAGTGTACAGATTTATGACAAATTACAAAAAATTTCAAAGAAACTTATCCACAAGTACAAAAAAAATTATTTGTGCATGCATTGAAAATTTGTTTCCCATTAAAATGTCAGTTAATTTATTTGCAATTAATTAACACATATGACCTTTTTATTCAGGTACCACTCATCCCAGGGCAGAAGTTATGCACAGGATGTAGAAAGCACATTACACAGACAAGAGCACCATCAATTGTTTTGGTACCTTCTTCTACAACACCTGGTGAAGAATCTGCCTGTGAATCTAAAACTGAGGAAATTGACTTTGTGAATATAGATGACCTGAATGAAAGCTTATCTCCTCTTGGAATATCTCCATTTAAGAAAAAAATTGGATTAAAAAGATATTCATATGAGAAAGCGAAAAAAGTGGATGAAGTACTAAGCTTTTGTAGAAATGCTGGAACAATTGAAGGAAAAGTTTCAGCAATCTGAAAAGTAGTGAAAAAATCCAAGGAAATCCATTATCCAACAGAGAAAATCCATTAATTGTAGGAGCTACCCAGCACATCATAAGAAGAGCAAAAGCCCTTTTCCAGGAAAAAGGAATTTTTTCAAACCCAAACCAAAAGGCAGGCAAAACTTTATTTGAAGAAACAGCAAGGCTAGTGAAAAAGTTTTATAAAAAAAATGAACTTAGTAGAATGATGCCTGGAAAGAAAGACTGTGTTACAATGAAAATTGATGGAGTCAAACAAACGGCTCAGTAATGCCTTTTGTTATGCAATCTTATTGAGGCCTACAGAAAATTAAAAAGTCAATGGGGGGTCTTCTCCTAAAGTTGGGTTTTCCAAATTTTCTCTACCTCATCCAAAAAATGTTGTTCTTGCTGGTGCAAATGTACCCATAGCATCTGCATTTGTACTATACATCAGAATGTCAAATTAATGGTTGAAGCCTGCAGACAAAGAGATTTTCAAGAACTAATTTCAGACCATACTAAAAAGATTACATACAAAGACCTGCTTAACCTTTTGTCTTGCAATCCTGCTACACCAGACTTCTTTCTTGACCAATGTCAGCTTTGCAAAAGCATAGTCCAAGCAGAACCTTGTGAGTACTGTTCTGGGGTAGAAGGAGATCATTGTACTTGCCGAAAATTTGTAAAATTTAAAGAATACTTTATGAGTACATTCAATGAATTGGCAATAGATGAGATTACATACCAGGCATGGGTGAATGTTGATACAACAACCTTGGAAACAATAATAAAGTCACCTGAAGACTTTGTGGAAACACTTATTAACAAGGTTTAATATTGAGATGTCATTATTTTACTGCAAAGCAACAAGCATCATTTCTTGAAAGCTTAAAAAATTTTATCAAGCCTGATGAGATCATTGTATTAGGGGATTTTGCCGAGAATTATTCATTTCTCTGCCAAGATGCTGCCCAAGGATTTTATTGGACAAATAAGCAGGCAACACTGCATCCAACTGTTATTTATACCAAACGGCTAAAAAAGAAGCAGTCAAGCATGTCTGCTTTGTTGTTATATCTGATCACATGAACTATGATGCCATCTCTGTTCATGTCTTCATAAAACGAGTGCTTTTTTACATAAATGAAAAGATGGAAGTAACAAAAGTGTTTTATTTTTCAGATGGTACAGCATTCTATAAAAAAAATTTTGACTTTATTAATCTTGTCCACCATGAGGAAGATTTTGGATTTCCTGCAGAGTTGCATTTTTTTCGATTTCTCATGGGAAGGGACCTTGTGATGGTGTTAAAGGCATCATAAAGCATCTAGCTTCACGTGCAAATCTGCAGTGCCCTTTTTGAGAAACAAATCCTATCTCCAATGGCCTTGTTTGAATTTACAACTGAAAACATTAAGGGTATTTAGTTTGAATTTGTAAGTGCAAAGAAGATAATAAAGGAAGGTCAGATGCTGGAGAAGCACTTATTAAAGGCTGTTACCATTGTCGGTACAGTCAAGCACCACACCTTTATACCGCTCACCAGATCAAAGGCAAAGCTTACCATCTGAAGATACTCCTCAGATTCTGAAGAAACAGTTGTCAAAATTTTAAATAAACTTGACAGGCTACTATTTGAAGAATTACAATTGGGAGTCTACACCTGTATCTATGATCAGGACTGGTGGGTATATCAAATCCTTGAAAAGTTTAAGGAAAATGGAATAGTGCTGGTCAAATTCCTACATCTAAAGGGGCCATCACTGTTTTATGTATACCCAAGGAAAGACAACCAGCTCATTATTCCCTTTAACGACATCTTGACAAAAGTGAATTTATCAACAAAATCTGGCCAAGTTTACAGTCTCAAAATAAAAGATACTCAAAAAACTATCCAGACTTTTGAACAGGCAAGTTAATCCAAATATTAAAATTGGACATTTGTTCAAGTACCATTTCATATTTCTTAACTTTGACTGTAAATTTTATTTCAGGCGTTGCAAAGTGGAAATCCCTAAGTTGTCAAGTCAAACCCAAGAAGATACTTCTTGTTGTTCACATTTTTTTATTTTGTTGTTGTTGCAAATAAAAATATATTGTTTTTTTTATCATTAAATGAAAGTTTAAAATATTAAATGGAAGGAATATTGGTTTCAAACAATGGATAAGTGTTAGAAAAATATATCATTTTTGCATGTCTTTTGATAATTTTTTTTCTAATTAGGGAATATCTTGGAAACTCATGGAGATCCTACTTTTTTTTTTTGGCATGATCATAGTCCATTATATGAGGAACAAAGATATTTAAAATTTTTTTTTCTGGATTGGGGTTTTTGGGGTCATGTGGGGTTAAGGTCACAAGGTCATGTCAAAAATTAACTTTTTTATTTATATAGCTACATTAGAGATATGAATATCATTGGAAAGCTGCTGGAGAGAGCTTTCCAATGATATTAACATCTTTGAAATCAAACAATAAACAAAGGCAAGAGGGCCACTTCTGCTTGATCAGGAGTGTTCAGGCAGTGATTTTGTGTCTAACTTTCAACCTTCATATATCAAAAACTATTTAATCTAAAAACTTGAAATTTGGTGTGAGACATTTATATATATTATAGACAAAATTGAGATGCACTAAAATCAATAGGAGACCATCCAGATTTGAATTTTGTTTGCTTTATACAATTATCCATTATATTTAAGTGCATTATATACAAGTTTATTGTATGTATTTCTAATACCTAAAACACTAAAAATTTTAACTAAACACCAGTATCTTAAGATCTCCAAAAGCAGGTCAAGATAATTGCTTGAAGTTGCTTTATGCATAGTCCTTAAAAAATTTTTTTTGAAATTGGGAGGATAAATAAAGAGAATAATTAAAGATTACAGTATAGATGATGGTAACTTACTGTGGTTAACAAGGCCCTTTAAGCTTAGCAGTCTGCTTTATAATGCAATAAATGTCATAAATTTCCTAAATATTTTTTTATTTATATTTATTTTGTTACTATATACAGTGCCAGCAAAAATTCTTTGCATTGAGTAAATGTCTTTGCCAAGAAATCAGGTGAAAAGATTTTAGAATTTATGTCTTTTATTGCAAATAAATAATAATGTAAATCAATATTTTTTCATCTTTCCTTTAGGTTTAATAAGCATTGAAGCATTTTGGTCATTCAGTTCCTATTGCAGTTCATTGCTATTGCTTGGTCATGTTGAGTCTTGCTTTTAAAAAATTTAAGGCATTTTTAATTGGATTAAGGTCTGGTGAATTATTAGGCCACTCTGAAACATGATATTATGGCTGTTAAGAAATTTTGTCACAATCTTCAAATTGTAATCTGGGGAAATATTATGCATGAAATAATAACATTGATAAATCCTCAGAAATTGAGAAGATATTTTTTTAAAATGTTGATACTCGTAGTTGCTTCCTTTCATTGAACTTACATTTTTAGAAAGAAAGTACAATCTAGCCCAGCAAAAATTTCTAATAGCCTTCTCACACCATTACACTGCCAGGGTGTTTTCATGTTTTTAATCATGTAGAATGCAATGTGTCATATTTCACTCATAAACTTCAAACTCCTTGTATGGTGCTGTTTATACATATTGAGAATTTTTTGTCAATTGTCATTTGGCCCTATATATTATATTAACATACTTGTAGAATGCCTGAAATTTGTTTTATCAGCTGAATCCTGTTTTTGAGGTCATTTTGCATTTCATCGTATTTAATCTGTTAAGCTTGATATAAACTGGTCAAATATCTTCCAAATTTTGGGCAAAAAACAGATAAGTTTGGTTTTTATTTTGATTAGAATATCAAGGTAAATAAAATATCTTTGAAATTAATTTAACAAATTAAACTCACTGATTTAGAAAAGTTTTTTTGACTGATTGTTTTGTGTGTTAAATATGACACATTGAGCTTTAGTAGTTGTAATTATTAGCTGATTATTGATATATTACTATTTATTCATAGTTGCTCAATAGTACATGTTTATAGTTAATTGCTGAAAACAAAAAGCTTAGTTGTAAATGTTGATTTGAAAAAATCTATGTTTGTAATTAACAAAGCTTTATTTGGCAATATAAAAATTTTGTTTTTACTGGAAAAATGTAATAAAACAAGGCATAAAAAAACCTTTGACAGCATTCAAGATTTAAAGACAAATGATGGCTTAATCACTTAAAGATTTTAATAGTACAGGATCCCACAGATAAATTGGGACTTTTTCATTTTTTTGCTCAAAATTTCCTGATTTAAAGAATAAAAAAGATCAATCATTTTAACATTTTTTTCTGTAATCCTTGTGGTCTATTTAACATAATTATTTAATATGATCACCTTATTGCTTCGATAATTTTGGAGATCCTCTGGTGAAACTTTGAACAACTCCTCTTCACTTCATCAGCATTGAAATTCTGGAATGCTCTTTGAATGGTTGCCTTCAGAGAGTTAACATTAGGGTTTGGATTAACGTTGGACTGTCTTTCAATTACACTAAATAGCCAATAGTCACAAACATTCAAATCTGAAGAGCTACTAGGCCAAATATTCTTCAAGACAAACAAGGGAAGATTCTCCTTAAGACAAGTCTGGACTTGTTTTGCTTTATGTGCTGGCACAGAGTCTTGAACAAGCATTACTTTGGTAGCATTGTAGTTTCTATGAATCCAGGGCAACAAAACATCATTCAAAATCTTCAAATACTCTGCTGTGTTGATTTTAGTCCAACTTTTATGAAATGAGGAGGCATCACCTTGCCATCTCTTGCCATGGCTGCAAAAATCATCACATAAGCAGAATTTTTGCTCAGCATCACAGGAGAAACTTTTGAAGGGTCACAAGCAATAACTTGCGTGTTTTGGTGGTTTGCAACCTCATCCAATAAACTTTTTTTCATTGACAAAAATGCAAACATGTTCTCCTTTGTTCTTGAGATGATTGAGAAGCTTTGGACATCTTTCAACCCTAATGGCTCTTGGGCAGGTAGTGAGGAAGTTGTGGTGTCTCCTTAAGTAAGAGTTTATCCCAAGATCTTCATTGACTGCTTTGCTAATGATTCCAACATTGTGTCTTTTGGCCAGTTTTGATATTGACTGAGTTGGGTCTGACTTTGTTGACCTTTTTAGTTGCGCCAGAAAAGTTTTGGTTTGCTTTCAATCCTTTTGAGGTTTGTGGCAACTTCTTTCAACTTTACCCTTGACATCAAACTTGGTCACGACTTGATAAACTATCATCTTTGTGTAGCCAGTGCTCTTAATAATGTCAAAAAAAGAGTTCCCAGCATGTCTCATTTTGCATATGGTTATCTGTTGCGCTAATTCTGCCATTCTTAATAAAATTTATCTAATTATATTACACTATTTTTTAGAATATGGTTTCAAGATTATCTGAAAAAAGTTACATCATCATTAGAGGAATAATTATAAAATTATGTGAATTATAAAATAGTCCCAATTTACCTGTGGGACCCTGTAGATTGTCAAGGTGATGATGTCAAAGATATTAAAGTAATTTTGAAATGAATACCAAACTTGCCATTAATGTGCAATTACAATATATATGCTGAAAACCTTTGTACCAGTGTCTATTTGTTGGTAAAGTTACAATTTAATAAAACAGACTGCCCTGTTTCTTACTAAAAGACAATGCCTATAGAGTAATATATGACCACTAAGTCATTGAACCTCTGCAATATGACCACTGAAGTTTTGTAATAATAAGTGCAGAACTTCAGTAGTATCATAATTGTACTGTTACTTTAAGATCACTTAAAACTTGAGTAGAAGCAAGCATGAAGATTTTACATTGAGATAAATTAGCATGTAATACTTACATGCAATAATCCAGAACAAAATAGATAAATGGCTAGTATATCTTCATTTTATTGTAAAAAAATATTGTTTTCTTATGAAATCAACAGTTGGAGAACTACAAATAACTTTTTGGGTATTTTCTAATGATTGCATTAGTGAATGCTTGGTTGCTCTTGCACAGTGATTGTTGCATACAAAGTGTGTTTGCAGCCAAGATTTTTGCTAAAAAGCTGTTTTTAGTTTGGGTAAGTCAACTGCTTTATAGAAAAAGCATCAAAGTCATCAAACCAAACAAAGTCAATTCTTTTGGACCTTTCATATCCCATTAACGAACCAGTTCATCATAAAATTTTCCTTCTGTATATCTGGCTTTTCACTTTGAGGTGCAAAGACGCATATCATTCATATTATTTCCTCCCCAAATACGAGGCACATTGTCATCATTCTATCACTTCTTCATATCTCAGCAGCATTCTCACACAGCTCCTCTTTGACCAATATTTCCATGCCACCCTTCCCAGTATTATTTCCTGACCACCATAACTTGTATCTTTAACAAGCTCTTTAATCCCTTCATTGGACTTCTTGTAGACCACAAATATCCATCTTCCTCTTTTTCCATTTCTCTACCACCTCTGTCCTTCTACCACGAAGACTGCCGATGTTCCAGGTTCCTGGTCTAATTCTAATCTGAATATCTTTGAATTTATACCCAGAGATTTTTTGCAACCCCTTGCCCATTTAAAGGCTGCTGAGGACTGGGGGTCATTTTATTAAGTTGCATTTTCATAAATATTGGAGCAAGTTTTTATTGGTCGCATGCCCTTGCTGACACCAATCACAGTTGTCTGCTGTGGACCTAGCCTTTGCCTAAAAAGACAATACCTGCAAGGCAACAGGTTGATCTATTTAATCCATAGTTGGAACCCTAACAAATGCTCCCACTCCAGGTCAGAGTGAGCCTGGAAGTAATGGGAATTAAAGGGTAACTTCACTTTCCATATAACTTCAGAACTTCTGAACTGAAACCTTCCCATTGGATGTAATTTAATGTTATGCCCAAGACAATATCTCTTATAAAACTAGAAAATTTTAACCAGACAACAATATATTAACATTTATAAAAGCAGATCGGAGTAGTTGCTTGACAGTTGTTATTTATATAGTGCCTCTGTTGCTTTGCTTTCCTACAAATCAGAAGGATGAAAATGAAAATAAAATGGCAGAAACAGTGATGAGGTTATAAAGATGAAAATGAAATTGCGGAAACAGTAATTTGTAGGGTTGTTAATCAAAATGAGAAATTCACTAATAAAATGAGATATACACCAATTGAAATGAGATATGCACCAATCAAAATGAGATATTCACCGATGGAAATGAGATATGCACTGATCAAAATGAGATAAAGATATATACAACAACACTCTAAATACTCCTTGTTATTACCTGCAACAGATATGGTGCAAAAAATTTAAATTATTTTACGAGGATCAATCAATAATGCACAGTTTGGCAACAGTCCTAAAATGTCTGACGTTACATGTGCAAAAATTGCACCAGAAGTAGTTTAAGGCTTAAGAGCAAAGTGTGTAAATTGTTTCATCTGTGAAGTGTTTTGTTTTTTAGTAATGCTAGCCAGAAATGGAACTTGTAGAGGTCTTAGGTACTATATCTGATAAAGATCAAAGGTCTTATAAAATATATATATGTATATATATATATATATAAGATAGAAACTTTCCATGGTAAAAACCTGACAGAAATTTACAGAGCTTTAAGTGACCTTTGTATGATTCTTGAATGACCTTTGTAAAAAAAAATATATATGTATAGAAATTTTTCAAAATTTTTGGTTGGTGTTTATCAGGAAAGTGCTCAATAGCGTCGAGTCAGAGCAGTTAGATAATTAATTTACAGACCACAAAAATTTTTTTTTTAATTTTATTTAAAATTTATCATTAATTTTATTTGCCCCAACAGACTGTTTTGCCTCCTGTGCTTGTCAGGGGGCAGTTAAAAATCTGAAAAACAAAATAAATAAATAAAAACACAGTTTAAACAAAGTGCTTAAATACCGGCAAAAAAGCGTAAAACAACAAGAGAAAAACTATGGTTGTAATATTAATCAATAAACGAATTTTATTGCCAAAGAAAAAGTGCTTTTTACGTAGCTTGCTCTATTGTTTGAAAATAATGGGTAAATATAAAAATTTTGCATTAAAAATGCGTTAAAATTACATTAAATAGTCTGCACATTGGAAATACAATAAAAAGATGCTAAAGAAATGCGTTAAAAAATGAGAATTATTAAGGTATGAATAAAATTAAAACAGTAAATTTTTTTACAGGGTATAATTTAAGAATATTTTTAGTTCCTTATTACATCAAAGTTTAATGATATTACAAATGAGAATTGTGATGGTTTTTACTAGAAAATGCTCAGTTATATTTTGTAATTTAAAAGAAGAGAAATAATTTTAGAATATATTTACTTATTTTTTGTTTTATTTTTTTTCTTCCATTTTGATCTGTGCATATCTCATTTCAATCGGTGCATATCTCTCATTTCAATTGGTAAATATCTCATTTTGATCAGTGCATATTTCATTTCGATCAGCATATATCTCATTTTGATCAGTGCATATCTCATTTCGATTGGTGTATATCTCATTTTGATTGGTGAATATCTCATTTTGATCAGCAAACCCTATAAATACACTTGCAAATACACATGCAAAGTTTTTTTGCCATCACTGTACTTTTATTGCTGCTAATAAATTATTTTTTTACTTTGTTCTAGCAATACTTTTTAAATTGTAAACAAAGTTTTAGTAAAATGGTCAAGTCATTGAACATCAAGACCTGTTTTCTAATTAGCACTCATTGTAATATTTTAGCTTGATGTTGACTCAAGCTGAAATAGTTTAAAAAGTAAAAAACCTGCCCAACTTTTTATTTGTGAATGTTACACCACAATAAGTCAGCTACAGACTTGAACAATAGATAAAGTATCAATAAAAACAAGCTACTTTCAGTATTAACTACATAAAGCATTGCTTTTTCATTGTATACTTCTACCTACTGTTTAAATCTACAGCTAACTGTTTGTGATAAATCTTAAATCTTCTTCATCCTGAATTATCATCAAGCTATAGTGTTAAGTAAGAATGGTCAAGTCAATCAACAAGCAATTGCCGACAGACCTGTTTCATCCTTGTTAGAACTTGTCAGGACAATATAGCTTGTTGCTGACCCCAGCTGAAAAGTTGAAAACTTAAACAGCTGGCACAACTTTTTGCTTGTACTCGTAGTTTTACACCTCAAGCAGCCAGTTGCAGACCTGAATGCTGGGTGAGCAGTTCAATGTAAACAATGCACTACCAGTGTAACTGATACACTGCTAAGCTGCAAGGACATACTGGCAGTGGTTCTGTAATGCTGACCACATTATTGAGTCAGCTAACACAGATTGGGTAAAGTCAAGCTAAACCCTGCAGTTCCATTGCAAACACTAAGTAAGAATGGTCAAATCAATCAACAAGCAATTGCTGACAGACCTGTTTCATCCTTGTTAAAACTTGTCGGGACAATATAGCTTAGTGTTGTTATGAATGCTAACTAAGACAAAATAAACCTAACAACACTTAACTATTGAGCAACTTGACCATTCATTCAAAAGTTTTAATTTACATGTTTGCAATGGAATTGCAGAATTAAGCTTGTCTTTTTTCAATCTGTGCTACCTGGCTTGGTGTAGTTAGCATATTGAAGCTACCATCCTTATTTTCTTTGGTATGCTTTATGCAGTTTGAAGTTTAGTGGTATGCTTTATGCAGTTATGCTAAAAATACTTTGTTTTCATTGTGAAACTTTAGTTTTCTCAAAATACAATTATATTTTTATGTAAAACTTTTTAAAATTTAGGGACCAAATAATGCTCCAGCCTACATTGCTTCTCAAGGACCATTACCATCAACAGTTAATGATTTTTGGAAAATGTTATGGAGTCAGAAAGTTAAAGTTATTATAATGGTTTGTCGAAGAGAAGAACAAGGCAAACAAAAATGTGAAAAGTAATTGTATATGCTATAGATGTGGTAAATGTTTTTTACAAGTGAATATTGAGATCTAATTTTTCAAACCAACTGATTACTATAGAAATAATAAAAGAAGATTCTCTAAAACTTTACTAGCAACTGATTCCAAAGTAGCAGATCTGGAAATTCCAGATTCTAAATTACATGTATATTGAAACTGCATTGCCAATTTAAAGCAGATAATTGAATCAAGTTTTAGATTTTTTTTATTGAAACTTTTGTGCATAATCTGTGTAGCTCAAATCCTTTTCTGTTTTTACTCTTGCATTGCAAGCGAATAATTAAATCTATGCTAATGCCTTTACAACAAAAATAGAGAAAGTGCATATACTTACGAGGGCTGTTTGAAAAGTAACGGGACTGTGTAAATAATTATTTTATTTGAAATGCCACGTAAAAATTACAACTTGTCCCCTTCAAAATAATCTCCTTGAGCTCAAATGCACTTTTCTAATCTCTGTTGCCATACTTCTATGCACTTCTGGAAAGATTCCATTGGGATCGCTCGTAGTTTCTTCGTTACGGCTGTTGTTATGGCTTTTGAGTCTTGAAAACGGATTCCTTTAATGACTCCCTTGAGCTTAGGAAACAAAAAAAATCACAGGGAGCCAGATCTGGTGAGTAGGGTGGTTGCTCCAGCACGGCAATGTTATTTTCTGCAAGAAATTGTCGTATGCTTAAGGCATTGTGAGCAGGAGCATTGTCATGATGAAGCAGCCATGACTTTGTCTCCCACAATTATCTTCTTTTCTCCCTTACCAAACGCATCAAACGTCGCAAGATGTCTTTGTAAACATTCTGGTTAATGGTTTGGCCCTGTGGCAAGAATTCTAGATGAACAATTCCATGAACATCAAAGAAAACAATCAGCATCACCTTAATTTTGGACTTGAACAGCCTTGCTTTCTTGGGTCTTGGTGAGGATGCACTCTTCCATTCAAGGCTCTGCCGTTTGGTGAGTGGATCGTACTCGAAGATCCACGACTCATTACCGGTAACAACTCTACTCAGCAGATCTGGTGTAATTTCAAGTTGTTTCAGGATGTCTTGACACACTTGCACACGATTTTCCTTTTGCCCATCATTCAGCAACCTTGGTACCATTTTCGCACAAACCTTCCTCATCCCCAGATCTTCTGTAATGATCCTCCACACCCTCTCACTATTCATCCTCAACTCATCTGCTATCATTCTAACAGTAAGGCGGTGGTCACTGCACACTTTTTCTCTCACATGCTCAACATTTTCATTTGTTCTGTTTGTTGTTGGCCTTCCATTCTTAGGATCATCTTCCACATCCTCTCTTCCCTCTCTGAACCTCTTGTGCCACTCAAAAATTCGAGTTCTTGACATCATAGCATCTCCGTAAACTTCTTGGAGCAAATTGAATGTTTCAGTTGGAGTTTTTCCAAGTCGAACGAGAAACTTCAAGTTGATTCTTTGTTCAATGCTCATTTTTGTTAACAAAAGAAGAAAAAAAAAGAAAAAAATATTTCCTAAATAAATTATCCCAAAACGAACTACAGTAAAGCACCTTTCAAGAAAAGCCTGTAAAAAAGCATATGGTTGTCACAGAATGCTGAAACTACATTTTTACAACCACAAGACATTGCGCCATCTTAAAAAACAAAGCTTTTATCACTGTTGCAAGTGTTGTTTGTGCAAAGCATACAGTCCCGATACTTTTCAAACACACCTTGTATTGAATAAGCTGATGTTATAACAATACAAGAACTCAAAAGTAAGTCAGCACTTTAATGTAACAGACATACATTAAAAAAGAAGTGGTGACACTTTCATAATTTTTTTGACTTGATACCTCCCATGTACCATTTCTTTTTTTACATACTTTTTTGTTGACATATTATGTTAGCAATAAGCAACTGGTGTTGTCCAAATAGTCTTCATCTAAAAATACACCGTCATGTATTAATTGTTCTTAGAGTTGTTTTTAAAATCTTCTTAGGGTTGAGAGTAATCATGCTTTTATCAACATGCAATATATTTTTTGTACTACTACTATTGTTGTTGTTGTTGCCTCTCCTCTTAGGTTATCTTGGAGTAGCCATCCTGTAATCCCTCAAAAAAGCCAATCTAGGTTCCCACTTTTGGATTACCTCTGATGCTTCTAAAGCCTTTTTTATTACAGACTAGTGGTGTTGTATTGTGTCACTACTTGATTACAATTAAAAAAGTGGTTAGTGTCAGATGTGTGTACCAGGCATAGCAGGCATTGTGATGAGTAAGTATCAGGGTTCACTATATGTAGGTAACTTTGCAAGAGTGATGATTTGTTGAGTCTGAGCTGTGCCAATTTTGTATGCATGTAACATGATAATGTTTGTTTTGATGAATTAATCTCATAAAGTGTGATGTTAGTAACTTTCTTGTTTTTTTGGAACTGAGGTATTGTGAGGTGATGATAGTGTGAATGTGTTTAAGGTTTTCTTTACATTTCTCAAGTGTTATATCTGGCTCTGAGATGATGATGTTAGTGTGCTGATTGTTATGAAAGATTGTAGCTTTCATGTTTCTGGGAAGATCTGAGTATGCATTCTTCATCATTGTTTGAAAGGGCATCCACTTCAGACCAGAAAAAAACAGGACCAGGGCCAAGGTTTTATTCTTTTACTACCCTAGGCTGCTGCACTGCCTGAATCAGATACTGGCAGTGATATTTTTAAGCTAGCATCAAGTTTCATCATTCAAAACCATCATACCTTTTACTCTGTGTGGTACCTGATGTATGTAGTCTGTGGTTTGATTAGTTGCACTGCACTTACAATTTGGTGAAGGAATGAGACACCATTTGTGCATAGATGAATGGAATTGTCCAACACCAATCCACAGGTGATTGAGCTTAACCCAAGCTGTTCAGGGCAAGCTCATTTCAACTGGTCCTGGGTATGAAAATACCAAGCCTGGATGTATTTTTGCAGTGCTCTGTATTTTATCTATAGTTTGTCCTCTGAGAAGTGCAGACTCCAAGTTTGGTAAGGTTTTTTAATAGATTTTGCACAGCTGGCACAAATAGGCGTCTGGATTTTAGTCTCTCTTTAATAGTTTACTTCTTTTGGATTGTTAAAAAGCTTTACTTCTGCTCTCAGCAAATCTATCATTAAACTTATGTTGATGTCACCAATTTTCTCAAAAAATGAAGAAAAATCAATGCTTTTTCCTTCACAAAGTAAATCGCTACATGAAAGAAAATGGATTGCATCATTCCTTGGCAAAAAATCCCTAAACAGCACAAGGTTCTTGTGAAAACCTTTAATGTGTCCAACCAGTTGAGATATATTTTGTTTTTTACTTTGCTATTTCAATTCAAGTAATTACTAATAGCTGTCAAGAATGCCAATAAACCAATAAACTTGTCATTGTTGAATTAAAGCTGGTATTCCTCAGTCGTCCCTTCTGTTTTGTTATGCAAAAAATTTAACATTTCTTTTTGCAAAAAAAGTAGTAAAGAGGTACATTTTTGTATTGGATCTCCATGTCTTTCAAGGACTGGATAAATTTTTTGTGTCTCTGGGTTTTGTTTCCAGTTTTCACCCTTGTTGATGTTTACTATATTTGTCACACTAATCATAACATCACTCTATGCGAAAGTTTTGAAAATGATGCTTTTTGGTGAATGATGTGCAATGAAATGTTGGGCTGTGCTCACCACAATCTTCTAGAATTCCTACCACCCAATTCTTTCGTCATTGACCTTGCACCATCTGTTACAAAACATGCATGTTTCAAAACCTATGTAAGCATCAAAGATAGCAACGAGGTTGTTATATATATAGATACCTTTTGTAGTCCCATGAAGTGGAAATATTATGTGTACTGGAAAGTTCTGTCCATTTTTATGACAACAATTTTTGACACGTAAGCACATGTTTATTTTGCATACGTTTTGCTCTCTATTTTTATTGTTTAATGTATACATACAGACATAGCAAATTAGCTAAAACAAAGTTGATTCATGTTAGTTTTAAGTGTTAAGTGTGAACTGGATGATTTAAAGACAGCAGTCCAAGAAAAGAGGCCAGAGATGTTCAATAGGAAGGACATCATACTGTATCATGATAATGCCAGGCCACATGCTGCTATGGGAACTCATCAAAAATTGCAAAACTAGGCTGGGAAATTCTGTTGTATCCACCATATTCCCCAAACTTAGCACCCTCCAATTATCACTTGTTTTTGTCCTTACAAAATTTTTTGAGAGGCAAAAAATTGAAAAATGAAGAAGATACCAAACAAGCACTGGTTAACTTTTTTGCATCAAAAATGGAATATACAAATTGCCGGTATGCTGGCAAGAAGTCATTAATAAAAATGGCAATTATATTATTTAATAAAGTTTATTGACAGTTATAAAAATTTGTATTTTGTTTCATTCCAAAGACGGACAGAACTTTCCGGTAGACCTAATACTTTGAGCAGTTCTTTACAAACAGTAAAGTTTTCTCCAGCAGTGCAGATGAAAATTGAAAGTTGACTAATATTACTGAAGTCAGTACTTTCATCCAAAGCCAAAGCGAAGTAATTGTGTTGCTGAACAACTTTTTTTAATTGTAAAATCACATTGTCACTCAATTCTGATCATAATTAGTTCAATTGGTAATGGCAAGTTTGTTTACCAACCATATCATTCTCCCCCACTAAAGATTAGTGGTTATGGTAATACATTAGTCGATTAAATTCTTTTCTTATTTGAGAGGAACGCTATAAAGGTATAGCTTCATCTTGGACATCTTTAGAATTAGAACTGGAACTTTCTGCAACCATTTCAGCATCAAAGCTTTTTTTCTGTTGTCGTTTCTGTGTCAGTCTCTTTGTTATTTTCTTTTGCTAAAGTCTTATCGTTTGTTTCTACATTGGTCACAGTATCATTGCTCATATTTGACATAATTGATTCTTCACTATCTGGCAGCAATGCAATGCCTCTCAAAGAAACAGTTGACCTGTGACCATTTTTGAATTGGATGGAAGCATATTGTGGAGTGGCATGAATGAGATCGACTTCCTCTATGGCAGGCTGGTATTTGCTTGACCTATTGTGTCTTTGTACTAGTACTGTTGATTAGGAATTGAGCCAAGAAGGAGCTTCCCAAAGTTGAATGTCTTTGGAAACAGAAAAATGCTCATGCAGAGTTGAATTTGTTGTCGTGCAGAGCAGGGACTGGACAGAATGGAGTACTTGCAGTAGCACCTTCTCCCACTGCAAAATAGGAAGGCCACAGGATTTTAAAGATAGCTGCACATCTTTCCAAGTAATATCATTATATTTTTGACTGACTGTTTGACCTAGGATTGTACACAGAGGTTTTGCTGGTGGGAATGCGTAAACGATACAATTTCATTTGAAACAATGATTTTTCTTGTTTGGAATCTACATACCCAGGAGCACCAAACAAATAAAAAATTTTCTGCAAACAATTAGTTATGGTTTGTGATTCAATATTAGAGTAAGCAAATGCAAAAGAGAAATTATTCATCTAAGACGGTTAATAAATACTTATTTTTAGAAGAAAACATGGGCCTTTGAAACCAATGCTTAAGTGCTCCATGGGTTGCATTGCTTTTATTAAATACGACTCAATCGGTTTATGAAAACAATATTAATATGAAAACAAGGTTTGATTTCAGCACAAATGTGACATCCATTTACAATTTTATGAACTTCATCAGTAGAGTAGGGCAAATTTTTCATTTTAATAAAATGATAAGTATGAGTTGTACCTGGATGACAGAGTCCAGCGTGTATCTCATACAATGGCAAAAAATTTAGATTAGCACAATATATTCTAGATATCATGTCCTTGGCAATATTAAATTTTTCTGCACTATGAGCAATATCATATTCAAACTGAGACAGCTTGATATGCCAATGTAATAGTTAAGCATTTTTAAACTTGTTTTGCATTGCATTTCATGACAAAACATGAAATCTTTTATCATTTCTCCACTCCAACTATGAGTACTGTATATTGCACATAGACCAACAGTTGTGCTTGGCTGGCAATATTTATACATTTATTTTTTTGAATAGCAAAGTGAATTAGTCTCAGTCGCTCAAGCAACTGTGCTTTTTTGTCATTTGAAATCTTATTCTGTTCTTCTTGAAATTGTGTTGTTTGACAAAGGAATTTCTATAAACTTTGCTGCACATTCACCATTTAAAATTGCTTTGCACATGTCAATTGCTGCTGGAAGAATTGAATTTTTGGCAATTGTGGGCTTTTTTGGCTTGAGTCACTCTTAACACCACTAAATAAGATTCTTTCATTAATTTTGCATTTGACACCAAATTTTTTAAAAACTTTTTGCTGCTTTAAATATCCTTTTTTTCATAAAGTCTTGACCTTTCCAGTTAAACAGGATGATGAGTCGTCAAATGCTGCTTCAACTTAGCTGGTTTCATACTTTCATTTGACAATGTTTTGTAATATACCAAACATTGAGACTTAGTAAAATCAGAGGGACGTTAATAAAGCCAAGCTTAAAGTACTCATCATTGTATGTTTGTAATTTCTGTTTCTTTGGTTTTTGGATAAAACATGCTAAGATTCACTTTCCCAATCATTCACCTTTTTTTGCAAAAAATTTTATTGATATGTTTCGAATTATAACACTAAATTCAAAGTTAAGCTATCTCAAAACTAATTCAAACTACAGTATAATCATACAATTAATTTCTCTTACAACATTGCTTTTGTCACGCTACGATTTCAATTTTATCAAATAAAGACATTGCACCTTTTTAAATTAATTGTTTAAATCGACACCTTTTTGATTAATTATTCAAATTGTAACCTTTTTAAATTAATTGTTTAAATCGAAACCTTTTTGGATTAATTATTTATATTGTAACCTTTTTAAATTGTTTAAATCGCATTAACGTTGACGTGAGTATTTAAAATTTATTTGTAACTGTTTGCCAGTATTCTTCCATTGCCGTTGTTGCCCTGGACAGCTGTCTGGATTACAGATTTACGCGGTGAAATGACTTTGTTCTCGTTGTTCAAAAAGAACGGGTATAGAGCGTTCCTTCACATGTGGTCACTAAAAAGGTATATATATGGGGCGGCAACGAGAAGACATAATTCAGATTTAATTGTAGAGGCAGATATAAAGGCAGATTCGAGATGACGAACGTATTCTGTGTATATTTTAGTATGTGAATGTATCTGTCGGGATGGCAAGTTGGTATTAAGCGTTAGCAGGAAAATTGATAAAATTCGTAATATTCTTTTGCAATTCCGGAAATTCGGTTAAGTAATTTGTATGTGTTTAATCCATTGGTAAATTGTAGCATCTCGTGTATAATTTTGGTGCTTGTTTTTATTTTCATTTAATCTTTTTGTCTTTGTTTCTTCAATATAATTATTTCAGATTATAATACCTCTCTGTCCTTCTAGATCGCTAGGCCCCGCCAGTTTAACACTCGCATAAGCTCCTTTCAACAGGCTGGTGATTTTCTACAATACTCACGTAGGGTTTGCCTCTAGTATCTTGTAGTTGTTCTGGTACTAAGTAGGTAGAGTGTGACATCTGGGAACTCGTCCAGGAAAATTTAATTGTAGAAAAATCAATATGGCTGGTGCATTCGATTTGGCAGCTTTCGAGGAGTTGAAGAGGCAGGTTGAAGCGTGGGGTTTAGATGACAAGCAAAAGGGTAAGTTCCTGATGGAAGAATGGTGTAAAATGAGGGATGCTAAAGAAAAAAAGGCTGAGAGAGAAGCTGAACGAGAAATAGAATGGTTAAGATTAGAATTAGAAACTAAGCGTCTTGAAGCTACATACAGCAAGAAGGAGGAGAGAATGGTAGCAAGCGGAATGCGGATAGCGGGTCGTTCTCCGGAGTTACCATTTTTTGCGGACAGTCATGATGACTTAGATAATTATTTGCTGAGATTTGAGAGATATGCTGGGTTGCCAGATGGGAAAAGCAGATATGGGCCACTTAGCTAAGCGCATTGTTATCGGGAAGGGCTCTTGAAGTCTACTCCAGGTTATCACAGGAAGATGCTATGGAATATGATGTGTTAAAGGTGGCACTAATTATGAGGTACAACTTCACAGAGGATGTAGGTAGATAAGTAGGTAGAGCATGACAACTTTGTTTCATGCCTTTTTCTTGCAACAAACTTTTCACTCATTCCTTCTTTTACTAATTTAACCCATTCCCTCCAAGAATAAAAAAGTTTTTTAATTTTTATAAAACTAACAGAAGTTATTAATTAGGATGTAATAAAAGTATTTTTGAAGAAAAAACATTTTAGTTCTATTTAATAAAGGAAATACAAGCAAAAATTCAAGTGGCACCACATAGTACCACTAGGAGGACATGGGTACAAATTACTAATATAATTACTGACTTATATTATTAAAAAAACATTCATCAATTTTATTATTGGAAAAATAACAAAAGCCCTTTGGTAATAAATATGAAAATCCAGTTATGAACTAAAAAATCAAATCACTTCGAATGGTATTCATGGAAACATCGAATGCGAAGTCCAACTTTGCACTTGCAATATTAAGAACACACATGTGAAGGGCATCTTTCACCAGCACATCTTTGCCTTTCATCTTTAGAGGTTGCTTCAGATCTTTGCCTTTTCACCAGGTGTAGCAGCAGGCCTCTTTCCAGGAGCCTTTGGAAGATTTTGGTACCACGTTAGGTAGGCCATAACTATATCTCTTTAAAATTTTAATAGATCAATATCTTTTCCAGTGTTTCTACCAAAAATCCATGCATTTTGAATACATAGTCATACATCAATTAACCATGTGAAAAGAGGCCACCACTATTTCTTACCTCTAATAGCAATTCTGTATTTATTTATATTTTGATCCATGCAATCAGTTTCTCCCATATGTTGATTATAGATATTGATTACAATTGGTATTTTTACATCAATATACTTATTTTTCTTCAACCAGCATTGAACTTTTCCAACAGGATTTTACTGCAGTAAAGTTGACGCAATTGTTGCCACAGCATTGTCATTCCATCTAGTGACATTTATTCTTGTATCATCCTGCACTCCTGTGATACAATGAAAGGAATCCCTGTCTAAATTGTCAATGCATTTTTGTGACTTCAGTGGACAATTTTTCTCAAGACAATTTGTGTGCAGTGTATCTGTACCATTGTATCCTTGATTTTGTAGTTCAGATAATAGGTGAAATGATGTAAACAGGTTATCAAAAAAGAAATGATAAGACAGGACTTTTTTCTTGTCACTGTAGGATGTAGTAAATGAAGAACAGTCAAAGGGCATTTTCCAAACTTCATTTCTATTTCTTTATTGCTGTATATCAAAAGCACAGAGAATCCAAGGTCAGTGTTTTGGCACCACCTCGTATACCCCAATCTGACAGGCTTCCTTCTTATCACTTGCTTGCATCCATGTTTACCAAAATACTCTATCATTGCCTCATCATGCAACATGTTTTTGGTTGGAACAAAGTGAAGAATAAATTTATTTTAAAGATGCTGAATGAGAGGTTGAAGTTTTGTATATTTATCTGCTGTATTCAAAGTGCTGGCATTGAAACGCAGCCATTTCATGATATTATCAAGTCTATCTCTTCTCATTGAATTGGATAGGGCTTCATTGAAAATATCTGCAGATTTTGACCCATAAGCTTTCTATGGAGTGTGTTATATCCAGTTGCTAACAATATTGCAAGAAATACTTTAGTTTTGAAGTACTTACATTTATATCAGGCCAATTTGTTTTAATTAAGTATTGAGTCATATGATCTTTCACATGTTGCAGTATATCTTCATCAATGAATAATTCAAATAGCTCAGATGGTGAGAAATTTGAATATTTAAAATAATTGACCTCAGGAAAAATTTTGCTACTTGTAGGTTTCATATCTGTTGTGTAAGTAAATTCTTTATCTTTCTTTCTCCTTTTTGTTGAAGAAATATTTTGTAAACTCTCTTCCAGTCAGTTATCATCCATCTTTCTCTTACATGAATGTACAGGGTGATTCACCAAAGTGTTGAAAAATACTTTATGTGATTCACCAAAGTGTTGACAAATACTTTATTCCATTATTAACTTCGCATTACCTCTTCAGATTGTTATTATATATTCTAGAGCAGTGGTCCCCAACCCCCGGTCTGCGGACCGGTAGCGGTCCATGAATCAATTGATACCGGGCCGCACGGGATACACAAGAAACATTTAATTATTTCCGTTTTCTTTTGTTGCATAGTTTATTCTTTACACGTAATTAGGAACAATGATTAAAAGACAAAGCTTCGCGTTATCAAAGCTTATTTAGTAGTGACAAATTACGTAACATAAATGAAAAGGGATTTCGTGCTTCGTATCACAAGTATACAAAATTATTTGGTTTAACACGGATCTAAATGCCTTATTGGTGAAGGCACCTAATCAATGAAACATAATATTCACAATTTCAATTTAAATTCAACATTGTAATAATATACGACAAGCGCCTGTTTCGATCTTATTTGATCTCATCAGGTATATGTAAGTACAATTACAAGTAGAAAATTGGCTATAAATATGGAACTGGTAACATGTCGAAATAATTCATTGCAGTAAAATTTGATGAAAAGTCAAAGAAATCGACGAGAGTATTAATGAACTATGAGAATTCCAATGCAACTCTTTTGAAAATTTGGAATTCTGATTTTTTACACGTAATTATTTAGGAAATTACTGAAAGTTTCTTTTGATGATGCTATAACCCTATTTCTGACGTCATAAAGATACTTGTTGATAGGAATTATCTGGAAGGTTTTGTGTGCAATTCATCTAACTTTGTCATAGATGAATAAATAGTAAGTTCTCGACTATTTTTTCGTTTTATTTTAGGCGGGTTTGACCATTTCTTTTCATTTATTTCATAAATTGGAAAATGTTCAGAACATGACACTGTCAGTTGTTATAGAGATATCTGCAGTAATTATTTATTTGTAATGGTTTTATTATATTGTAGGTTAGTGATTGCAGGTATTTAAAGTGGTTCAATTTTTGTAAAAAAGGCACTATAGTTGAATTTTAGCCCACAAATTAGCAAAAATAAGTACAAAACAAACATCGTTAAAACGTTTCCTGGCTAAGGGGAAAAGGCCCAGTAAAGAGAGAGAAGAGCCTTTAATATCAAAAAAACAGAAAGCTTTTAGCAGACTATGTTATGAGTCCTACCTGAAATATGAATTTATCGCAACAGGTGATTCCCACAACCAACCTCACTTTGCATAGTTTGCTGCAACCGGCTTTCTAATGAGGCAATAAAACCATCAAAAACTATTTTGCCTCTTGAACAACAAGCACCCTGGGTTAAAAGACAAACCCTTGGAGTATTTTGAAAAAAAAACGAGAACATGAAGAAGAGAAAATATTTCTGAGGGCTACCACATCAATTAACGAGAATGTACTGAAAACATCATATTTAGTTGCTAACCGTATTTGCTAAGGCAAAAAAGTATTCACTATAGGCAAAGAATTAATCTTGCCCTCCACTGAAGACCTTTGCCGTGAACTTTTAGGAGAGGTTGCAGTTAAAAAGATAGAACATGTGCCTTTGTCGGCTAGCACAGCTGTAATTAGACGCATTGAGGAAATAGCTGAAGACATTGAGACACAATAGTTGGAGAGGATTAATACATTACTATGGTGCGCACTCCAGATTGACAAATCTACAGATATTGACAACAAGGCACAATTATGTGCAATATCTTTATCAGGAGGATGTACATGATAATTTGTTATGTGCATTATCTTTGCCAATCAACACGACAAGAGCAGAACTATTCAAGTCTCTAGATGGCTATATATCAGAACAACTAAAAGGTCCATGTGTATCGGCATATGCACAGACGGAGCTGCTGCCATGACTGGATGACTGTCTGGTTTAACTGCTCAGATTAAGAAGGTTGCACCTGAATGTAAATCTACACATAGTGTCATTTACAGGAAAATGCTGGCAAGCCGAAAAATCACACCGGAATTTAACAGCGTATTGATTGACATCGTTATAGTTATTACCCACATCAAAACACACGTGACAAGGAATGGGTCGCAAAACTGGCTAACCTGTGATACATATATTAGGCTGCTCAATGAATTTAATCTGTCTCTTCAGAGGAAAATGACAACTGTTTTCGAGTTGGCAGACAAAGTAGCTGCATATACGGCCAAACTGGAGTTGTGGTGACGGTGCGTAAATAGAGATATTTGGACATGTTTCATGCATTAGAAAGGATTTTGGGCGAGCCTGAGCCTTTATTCTCCCAGTTGGTGCACAATCATCTGTTGTTGCTTTTAAAAGAGTTCGAGCGCTACTTTCCAACCACAAAAACCCCACAAATTGGTAAGGAATGCATCTGCGACCCATTTGTCAACAAACCACGTAAATCTAGCATGTCTCTGCAAAAAGAAGATCAATTGTAGGAGATTGCAAATGACGTCTGCCTTAACCCGTTCCCTGCGGAAGACGAGAATTCTTGTCTTTGGCAATTGCTACCTCCCTGCGGAAAATGAGAATTTTCTTTTTGCAGTCGCATTTTTTAATGGCGCAAGTTTTTGTATTCTATTCTATTTAAAAAGCACTTTAACAGCTTATCAGACAGAATTTGAAAGTTTTCCGTATTGCTTTGTTTTTAAAGCCGCAAAGTAATTCGGAACGATTTGTGAAAATTTAATTCCGCAGTTAACGGGTTAAAGCTACGTTTGAAACAACAACTCTACCGGTGTTCTGGATTAAAGTCATGGTGGAATACTTTGAGATCGCAGCCACATTACTTAAAACCCTGCTGCATTTCCGACGTCCTATCTGTGTGAAGCGTGGTTTTCTGCAATAACAGCCATGAAAACAAAACAAAGGAGTAAATTGGACATAAGCAACACACTTCGGGTGTTATTGTCTTCTATTAACCCCAGACGGAATCGTCTCATTGCAAAAAAACACACTCAGGTTTCTCATTGATTTAGCTTTCTACTGAGTTAAAGTGTTATGTCACTTTATATTTGTTTTTTTGGTGTAATTGTATTTTGTTTTGAAGGCAGGTTTTAAAACAATTAAATTAAAATTACTAAATCAAAACAATCTGAAATATAAACACTCAACGTCTCCTATCACTGGGCCGCGGTAAAATTATCAAACCTTGACCAGTCCGAGGCGATAAAAAGGTTGGGGACCACTGTTCTAGAGTAAGTTTTCAATATCAATAAGAATATTTAATCTAGAAAAGTAAGATGGCAAAGACAGTAAATGACATCGTTGAAGGGTATTGCAAGAAAGGACTTCCACCTGCGAAAATTTTCCGGTTGATGAAGCGATTTGTGAGTTGTGGAGGTGTTTACAAGGCTGTGAAGAGGTTTAGGGAGACTGGAAGTTGTGCTCCAAGAATCAGAAGTACTCCTGAAAAACCCATCAGGACAAAGGAACTGATTAAGAAGGTCAGGGAGAGGTTGAGGCGGAACCCTTCAAGGAGCGCAAGAAAACTGGCTAAGGACACCTCTGTAAGCATGAGCACCATGCAAAGGCTTCTCAAGGATGATCTCCATGTCTACCCATACAAATTTACCAAGAGGCAGCTCCTGTCAAACGCCACTAAGAAGAAAAGGCTTGATAGAGCTAAGGTTTTGATCAAGAGACTTGTTGTTGGCACGCGGCCTCAAGTGCTTTGGATAGATGAGAAGCTTTTCACTGTCCAAGCTATCCACAACCAGCAAAATGACAGGATTTGGATTCCAAACAAGGACATGGTGCCAGTTGAACGTTGCAGTTCATTTAGGAGGCAGAAACCTTCTTCCGTGATGGTTTGGGCAGGAGTCACTTCAACAGGCCTGAAAACACCTCTAATCTTTATCGACAAAGGCGTGAAAATTAACCAAACTATCTATCGTTGGATGTTGGAAGAAAAAGTCATTCCCTGGGTTCAAGAAACAGTGGGAAAGGAAGGAATTACGCTTCAACAAGATGGGGCAACCTCCCACACAGCCAAAGCAGTCCAGCATTGGTGCAAGACCAATTTTAAAGGGTTTTGGGAGAAGGAAGTATGGCCCCCTTCTTCACCCGATTTGAACCCAATGGACTTTGGGATTTGGTCCATTCTGGAGCAAAAAGCCTGCTCAACATCCCATCCAAATATCGAAACCCTTAAACGAAAACTGAAGGCGTTATGGAAAGAAATTGACCCAGAAGTGGTGTGTGCCACGTGCGCCCAAGTACTTCCATGTCTTAGGCACCTTGTGAAAAACAAAGGGGGCTACATTGAATAATTTGAATTTTATGTGAAAGCCCATTAAATTTCCATTCTATCTATTAAAAACATGTTTCTTTTGCCCTTATAGTAAGTTGGATAATTCAGTTTTAATTTGTCAACACTTCGGTGAATCACCCTGTACTTCTGGTGGCGCTAAAAGCTGTCCATGTGAAAGTTTGTCAAAATTGTAACATCTATCTAGATTTTTGTCTCAAGTCTTTGTCAGTGTGATCGCAAACATTTGGACCTTCTATAAATGTGTCTTTGTCACTATCAGAGTTCATAAGAATGTCTAAAATTTCATTTGTAGTCAAAGATCTGTAAATAAATTTTTAGGGTAATTCTCGTATTCTTCCAATGATACCATGTGGTACCCTGAAATTTATTTTAGTATTGCTCAAAAAACTTTTCTCAAATAATATGATACATTTATATGTAACATTGACTATGCATGTTGCAAACCTATTTTCATAAGAAAAGGAAAATAAAAATTGAACAAATAGAAAAAAATAGCTTTTGTTGCTGCGCCATGGTGAAGTTGTGCCTGTCCTATGTCATATGCAAACACCCTCACTGTTGCAGTGCTAGAAAACAACTGACCTTGAAACTTACTGAAAGTGTAGCTGAGGGTTCTGTACAACTACTAGACTTGTTTTAAACAAGTATTGGTGTTTTGTTTTCACCCTTACTAGAAATACTGAAATTGCATACGTTGTCACACTACTGTTCACATTTTGTGGAAAACCTATATCTGTCTGATTCTTGGCAGCTTTTACTCAGATTTATGTTTGCAAGTGATGTATACAAATAAAGAATACAAACTGAATGAAAGCTATATTGGAATGGCTAACAAGGTCAATTAAAAACTTTTAAAAATGCAAAAAATGTCACACAGACAACCTTTATATTCATGCACAAAAAACACACTTACAAGATTTAAGAATTTTTCTATGTTGTGGGCACACTTCTTTCCCACAGTTATTACAGATTAATCTTGTATGTTTTTTGCAAACTCTGCATTTTGTTTGATGGCTGGTCATGGGATGGGAGTGAATTTTGGATTCAAAAGGTAAACAGAAGCCCACCTGGGAAGCTGCATCTCTGACAGTGTGCTTTTGATTTAAAAGTCTTAAACAAGCCTGAACAGCAGGCTTTGCAAGTTGAAAAGTTAAGTTTTTCAAAAATTCTTTTTTTGCTTTAGAATATCCCCTGAATTTTTTTATTAAGATGTATGAATTCTTAGCTGCAGTGTCAACCATGTTGTAAAAAAAATAACAATGGCTAAAAACTCCTCTAAACTTTTGTCAAACCTGTTAACGCTACCTTTCCTATGGTTGTTATCCAAAATTGCAAGAGGCTTTTTGGATTCCTCAGCAGTAACCAGACTAGCTGTATGTGTCAAACTCAAGAGCATAACAGGCTTATTTTTAAAATTCATTGTTCTTCTGGTAAAATCAAAGGCAAGTAAAACTTCAACAAATACAAAAGGCATAATATTTATTAAAGAAGAACTCAACGACGTCATTGTGTCAGGATATTTTGACATTGTCTTTGATGAGTAAGATGATTGGTTGTGTACAAAATGCCACTTTTACTTGGTATGCAGTCAAAAGGTGACCTTCTTAATCAACCTGTCCAGAATTTGCATCTTCATCACTTGAGGCTCTATCATCATCTGTATTGTTATTATCTCTTTCTTCAAACACTTCAATATCTCCTTATCAACAGCAACCTCCTTGTCATCATTACTGTCTTCTTCTGGGATAAACACTTCATCAGTTTTATCATCATCAATGCTCAGGTCATCTAACAACCCAAGCTGGTCACACACTTCACGTGAAGGAAATTGCCTACTCATGCTTATATTTATTATATCCTTTGATATATAAAGCTTTTGCAAGTAAACATACTCAGATACACAAAAACTCAACAAATGCTTATAAAAGTCTCACAGCCAAATACAAGGTGTGCTTACTAAACCTGGTCCTGGCATCATATTTCCAGCATTCTTTAAAAATTATTGTATTTTGTTAATGCACTACTTGTAAACACTGTTTCAGAATTTCAGGATAACTAAACTTTACTTCATATTATTGCTGACTGCCAAACATCTGAATAAGTTATTAGAATACTATAAAGTTTATACTGCTTATGCTAACACAAATAACCTTGAACACATAACCACGAAAACTTATTCTCCTCTTCCAGTGATAAACTAACCGTGAAAAAGCTGTCAAAGTAGTTGCTGGCAAAACTATAAAAACAATTATCATGTGGTCAGTAATTTTTTGTTACTTTTCACATGAATTGTGTCATCATAATTCACAGACAAATATTTATGAGTTGAATTTCTGTTGTGTAATTAGTATAGTTTTTACATGAATGCATCCTAGAACAAAGCATGCATACAACAAAATAAAATAGCCGCAAGCTAGTTTGCATTTCGATATGTTACTTTAGCTAAAATTCTTTGTTCACAAAATACAAATAGTAGTGGAACAGCATATGTTTTTTGAATAAAACATAAAATACAGCCAATTTTATAATTTTTCTTTTCCTTCTGTGAAACAAAGCTATAAATCTTTGTTATAGTTGGAAAACAGCCCTATCAGATGATTTTTTCAAAACCAGCAATACATTTTGTGGTGCATGTTAAAAAAATGCAGACAGTAGTGCTGATAAGGGTTAAACTGAGGCAATTTTTTTACAAACAATTTTGATAATACCATATGGTTCTGCTAGGAGGGAATGGGTTAAATGGGTGAAATGATCTTATTAAAGTTACAAACACAAGTCATACTCAAATAAATTGTTGTAAAACAATTTTGTGATAAGATGTCATAACAATAATGGTTGCAAAAACTTTAAAATCAATGCTGCAATTATCTGTGACAATGGACATACTTTACAATGTATATGTTTGATACATTTTGTAATATTATCACACATTTTTTAATATTATCACACAAGTGCAGTCATCATGGAACCCCAGGGGTCTGCAGGGGTCTGCAGACCCCAATGTGAGAAACCCTGATTTAGAATGTAGAAGCTACAATAAGTGAGAAATCAATAAATAAGGTAAAATAACTTGTGTTTGGAATAAAAACATATTACTATGACATAATAAGTCCACTAATTAAAATATTACCCAAGAGTAATTTTTGCACAAAAAAAGAGGCATCAATCTGTAATTTTGAGTATTTTATTTTTCAATATAAATTAAAACTGTAGTGTCAGTTTAAAATTCTTGATACTATGTAGTTTGTAAAACATATAATCCCCATCAATAGTTATTGCAATTATCCTGTTCAGTTTAGCAAAATCTACAAAAAGAATTTTAACTTTGTTTTTATCATAAATTCTCAAAACTATCTCAATTGATTTTCCCATATTTTAAGCAATCTAACTTTAATGCAAGCAGCATGCACAAAATGGATTTTAAATTATAATACTGTCCACTACCAATGATGATGTCATAAAACAGTTGTACAGCCTTGTATTTAGGTGTCTTGTCTTAACTGGTGTTGGGATGATGCCAATTTTTTTGGTTTCAATGCCAATTCCAACAAAAGTTTTCAATTTTGATCCCAATTTCAATTCTGGTTCCGATTCTTGTCATTTAAAATTCACTTTATTTTTATAATAGACTAACAAAATTTTTTTTTTTAAAGCATCTTGTTTAATCAATTTTATAGTTAATGTACAAAGCCTTATCCTTATTGTCTTAAATTGTTTTCCATTAGCCACTGTAAATTAAAGATTGCATTAATGAATACTAAAAAAGTGAATTAATCTTCCTTGCAAAGTGCTCAATGAAAAGATCAGAGCAATATTTGACTACAAAATTTATTTAATCACTGTTTAAAAAACCACATATATCTGTTTCATCTTTATTGAAACAGAATCTTGATCCTTATATAAGTACAAAAGTTTTAGTTGAAAAAGGATATTTGAATATAGTGTACTAAATTTTTTGAAATAGTTTTAAGAAAATTACAACAGTTTGTTTCATCCTGTGGAATCGTCAGGTGGTTACTGGGATAGTAGAGAATATAATCATTAATAATAAAAACATAGTATGCTAAGTTAGTTATCCTTTTATAAATATTACATAGTTCTACAAAACATAGTTTATTAGAATGTTTCAAAATTTTAAATAACAGTATATATTTATATACATATTTATTTAGGCGAAACAGACTGTTGAGGTTTCAATAAAAATCTCTTTTGTCGTTTCTGTAATTTAATACATATTTATTTATATATAAATGTATATACAGTGTATATTTATATATAACTGCAGACAGTACAATAGATTGTATTCCAGATATTAAAAATTTTATCCATTGTTTTTATTTTCTACTTTTGTTTATGTTACAGTCCTGGGATCATTATAAATTTTTATTTCTTAAAAAATTAAGTTAACTTTTAGCTGTGTTAAATTTTCAGTCTTATGGTGACAGTTGATAAACCCCAGAATCTGTGTTGAATCTGTTTACTGTGGTCTAGATTTATCAAATCCTAATATTGCTTGATCCTTTCTATCAAATCACTCATAAGTGTCATATAATTGACAGTTTGACAGCCAATAGAAGTAATGTTATTTCAGTATTACTGTATATGGTTTTACAATTACTTTTGCATTATAAAACCTAGTTTTATTTTTTTATCAGCTTGCAATATGTTTTCACCTTTATTATGTTGGCACAACAAAAAAATAAAACTTAACAATTAATCAGAAAATATAATTTTATATGTTTTAATTGTTTGTAAAGATTTTTTATTGTATTTTATTCAAATAAGTTGATGTTATCTCACTGTTTACTTGTCAATTTAGTCCTTTGTAAGGTTTTTAGTTCTCATTTTAAAATCAGGTTTATACAGAATCAAAAAATAAGTTATTAGGTTACAATAATGTTTATAAAAGATTTTCTATAAAAACTAATTATAATAACTAAGCTCAATCCAGCTCAAATTCTTGCCTGACTAGGTCATGGGCAAGCCCAAACTTAATCTCTGCAGATCTTAATCAAATAAAAGGTCTAGTATGATCATTTATGCTTTTTGGCAAGCTTTTAAACTTTCCACAGAAAAATAATTTTTTTGTAATGGCCTAATCTTGGGTACTTATCATTTCTCATTTACAGTTCAGGTTCTATTAGCTAAGAGTCCATTATATAAATCAGCCATTTCAGTTCCTTCATTTAACAAAACATGAAATGTTTCAAAAGCCCTTTATCGGACAAATTTACCAGCTCCGAGTTTTATGCTGCACACCAATTGTGATCAGCATCTAAAAAGTTCTTATTTTGGCTGAAAAAAATTTAAATAGTCTGTAAAGAAAGATAAAACAAAAATGTTTTTCATATTTAAAGAAAATTTTTTTTATATAGTTTTTAAGCTGATGTCTACAAATATTTTTCTTGACTGCAAAAAATAAATAAATTTTTTAAATTTAGATTTACTTTTTAAAAAATATATCTTTGTTTGGTAAAAACAGAAAAGCACAATATACCTAGCATTGTTTTTTCCAACATTTATTAAGGTTTGGGATGCACAGTGTTGCATATACAACAACATAAGAATTTGACCAATAAGTTGAAAAAAAAAAACACCAGCCTTGATCTGTTAACTTTAAAAATGACAATATGACAATTTAGAGATTTTTAAAGAAAGGCTTATTTTTAATCACAAATAAGTTAATGTTGTCATTATTTGCAACGTTTTGTGTTAATTTTTTGGTTTGAAAATTTAAATTTATCTTAAATTAGTATTGTAAATCATTTCTATTCTAGATTTTTTGGGTACTCTCAAAAATTACATAAATTGTTTAATATCTTTTTAATCTGGAAGACTAACACATTATTTTGAAACTACTCAGCAAATTTTCTTAAGTTTATTTATTTGGAAAATTTACATTTCAGCTGTGGTCACATAATTGATAACCATCACCATAGCCCAATAACTTTTAAAAGGTGTGATTGATTGCTTGTTGCTGCTGTAGTGATTGTGTCATATTAGGTGATGGTATTTGCAACATTTTTACTTACTTTAAAATTGATGTCTTCTTCACTTTTCTTTTTTCATATTTTATCTTGGTATTTTTGAATGTTTATTAATCAGAACAAATCACTTAAAAATTTTTAACTTTACTTTTTATCTTCATTAAAAATATTTTTAGAAAATAAAAAATTCATTAATAAATGAATATCACTTGTTTTATATATAGTATATATATAAAAAAAAATTTTCATCCTTTACAAAAAAAGTTTACCTCAAAACTAAAAGAAGTAAATAGAATCTTTTATTCAGAACAAAAAGCTTTTTTCCAATACTAAAATTTATTGATTAGGATGATAAACTGGGAAGCAAGGCATGCAAAGAAGAACTAAAAATTGTTTTCAAAAATCTGATAGCTGTTCATAGTTACAGATTGAAAGTTATTTTCTCTACAACTATAGCAAGTAGAAAAAACAAGCTTTTATAGTAAACTTTAAAAAATCTAAAAAATTCATCAAATTATTGCCAAAAAATAAGTTAAAATCAGACGTTTTTTTAGCAAATAAGAATTGTTTTGAAACTTCTTGAAAGAGTTTAAGAGCCATGAAAAGAGTTGATGTTAAGTTTATCTTTGAGTGTCAACTTTTATTTTGGTCAATGTTTTGATCCAATCTTGCATGAAACAATATATACTTTTACCTTAACACGTTAAGTGTTTTATGATGGATGTATACGTCACGAAGCGTTATGCGCAGAGTACCTTATGACGGACGTATATGTCATAAGGCACTCACTTATCGTTTCAGTGCCAAGCACGGTATTTCCGTCATGTTTGCCTGGACATTTGTTTTGCTTTGTTGCGCAGGAATGTGTGCGTGTGTTAGCATGTATGTGTGCACGTTTCTCATTCATAAAAAAGATTCCTACTGGGAATTCTCATACTCTTTCGAGCCGCTGAACTGTACTGTTATAAATTTTAATCTTACGTAGGCCTACTGTAATGGCAAGTTTTTATCCAGACAGAGCTGCCGAGTTGGCTATGCAATCAGATTCAGATGAGAGTTTACTTGACAACAAAAGTTGCTCTGACAGCTACTCTTCATCAGAACCAGATGATGTTGACAGTGATGACAGCAGTGATGACGTAAACCTCCCAACCACGTCATTGGCTGCACAAAGGTCACATGGTGGAAGAAGAACCCAGGCAAGGACTAGGAACAACTATGTTTGGAATGCAGCGACGAGGCAGCCACACATGGAGAGTTTTACTGGTAACCCAGGTCCAACGTCCCTGGCTGACGTTACTGACATGGAGAATTGTCTAGAATACTTTCAGCTGATAATAACTGATGAAGTTTTAGAAATATTTGTCAACGAAACTAATCGTTATGCCAACCAGTTTTTTCAGTCAGCTGGTGCTTTGCCAAGTCAGTCCAGAGCTAATAATTGGAAGCCTCTGACCCTTCCTGAACTGAAGATATTTCTAGGTCTGACACTCCTTACTGGACTGATTGGCAAAAGGGGTCACTTGTTCGAATACTGGGGTAAAAACCCGCTTTTTTTTGCTCCATTTTATGGTCAAACAATGTCAAGAAATTGTTATCAAATCATCACAAAGTTTTTGCATTTCAATAACAATGAAGCCATGCCAGCAGATTCAACGAACAAACTGTATAAACTGAGACCAATTCACGATAAAATTGTGGGAAACTGGTGTAAATTGTTCAACCCCGGTGAACAGATATCAGTTGACGAAGGAATGTTGAAGTGGAGAGGCCGATTATTGTTCAGAGTATACAACAAGGACAAGCCAACTAAGTGTGGTATAAAGTCGTACATTCTAGCTGATTCAAATTCTGGTTACTGCTGGAATATGGATATGTATTGCAGTCAGCGAAAACGCTTGAGGGATACCGTTTTTGGCTTACTTGGTGACACGTGCCTCTATTCCTGGCACTCCTTGTATATGGATAATTTTTATAACAGCGTTGAGCTGAGTGAGGAGCTGCTAGGAGTAAGAGTGCACACTGTGGGAATGTTGCGATCACACTGAGGAGAGCCTGTGGACATTTGCAATGCTAAAAGCGGTAGGCCAAAGATGAAGGCGGGAGATTCCCTTGCTGTTGACAATGGAAAAGTGATGGTGGTGGCGTGGAAGGATAAAAGAGTTGTGACAGCTTTGAGTACGAAGCACGATGGAAGTCTCAGTACAATTACAAGAAGAAAGAAGAGAGGCTACGGTGAAACTGAACAGGTACTGAAACCTCAGTGTATCATTGAGTACAATCAGTACATGTCAGGGGTAGATGTCTTGATCAGATGATCTCCTACTACCCTTTCACCCGGAAGACGATGAAGTGGCCAAAAAAAGGTTTTCTTTTATTTACTGGAAATCAGCCTTTACAACAGCTTCATGCTCTACAAAGCTAAGAATAGTCAAACTAAGTTGACTCTACGATCCTTCCACTATAAGGTCATAGGAAAACTCTGCCAGATTTCCATCGACGACTACTCCAGCTCATCTGATGACGATGAGCCACCACCAAGAGCTCCAAGTTATGACCCTGCTTCAAGATTGAAGGGTGGATTTATACGTCATCAGCTAGCAGAATTCCCTCCTACTGAAAAGAAGAAGTTGCCAATGAGACGTTGCAGAGTGTGTTACAAGAACGGTATCAGAAAGGACACCAGATCTTATTGTTAAGAGTGTAAAGTACCACTGTGTGCAAAAACATGCTTTTTCACCTATCATTCTCACAAATCACTGTGAATGTCTTGTTTATTATAAGTAAATTTCAATGTGTATTTGTTTATCGTAAGTAAATTTGAATGTACGAGGGTCAGTCAAAAAATAATGAGCCCAAGTCTCTCCTGGCCATATTTGTTGCAATAAAATCAAAAGTCATACATCAAAAGAAAGCCCAGGGATAGGAGATCTCAGTTCTACTTTTTAATGTAATCTCTGCACTTTTCAATTCCAACTGTCCATCGATGAACAAGGGACACTATGCCAGCCTTGTAAAAGTCAGCAGGCTGCATTTTTAACCAGTTTCTTACAGCGTGCTTGACTTCTTGATCACTAGTGAAGTGCTGCCCCCTAACTCCTTCTTTCAATGGTCCAAAAAGATGATAGTCAGATGGTGCCAGGTCGGGTGAGTATGGGGGATGGGTTACCGTCGTCCATCCAAAAGAAGCAATCACTTCACAAGTTTTGAGACTGGTATGGGGCTTGGCGTTATCGTGTTGCAGCAAGACCTTAGACATGTCCAGGTGAGGTCGTACTCTTCTCAGTTTCGCTTTCAGTTTGCGTAAAGTGTCAATGTAAGCATCTGAGTTGATGGTAGTACCTTTAGGCATAAAATCTACCAATATCACTCCTTCAATGTCCCAAAACACAGTCGCCATAATTTTTCCAGCTGAACGTTGACTTTTGAATTTCTTGGCTCTTGGGGACGTGGGGTGACGCCATTCCATGGATGATCTTTTCGACTGAGGTTCATAGTGATGAACCCAGGTTTCATCTCCTGTCACTATACGGCTGAGAAAAGTTTTGTCACTTCTGTGACACTCAATAAGCTTCGAACAAGCTTCAAAACGGGCTTGCTTGTGAAAATCCAAAAGTTGCCTCGGAACCCATCTGGCACAAACCTTTGCAAAGCCTAGCTCATTAACAATATTCACAGCACTTCCATGGCTAACTCCAACACGTTCAGCAATGTCATCAATAGTGATTCTGCGATCATCTCTAATCAATTTCTCAACCTTATCATTGTTTCCAGGATTGACTGCAGAAGATGGTCTTCCACTTCTTGGTCTGTCCTGGAGGCTACTCAAACTTGGATCATCTTCTTCGTGTTTAATCCTGGATACCCACTTTTTCACAGTGCTGTAGGCTAATGAAGCATCTCCATAAACATTTACCAATCTTTCGAAAATTTGTTTTGGTGGCTCCCCTTCCGAAACAAGAAATTCAATCACAGCTCTCTGCTTCTGACGGACATCCAGTGATGACGTCATTTCCAAAACACAATACCAAAAGTGGACACGTTGAAACAATTTTTTTTTACAATTTATCTTTAAAGCAGTAAATTTACTAAACACCCTTAAAATTTCTAGAAAAAATATGAAGGTTAAAGCGGTTAAAGTTAACAGGGCTCATTACTTTTTGACTGACCCTCGTATATTTCCTTTTCAATATTAACCGTACATCGAAGCCAAAATGGAAAGGAAAGTTCATAAAACCTATAAACAATGCTTACAAATGTGAGAGATAGGCTTACTGTACTGACTCCTTCGAGATAGTGATTAAGCACGAGATGACGTGACGGGAAAAAGTGCTTGGCACCAGCGTGCATGCGTGCGCGATACGCGTCTGGCACTTAAAGTGTTAATGTAAAAAAATTTTTGGTGAAGATTTTTTTAATGCCTAGTCATTATTGAGGTGCAGCAAATTTTTCTTTAAAATATTCTCAACACTTTTCAATAGCATTAAGATCTGGAGCAATTTCAAAGTTCAACTAGTCATTATTATGATGCAGCAAATTTTTGCTTTAAAATGCTCCCAACACTTTTCAATAACATAAGGATCTAAAACATTTTATGGTTAAGCTCAAAGAGTTAAAATCCATTCCTGTTTATCCATATCTTCACCATTTTTGTGTGGTGACGTAGTGTTGTTATGTCTTCAAAATGTGTACACTAATTAACCTTTATAAATTTTGGTAAGCTTTCTACCTCAATATTTTGATAGAGAACTTAATCCAAATTTATAGTTGTGAATTGGTATACATTGACAACATGATGAAGGTCTGTGTCACCAATTAAAAATGTTTAAGGAATAGATAAAAAAAAATAAAAAAAATAAATGAAGTTTCAAATTCCTGAACCTTGGCAATGAAATCATCTAAATCTTTATGACATATAAAACTAAAAGCTTTAAGCAAAAAATAAATTTACGTTTTAGAAATTGCTTTACAATATTGTGAAAAAACTTTTTCTCTATGCTGGACCAAATACTGGTTGAAAACAAAAACTCAACCTTTAAATATTAATATTAACTGAATGTTATAGATTTTGTTTTATATTTTTTCCATATCAAACTTATTAAAAGATTTTGTACTGTACTTAGTTTTTCAACCAAATAGTATAACTTAACATTTGTTAGTTTGTTGCTGTAAAAACTAGTACATATAGTTATATACTGTACGTCCAATTTTTTAACAAGTTTGTTTATTTATGGAAGATATGTGTGTTAGTTTATTTTTATGGTTTTTATGGCTATTATATATTTCACAGATATTGGTCGGATGATAAAAATGAAATTCAAAATTTTGCTGATATATCAGTCACATTGGTATGGCTATTTATGATTTAGTGTTGTAAAGTAATTATTGTTAATAAAGAATTTGTATAATTGGTAAAGTTTATTATGAAGTGGAGTGCATTTTATTGATTTGCATAACTTAATATTTTGCTGATATTAAGTTTAATCAAGAAATAAAGTAGTGCAGTTGAGAGGTAATTAGGAAGTTTTAAATACAAAGTTTGAGCATCTGAAAGAAACATGTTACTTCTTCTCCTTTTGACCTTTCCCATTAGTCAGGGGTGGCCACAGCATATCATCATTCTTCACATCTTTCTGTCTTCAATGTCCATCTCCTTCACACCAACTTCCTTCATATCTTCTTTTACCACATCTAAAAATCTTCTCTTTGGTCTCCCTCTTCTCCTCTTTCCTGGCAACTCTATTTCTATCATCTTTCTTCCTACATACTCTTGGTCTCTCCTCATGACATGTTCATACCACCTCAGCCTGCCCTCCCTCATCTTCATTCCTAACCATTCTACCTTAACGGTACTCCTGATGTGCTCGTTTCTAATCTTGTCTTTTCTTGTCACTCCCATAGCAAATCTCAACATTTTCATCTCTGCGACTTCCATCTCTTCCACTTGTTACTTTGTGACTGCTACTGTCTCAAGTCCATACACCATTGCTGGTCTTACCACTGAACTGTACACTTTTTCCTTTTACTCTAGCTGGTAACCTCTTGTCGCAGATTACTCCTGATACTCTTCTCCATCTGTTCCATCCTGCCTGTACTCTCTTCTTTACCTCCCTCTCACAACCACCACTTTCTTGCACCGTTGATCCCAAATACTTAAATTCCTTTACTCTTGGCACTTTTGTATCCTCCACCTTCACTGTTTTGTCGTCATTTCCTCCATTTATGCAAAGATATTCGGTCTTTGACCTACTTACTTTCATCCCTCTTCTTTCCAATGCATACCTCCAGGATTCTAATCTCCGCTCCACTTCTTCCCTGGTCTTTTTGCAAATTACAATATCATCAGCAAACAGCATCATCCATGGTGGTTCTTTCCTTACTTCATTTGTTAGCCTGTCCATTATCACTGCAAACAGGAATGGAGTTAACGCTGATCCCTGGTGCAGTCCAACCTTGACCTTGAAACTTTCTGTAGTTCCTACTGCACACCTCACCACTGTTTTGCTTCCCTCATACATATCCTGTACTAGTCGCACATACTTTTCCACTATTCCAGATTTTCTCATGCAGTACCACAGCTCTTCCCTTGCAACCCTGTCGTAAGACTTCTCTAGGTCCACAAATATACAATGTAGTTCTCTTTGACCTTCCCTGTATTTTTCCATCAACATTCTTAAAGCAAACATGGCATCGGTGGTTCCCTTTCCTGGCATAAATCCATATTGCTGTTTGCTGATCTCCACTCTATCCCTTAACCTGGTTTCAATAATTCTTTCCCATACTTTCATTGTGTGGCTCATTAGCTTTATTCCTCTGTAATTCCCACAGCACTGTGTGTCCCCTTTGTTCTTATAGATTGGGATAAGCACACTCCTTCTCCATTCTTCTGGCATCCGTTCACCCATTAATAGTCTGTTGAACAGTCTGGTCAAAAACTCTATTCCCATCTCCCCCATGCACTTCCAAACTTCGAAAGAAACATGTTACAAACTTAATAAAACTTCACCTAAAAAAAAAAAAACTAATTTTTTAATCAATAAAGGTAATGATACATGGTTTCAAATCTTTTTTAAATATTTAGGTTTAGATCTTTATTATAAAAAATACTAACAATGCAATAACATACTAATGCATGTAAAACAGCAGTGAAAACAGAATTATTTTCAATATCATTTGGAAGTTGAAAACAATATCAAATATACATGGAAGCTAATAAAGTTTTGCAAAACCATTAAATACATTTTCTGTTTGTTCTTCAATGTTTATTAAACCAGTATGTGATGATGATAAGAGAGATCAATGTATTAGATAACAGTAAATGTGATGATAGACATGATATACCTGTGAAAATTCTTTAAACTAAGTACCTAGATTTAATAGCAGAAATAATATAATATAATAGTACCTAGCTTGTATTATTTTATAGATCACAGCATTGATAAAAGTGTATTTCTAAATGCTTTACAATTTTTTTAAGTATTATTAATTCAAAAATTAGAAGAAAAGGACATTGCTTTCAATTTAGGCTAATTTCCATAAAAAATCAAAAGGTTAGTTACTTGAAAACATGTTTAGTTTAAGCACTCCAAAATCAAGCCCTATTATGTTTGTTTAGAGGAAAATTGTAAATTAGCTTGATAGACATTCATGTAAATTACAGCTGAATTTGTCAAAAAGACAAAATTAAAAATTTGTGAGTTGTAATTGTTAAACATTTAAAATGAAAACCTCATATTCATGAATTAGCTACTCATCTAAATTTCAGGCACTGCTCATCATTGTCATTTTGATGGGCATCCACTCCAAGTCAGACACAAACAGGATTTGGTTCAAGTGTTTATCCTTTTACTACCCAGGCTGCTGTATTGCCTGGATCAGATGCTGGTAGTGATGGTATTAAGCCAGCATCAAGTTTTATCATCCAAAATTGTCAGACCTTGCGCTTCATGTGCCCACTATATGGGGTATGTTATTAGGACATGGTCTATGGTTTGTGCAATTCAGTGAAGGAATGAAACCTCCTTTGTGCATAAATGAATGAAATTGCCCAAAATCAGTCTGCAGGTAATTAAGCTTAATGCAAGCTGCTTCCCACAAGCTCATTCCAACTGGCCTGGCACTGGTCCTTGGTACAAAAGCATCAAGCCTAGATGTATTCTTGCAGTGCTCTGTATTTCATCTATAATTTGTCCACTATGAAGTGTGGATTCCTAGTTCAGCAAGGTTGTTTAATAGATTTAGCACAGCTGGCACAAATAGGTGCTAAATTTTAGTCTCTCTTTACAAACATCTGAAGACCCACTTTAGAAACCATACCGGATATGATCCAGGTCCAGAAAATTTTGGAAGACAAGGAAAGTGTTGCTCCTAGTTAGCAAGCTCAGCTGGCTGGATGCCTGAAAGTATGGGTAGGTGGTCCGTTAGAGTGGGGTTCAGGAATCCAGTAATTATGTGCAAGGCATCATTTAAGACATTGTCTATTAGGCAGTGTGAGCGCTATGACACCAGACTGGTGTACAGTACTCAGCTGTAATGACCAGAGGCAGGGAAGCAATGTGCAGTATTTTGGCACCAGCATCCCATTCTGAATAAGGTGCAGTGAAAAAACAAAATTTTTGAATTTTGAAAAATGGTGTTTATATTTGTCCCCAAATATGGAGTAAATGACATAGGAACTAATTTAGGTTGATGCATGCTCAAGTGGCTGTGTACATCTGCCAAACAAGAGAAAAATTGCTAATTTGGCCATATCTCAAGAACTGGTTGACCTAGATAGCTGATTTTTGGCTTAAAAGATCCAGAAGCACCATTTTTGTATCTTTGTATCTTTAAGAGAAACTTTCTGTCTAAAATGCTCTAAAAAAAGTTTATAAGCAAAAAACAACTTTTGATGAAAATTATGCATTTCCATACATGTAATTAGAGCTACTGTATCTTTGGTATTTGCAAAACTTCTAAGTTTATTGTTAATAATTAGGTAAGTTTAAGTTGGTCTAATTTATCACCTGGGACTCTTGTATTACTAGTGTGAACCTTTAGATGGGTCATACAGCAAGTATCATCCATACAATACAAAAATACTGAATGCAACATAAGCACTGGCTACTTGAATGATATAAAATCACTGTTCACAAATATGTCTTGGTGACGATGCAAGGCAGGCAGTAAACATGTTATGAACACCTTAAGCAAGTTAATGTTCCTGCTTCCAGCATCTCAAAAAATCTGTTATGTATTAATACACAAAAGCACAATACAAAAGTAAGTGGCTGTAAATCTGTGTCAATTTACAATCATAGCATCATGTAGATCCAGTTAAACAGTAAACTGATGCTTTGTGTGGAATTTCTTCATAATCTGTCTTGACTTCAATTTTTTCCCAATAAGTCCATCACGACAATCAATGCCACACACTTGTGATGATGCCTCTGTGATTAATTTCCCAAGTCTTTCTACATGCTGATTGTGGCATGGATGGTTCAGTTCAGGGACTTCTATTTCGAAGTTGCTGAGGTGCTTTATTGTTGGCAATTGCTTCACCTCCCTTTCATTCAGATTAACAATTTGATGAAAAGATTGCGCATTAACATTGATTATTGGAACTTCAAATACTCTGATACTGCTTATGTTAACAGCACCTTCTGTGTTTTGATAGTCCTTGATGTAACCTCCTTTGAAGTTGCAATTTGGAATAGTATGTTGCAATGATTTTCCTTGCAAAGCTTGAATTTTATTAACTGCCAATCTTTTAATTTTTTTATCATTGTCCCCCATCATACCCAAAAGAACAATTTCAGGATGTGCAAAAAAAGTGTTTCTTTGCACAACTTTAAGCGCAGTAGAGCAAATTTTGCTGTGTGGAAACTGTTATATACAATGGACCTTTGCACTATGAATTATTTGATTCTTTTTTGATTTGAAACCACGTTGGAAAATAAACACTGATACAAAATCTGGCGATTGCTTGAAGGTTTGCTGAAGGGGTGCATTTTGAAACATATAGCTGCAAAATTGTGCAAACAAGAGTCAACCATCATGAATGTACAATTGGTCCTACTTCCAAAAAGTGAAGATCTTCATCTACTGAGCCAACCATGACAGCCATACAAAATTTGTATGCATAATGCTGGTCATTGCTTAGCTCATCAACAACTGAGTGTGGTATATCAGGGAAATGCATGTTAGAAATATTTTTAAATTTACCAATTAGTCATTTTGAAACACATCTATCTAGTTGTTTACCTATGGGTCCAGTAAAGCTATCAGGGCTATTGGTTGTGCCATCAAGTTTCATAAAAAACATGTTGAAGGGGAAGCTTGTTGGTGTGAAGAAGGAAGATTGATCATTGCAGTGAATTTTTATGCAACTCTTCTATAGAATATTTGGCATCATTAAATTTACCAGTCATTGATGCTGTTTCATCAGTACCAATGATGGTGAGTTTTTCACACAGCACTATTTCTGATATGAACTCAAATATTTCTTGAGCTAATGTATGACTTTTGCCATCAATTGAAGATAAGTATGTAAGGTAGTATGTCCCAGGTTCACCTACCAGTACATAATGCTCTTCAAGTTGGGTGGATCTGCACATTTTTGCATTTGATCCTTCTACTATAACTTGGGTTGCATCTTTTCTGCTGTCAAAATACAATCCAGTAAAAAATTTAAAATTAGAAACTTCTTGATGAATTTCTTTTCTGAACCTCTCCCTCTCGCTTCTCAGTTTACTAGGATTAATTACAAGTGATTTGTCTTTGTCAGTGCCATTCCCATGTCTTGCAATGTACTTGTGCAATAGCAGCTCTGGCTCTATCTGATAGCTGGCATCTCTCTTGCCAAGTTGGTCCATTCTTGATGTTATGTCTCAACCATTCTAGCTGAGTTGGTCCATTTTGGATGGTTTTTCAATGTTGCAATTGTTGCATGACTTAGGTGGCTATCTTGTGGTGCAAAAATTGCTTCCTTGGATGACTATGATGCAGAACTATTGGTATCACTATTAGAATTAGAAATAAAGGAAGAGTGTTGTTCTGAACTTGATGAAGCATATGTAGATGTTAGACAAGAAAATGGTTGGGCATGACAACTAAATCTTAAATCTGATGATTTCAGTGTAATGACATCATCTACACACCTATGTTTACACTCAGTACTCTGGTCTTCATAAAATGCATAATTGTCTGTTGCCATTTTCAAATAATGTCACATCTCCATTGTCTTTGCTGTTCACCAACACAGTAAACATCAGAAAGATTATCTATGTTCTATGGAATGAAGATTCCAGTTTTTTGTATGGCTCTGAGTTCTTTCTTGGATATCAAGTAATTTTCTTAACATTGTCATTGTTTCCTATATTTTAGCTGCAATGGTATAATGATGCTGTGGATAGACATTGCACCATACCCATCTGTCATGCAGTTCATGGGCAACTTTTCTTGCAGCACTCAGTGTCCTAAAATCAGGAAAAATTGGCATTCATTCAATCACTGTCTATTTGTTGGCAATTTTCCTGGGGGAAAAGAGTTAGCAGTTTTGAAAACTTTTCTACAGTGAACTTTATCTTGGCATCATACAATATCTTCGCATCTCCAGAAGCAGGTCAGGGTAATTGCCTACACTATGTATTAGTGCCTCCGTTGCTTTTCTGCGAGTCAGGAGGATAAATATAGAGATAAAATTTAAAAAAATAAAAAAATAAAACTTTTTCATGACAGCACCAGAAAAAGCTTTTTTTCTAATCAGCATTATTTTTTACTTTCAACAGTATTCTTATTGAAACAAAGATAGAGCTTGTTCTTAATTAGTAATCTTGCAACAGCTAACATAATCACTAAAGCTTATTCACTAAACTGCAGAAAATACTGTAAATTTAAACCTGAGTAAACAAAAAAGCACTTTAGAAATTGTGTATGTATAAGCTTCAAATGAATGTTGCCAATGAAATTTTAAATAATAACTTTTTGTGATGCTGGAGTATTTCTGCACCTTTTATATCACTCTTAAGTGGCTATGTCTGCTGCATTCAGTATTTTTGTATTGTATGGATGATACTTGCTGTATGACATATCTAAAGATGCACATCAGTAATACAAGAACCTCAGATGATAAATTAGACCAACTTAAACTTACCTAATTATTAACAATGAACTTAGAAGTCTTGCAAATATGAAAGATAACTCTAACTACATATATGAAAATGTATGATTTTTATCAAAAAGTTGTTTTTTGCTTATAAATTTTTTTGGAGCATTTTAGACAGAAAGCTTCTCTTAGAGAAGATACAAAAATAGTGCTTCTGGATCTTTTAAGCCAAAAATCAGCTATCTAGGTCAACCAGTTCTTGAGATAGGGCTAAATTAACAATGTTTCTCTTTGTTACAGCAAGCTTTGTTGTGAGTTTTAAACTGCTTTCTGTTATTAATGATTTTATTCTCATTTATTGTAGATTGTTTTTTTGTAAAAAACTACTGTAGAGTTATTGACAGAGAAAAGTTGGCTTCATGAGTGTTTACCTGTTTTAAGAGTAAAAGACTGTTACAATGTATACTGTTCCAAATTAATTTGTTATAGCTGCAGAAGTATATTTTAAGTAAAAACAATTTAAATTTACATCACTTCACATCTCTTTGCATCACTTTGCATCACTTTGCACATTTTGAATCGCATAATTTTGGATCACTTGCATTATTTTGCATCGCATCTGCATTAACACACTTTTTCATTGACATTATATTTAAATCATTTTCCCTTTTTTGGTTTGCATTTTAAACAGCTACAATTTGTTTCTTGTTTGACAGATGTGCATGGCGACTAGAGGGTGCACCAACCTAAAATTGATTCCTATATCATTTACTCCATATTTAGGGACAAGAGCCTACAAGTCATTTCAGCAATGTGATATGAAAAGCTAGTTTTTTTGCACAATGCTGCTAGATGGTGACATAACTTGAGTGATTTTTCTACTTAATGATAAGTCTCAAATATGTGCCAATTGGCATTGGCACAAATTTTGTCAGCCATTCAAGTAGTTAGTTATGAAAAATAACTTTTTTAAAATATGTTTATATATCATAAATAATATGAGCCAATTGGCACATATTGATTTGCAACTTATCATTAACCCCAAGATAAATAGGGGATGGACAAAATGGTAAAAGTCTATTGTTGTTGCAAACCTTTAGCTCATGTTTGGCCTCTTGGTTAAGTGAAAGGCTGCTGTCACCGTGTTAGTGTGACTGAGCTTCAACCTCCAAAGTCTGGAGATATGCTGAAAGTGTAGTCATGTCTTGGCTTAAAGTCTCCTCCAACTCCCTCCAGTTTTCAGAAGAGTGCAACGCTTAATTGTCAGCATAAGCAAACTTTCTGAAAATTATGGAGGGAAAGTTGTACATATAGATGTTAAAAAAGAGGGGAGCAAGACTGATCCCTGAGAAATGCTGTTTTTTAGGCAGCATAGCTTGCTTTTCTTGTGGTCACTTATAGTGAGGTTGAAACATCGGTTTTTGAAAAGCTCCATGATCATTTTGACCATGTGTTTGTTTGGAAGAAGCCTCAGCAGTGTACAGGTAAGGCTATGGTACCAGACAGTGTTATGAGCGTATATGCTGCTGTAAGATTGACAAATACAACACTGAGCTTCTTAGCCTTGAAAAACTCCTCGATGTTTAGGGTAAGCAGAATGAATTGATCCATTGTTGATTTTCCACATTGAAATCCAGCCTGCTCATTGGGAAGCACTGGATCAATAATTGGTTTGATGTGGGTGTAGATAAGTCTTTTGAGGATCTTCTAGAGGACAAAAAGCAGAAATATTGATCAATAACTTTTTGTGTTCTCCATGGGCTTAATTGGCTTTGGGATTGTGACAACAAGTGCTCGTCTTGGAAATTTCAAGTTAACACATGCAGGAAGAAAAAAACTCACATAACCAGGACTTCAAAGCAGCTCAATCATCTCTTTGTGAGAAAGTCAGAGATATTTACTGGGTCTGGTGTTGTGGCTCTCCAAAGGTCAAACACTTCTTGAGAGGCAAGTCGAGAAGACTTGTGGTCAACAGCTTCATATCTTTCATTTCTAACTAACTGAGATGCAATAGCATCAGTTGAAACTGAACAGTGATGAGGAGAGTTTCAATCAGAATGTGAAAAATCAATGCTCCGAACTGCTTAGGGTCATTTGTTGCTCTGCTTCTTGTCAAGTTTGGCAAGTAAAGCTGTAGCAGCCAAACTCAAATTTTCTCCCTGAGGAGATTGCAGGAAAGTTCAATAAAGGAATTCACACTTAGCATCCCAACAAGAAATATAGTTGCATCCCAACAAGAAGTATAATAATCATGTGGGACTTTTTGGCTGCTTTTTTGATGATGTTACAAAATTCTAGTAAGCCACATCCACATCAAATGAATTAGGTTGCAACAAAGTATTTTATTTGCAAATTTATTTGTCAAAGCAATACAGTGACTCCATTTGGCCTTGTGGAAGTTCCATTGCTTAACAGGCATGCTTGCCACTGACAAAGCAAACCTTAATGGTGTGATAAGCAAAGGTGATTGTTGTGACTTAAGAAACTTTTCAAGAACACATCTATCTGGTAAGCAACTGTTGGCCTACACTAGCAAAAGCTAGATTTGGATTGGTGCCAGTGTTCTAGTGGCCAGAGTAAAAGCTGGTGGCATCATTAACATTATATAGAAGGGCAACACTATTAATACTTGCCACTCCAGCCATGCACTCATCATCTGGGCTGTTATTATTGTAAACCCAACCTATGTGCCAACAGCTGAAATTGCTGGCATAAAGACAGGAGTGAGGAGACACTTGGAGATCCTGAGATCACAGTCACATTGGTGGAGGTTTGTAGCTGTTGACTATTCTATAACCATCAACTTCCATGCACAACGACACACTTTTAATAGAGATTGGTCCAAAAGCATATACCTTAGTTGCTCATGGACAAACATGGCAAGAACATGCTTCCTGTTTAAGGAAAATCCAGCTAGAAGCTTGGAAGTACTAGCTTCTCTACAGTAGTACAGTGGGTTTCCTGTAGTAGAATGACAAGTGCTTCAAATTGTTAAGCATGGTAACAAAGAATGTTTATCTTGCTTGCAGTGAGGCCTTCAATGCTCAGTTGGAGAATAGTTGGTCTTCAGGTTTTGTTGGCAAGGTGCCCTAAAAATGGCATTTTTTCCATACATTGTCTCTGTTCTGAAAAGAATGTTTGCCAATTAGCAGATGCGTGCTAAACATTGAGATAGGTAGATACGCTTCTGTTTTGACAAATTTGGTTTCGGTCTGTCATATTTAGAAGCAAGAACAGAGTTACTTACAGCCCAGATTATGAGGAAGCATCATGTCTGGGTTGGGGATTGCTCTATCATTTAAAAAGATGCTTATCCATTAAAACTTGAAGCTAGTTGTTGTTATTATTGCTTCCCCTTTTCCAAGTATATCTTGCAGAAGCCATCCCTTAACCTTTTAAAGAAGCAAATTTAGACACTCATTTTTTGAAGACTTTGTTGCTTCCAAAGGCTTTTTCCACAAACTAGTGGCATGGTGTTGTGTTTTTACTTGGCTATAGTTCAAAGAGATGATTTATGTCATGTATGTTGTCAAGAATAGCGGGCATTGGATTGTGTAAGTAACTGGGTCCACAAACAAATTCTTTCTGGAAACAAAGAAGGTTCAAAAGATTGTATGATTGCCGCTTTAAGCATTGCCAGATGAAAAAAAAAATTGATCAGCTTTCCTACCCAGAGGACTAAAATTTGTGACAAAAACAAAAAATGTCTTCACTTAGATTTGTTCCAGTACTAAAGCTTTCTCACTTGCAGCACAAGTGAGCTTGTAATCAATCACACACTATCTTTCTTTAAACCAATCAGAGACACTGTTATTTCTGATCTTTTCCAACCCTCTAGAAATCATGTTTTCTTGCAGTTCATTATTGCCAATAATTTCTTCTGATGAGAGTTGGCTGAAAGAATTCTAAAGAAAACAGTTTTTTTAAAGATTACTGAAATTGAAAAAGTTTATGTTTGTGTCTTTAAAGGTTATTTTAAAGTTTAGAATTTATTTAAAAAGTGAAGTTGTAGTATTGTTTGTGTTTATATTGGGTTGAGGAATATGTTCGTTGCGTTTTTGTATTTTTTATTTTACAATGATTTTTTACTACTTGGCAAAATGTATATATTCATTTGAGAGAGCTCTTTCTACTGTAAAAAACTGTGCTGATTGTCTTTTTGAATATTTTGAGATTTTATTATTTGTGAGGCTTACATATGAAATATCCAGGGGGTAAAAAGCAATATTTTTGACACCTGCTATTCTTTGCTTTTTATCAAGGCCAAAAAGCTGCTGAAGCAGCTCGGGACATTTGCATGGTATGCAGGGAAGGTGTCATAGGCAAATCTACAACAAGAAAATGGTTTGTAAAGTTCAAAAATGGCAATTTTGACATCAACGACACGCCCAGCAGCAGAAAACCTTCTGAATTTGACAAAGACCATCTCAAAGCACTTTTGAAAAAGGAAAGTCACCAAACAAGTCGTGAATTGGCCAAAAAAATAAACTGCGATCAAAAGACGATTCTCAATTATCTTTATTCAATGGGATTTGTCGAAAAATTGGGAGTCTGGGTGCCATATGAGCTTAGCGAAAACAACAAAGAAAATTGCCTTCAAATTGCTTCTCAACATCTCTCCTGCCATCAAGCAACATGCGGTCACAAACAGCGCTTTTTGTACCGAATCGTCACAGGAGATGAGAAATGGTGCCTATATATAAATATGAAGCAAAGAAAGGAATGGGTGGCTCCTGGAGATATGCCAAAGCCAAGAGTTAAGCCTGACCTCCATCCAAGGAAGACCATGATCTGTGTTTGGTGGGACTGGGAGGGCATGATGCACTGGGAAATGCTTGAAAGGAATGCCATGGTCAACAAGGAGCTCTACATAGTCCAGCTACATCGCATTTACGAGACTATTCGACTGAAAAGACCCCATTGACAAGGCCAAACCATACTTCTTCACGACAACACCAGGCCTCATGTTGCACAAGTTGTAAAAGCTGCACTCCAAGAGCTCGAATGGGAGGTCCTTCAGCATCTGCCATATTCTCCGGACCTTGCACCCATGGATTACTATCTTTTCCGCTCTTTGTTGAACCATATGAGTGGCGTTACCTTCAACAATGAAGAGGACTTTAAAAATTGGCTCAACAAATTCTTCAATACCAGACCCGGAGATTTTTGGCAGAACAGCATTGACAAATTGGTCGAGAGGGGAGGAGGTCATCAACAGCAATGGAGAATACATAATTTAATAATTTATAGCCATAACTTTTCATTTTTGTTTAAATAAAAATCTTTGATAAAAACACTACAAACATATTCCTCAACCTAATATTTAAAAAATGCGTAAAAAGAATGCGCTAAAACTCTTTGAAGAAAGTAAAAATTTCAAGAATAAAAATTAAAATAATTATATTTTTCAAGATATAATTTAAGATTTATCATAGCTAAATAAGTATGCGGTGTAATAATGAGTTGTATTATTGGCTTGCAAGAAAATTAGCAGAGACAAAGTATAATGATAGGATATATTAGGCCTGTACAGTTTTGAATGATTTACGTAGGTTATAAACCAGTATAGTTAAAATTTTGTATTTTAAATCTACTCTGATTTCGATACTTGGAACCAACTTGGAATGTTTATTTAGAAATCTTTTGGAGTCGGCTTGGAATACTCATTTCTGATAGCCATAAGTTGAATGTTTTTGAACCGCATTGATATGGTAAATGGTATGCGTGACCCAGTTGATGGAACGACAGTTGGTCGAATGGAATTTGATCGAAACAACACGTAATCGAAATGACACTTGATCGAAACAACACTTGATCGAATAATGAAAGAGAAAATTTACAACTTTGAATCTGTCCCAGTTTTGTCAATTTTTCAACCAAGTTTTAAGAGTGTGCAATTGTATTGAGTACATAATTGTCATTATTTAATGTAGTTTGCCATAAACTTGATGATAATATTCAGAATGTTTGTCAGGATGAGTTCTTTTTAGCATGATCTGGACAACTTGTTACATTCAACTGGTGACAGGGACAATTCATTCCATAAATGCACTGTTTTAAATATTAATATAACTATTGACAGTAGCATTTGTTGCATTATTTTTTGTTACAGCTATTACTTGTTCCAAGCATACATCTGTCCCACTATGGCCCACTAGTGGTCCACAGCAAATTTTTTTTAGGTGGGCTGCACAGAGATGGTGTGAATAAAGTGTTAAAATAATGTTTTGTTGCAGGACAAATAATTTCTGCTTAAGTTGAGTATTCTTTACTGGTTTCACCACCTTGAGTACTAGAATTTTTGACTCATTTAATTGAAGACAAAAAAAGGGTTTTTACTTAGATTTGTGTCAGTACTCAGTGAGATAAAGACGAAAAAGAAGAACTAAACAAATCTTTACTTAGAGACATTGGACCACATTATTAATAAGGTTGAGAAGCACTGTGTTAAGAGGCAGTGGCATGCCAAGGATTTTTGAAAGGAGGATCATGCAAACACAATCAATTATACTTAGTGGGAAACATTTTTTTAAGTCTCTGATTTGTTGATTTTCATTGCAAAAATTTGATGTTCTTTAGGAAAAAAAAAAAAGTTTTCACTTAGAATCTCTCTGATTTCTTGATTTTTGTTGTGAAAATTTGGTAATTTAACCCTTTATGGACCAGGGATGTAAAACCTTTTTATGTAATGCAGACCAAGTACATCCCTGGGATGTACTTTGCAACTGACGCCTCTATCTGGACCAAATACATTACGGGGATGTAAAAATCGGTGTATGTGCTTCACAAAGATGCGTTTAACAAAAATTTTTTATTGATTTTTTGGAGATCAACTACATTCGACTTTTTTGTCCATTTGGTTTGTAACAAAGGCAGATGTAAGGGTGAAAGATTGTAGTTGCAGTTAGCATATATAAGGTTTTGCAGTGCTTTTTTAATTGCTTGTAAGCTATTTATGTGATCTGTAATGATTAATAATAGTAGTTTTTTTAGTGTTGGAATTGTTTGCATGAAGAATAATGGTGCAAAATACGTATAGAGCTAATGATGTACTAGGCATGCTAAGTGATGAGGAGTCAGAAATGGACATTGACAATGAGGAGGAGAGTGATTTTTATGAATCTGGCATGGAAACAAGTGACAATGAAAGCTTAGATATTTCTAATTATCCATCTGACAGTGATGATGATTTAGATGATGATAGCAGTGGCTGGCGACAATGGCTTCCGAGTGACATTGACTTTGAGCATTTTCAATTTACTGCAAAAAATGTTGGACCAACTTTTGATACAACACCTCAAACAGAGTTAGAATGTTTTCAATGTTTTTTCACTGATAAGGTGTTGAACGAAATTGTAACAGCCACTAATGCTTATGCAACAATAGGGCTCAACAACAAACAACTAACGAACAATTTGACGTTTTACAAATGGAAAGATGTAACTTTGCAGGAGTTGAAGGCATACCTGGGGGTAATCTTGAAAATGGCAATGACAGAAAAACCAGATGTGAAGGATTATTTTAGCAAGGAATGAACAGAGTATAGTCCATTTTTTCTGGACATATTTTCACGTAGATGCTTTTTTACAAATCCATTGGATGCTCCACCTGAAATCACCTGAACCAACCACAGCACCTATTACTCGAAAGAGTAAAGTGAGCAATGTTGTGAGCTACATCCAAGATAAGTGTTTGCAGAACTACACACCACGGCAAAGAATTGCAGTTGACAAGAGCATGGTTGGTTTCAAGGGGAGGATTGCATTCAAGACCTACAATCCTCAGAAATCAATAAAGTGGGGGCTATGTATTTATGTACTCTCAGACTCAGAGAATGGCTATGTTTCAGCTTTTGAACCATATTTTGGAAAGCTAACAACTGAAAACTTGGTGCAGCCATATTTACCATTTACAACACAGATTGTACTTCAGTTAGCTCAACAAGTGCTCAACAAAGCTGAAGGATCTGAATACCATCTGTATACAGACTGTTTTTACACCAGCATTCCACTAGCCACTGAATTGCACTCGCAAAATATCCATCTGACTGGAACTAAACAAAAAAATAGAGTTGGTTTACCAATTGAAGTAAAAAAGCTGAAGCTAAAAAATTTGGAAACGAAAGTTTACAGACACAGTGACAACATGATGACACTTGCATGGATGGATAAACGGCTAATACTGATGCTCAGCACCTACACAATGATCAAAAAACAATAAAATGCAGATGGGCAAAGGGTCAAGAGCAAGAAGTTGAAAAGCCAGATGTCATCATTGATTACACTGAGAATATGGGAGCAGTTGATTGATCAGATCACTACCGCGCATCATATTCTTTCACAAGAAAGACCCTCATATGGTGGAGGAAACTATTCTTTTGGCTACTGGAAGTTAGTGTTGTGAATTCTTTCCTACTTTTCAAGGAAATCCATAATTTGCCTAACATGAGACATCTCAACTTCAGGAGGAAATTGCTTCTGCAGCTGGTGGAAAATACCCGAAAATTTGTCAATCGTCATCCCTCCAGCAGAGTAACTGGTCTCGATAAGGCTGAGCGCTTGAATGGAAAGCCTCACTTTATCACAAAAGGACCCCATGGTCATTCCAAAAACTGTCATGCCTGTAATATGAAAGAGGAGAGAAAAACGACAGTGTTCTTCTGTGAAATGTGTTCCAGAAAGCCAGGGCTTCATCCAGGAGAGTGCTTCAAGAAGTACCATACTTTATCGGAATACAAGTCTTGAGCATTTCTGGAAGACAAGGAAGACTATTATCACACTAACAATTTTTTGACTGCCTTTGGTTTTGATGTTTTAATAAAACTTCTTTCCACATATGTGTTTTTCGTTTCTGCAAAAAATATATATAAATAAATAATAATAAAAAAACAGAAAAAATAAAAAAAATTTTTCCCATTTTTAAACTTTTTTAAAAAATAACCACAAAATACATCAAATTTCTAACAGACACCCCAAAATATACTGAAAAAAACCAATAAAATTAATTTGGTCTTGTAGAGCCTGAAATTATCAAAAGACCTTGATCTGCAAAGGGTTAAAAAAAGTCTTCAATTAATATTTGTCTTTGATTTGTTGTATTACTGATTGCCAAGAGTTTACATGGTGGTCCATCAGTCTTGTATTTGAATTTTTATTGAATGTTACCCATTCTAAACTATCAGTGTGCTGGATTTTTTTTTATTGTAGATTGTTATTTTACTTTTAATTTACAATGGCAAAAATTTCAAATAACTTTAATTGTGAATATTATAATAAGGAGAAAATTAGTAATTATACAATATAAAAGGAAAAAAAAAAGTTTAATTCTAAAAATTGAAAAATGTCTTAAAATGAATGCAATTTTTATCAAACAAACAATAAACCAGTATAAACAGATATGTAGTTTTAATATCATCATAGATCTGGTCATTTGAGATTTAAAAGGATTAAAAAACCCATTAGAGCCATGAGGAAAAAATTCTGAAGAAATCCCAAAAGATCAATAAGACAATTGGCCAAAGATCATCAAATATCAAAAACAACAATGCATAGGCTATGTGAAGGTGATCTTAAATTATACCCATATGAACTCAAAAAGCATCAGCTTATTTCTGATGCAACAAAACAACATAACTTGATTGATCAAAACAGCTCTTAATGAAACACAGGTATTGAATACCTTAAAATCTCCTTTTTAATGACAAGGATTTAACCATCAAAATGATAAAGTGCTATTTAAATGACTTATGAAAATTTCACATGGCCAAAAAAAGTTCAAAAAAATACCAAAAATCATTTCAGCAATGGTTTGAGCAGCTGTGTTGGCAGAAGAAAAGTCTTATGTATTTTTTTTCCAGAAGAGGCTAAAATCAATAAAGAAGTTTTTAGAGACAAAATTTGCAATTTGCACTTGGATATATTTCACCTGCCTATCTCAGCAAGTGAAATATATCCAAGTGCAAATTGGAAATTTCAATAAGATGTAGCAGCCTTGTGTACAGCCAATTTTTCTCAAAAGTGGTGTCATATCATCTATCCTCATTTTATCAGCTATCAGAAATAACCCCAAGTTCTGATCTGAATGTTTTTGACTAGTGTAAATGGTCTCTGAAAAAGGTCTGTGCTGTCAAAACAATATTTGTCAACATCCTAGAACAACAATTAGTGAAAGCATAGTCAGATATTGATTAAACTACAATTTATGCTTTTATGGAAAACTTTCCTTTCAAATTAAAGAAAGTTATCAAAACCAAAGGAGATCATTTTGAATAAACTGCTCTTATTTGCATTCTTGTGGTTAATTTGAATTGTTTAAAATGAACACATAAAAATAAATATTTTTGACTATTTTTTTAACAATTATTTTTTACAGTATTTAAGAATCAATGTGTTTTTTTTTTTAAATACTGAGATTTGTTTTCATACACATGTTTTTATATATCATAAAGCATGTTTTCAGTTTGTACAGTTGATGAAAAGATAAACAGTGAAACATTTGGGCAAGTAGGCAATAAAACCAATATAACATGGAGTAAAAATTAGCTTGAAACATTTGTATTGCCAAGAGTTTTTCATGATACCACTTGGATGGAACAAATGTCTTGTACCAATAAAGTAGCAGGAATTGTCCTGCACTTGTGTTAGGTTGTTTAAATTTAAGTGATACAATTGTTTCATATTCAGCTGAGTCTAGTGTAAAAAGTGTAGTTAAAATTTTGTCTGTATGTATTTATATGAAGATTATTAGTGGTGGCTAATTCATAGATTTTGAGAAGTTATGGTTGAATAAGTTGTTGTATTTTATGGTGTGTGGTGTGAGATGTTGTGATTGTTATATCATCAGCATATCTGGTGATTTGAATGTCTTTTGAAGGCTGTAGAATGACATAGATGTAAATGTTAAATAATGTTGCAGACAAAACTCCACTTTGTACTACTTTGGTGTTGATTTGTTTGAGTTTCAAGAGTGTGCAGTTGTATTGACACAAGCTTGTGTTCCTTTTATATAGTTTGCTATGAACTTAGAGGATGATAATGATGATGATGTTAATATGAGTTTATGCATGATCACTATATCAATTTCCTTGCTCACACTGAAAGCTACTGCTTCAGTGCATTGTGAATGTCTTAGTTTGTTAAAGCTTTTTGTCATTTGGTGGCTGATGTTGTACTAAAGCAGCATGTCTTGAGTGCTTGTTTGAATCCATGTTAATGAGAAATGACTGGAATGTTTTCTGTTATGTATGGTAATAATATTTTCTCTAGTGTTTTGGCAATGGGTGATAAAATTAATATGGGTTGGTAGTTTGTGCCAATATTGTGGTCTTTTTTAAGTTTTGGAATAGGGATAATTGTGGCACGTTTTCAAACATGTGGTATTGTGTTAGTGTTGAGGGTAGTGCTATACATGTTTGTGAGGTATCTGATGGAAAGTAGCCCTAGGTGTTTCAGTTGCTGATATTTATGCCATCAGGTGTAGTAGAATTGTTCGTGTTGTTTGATATTGCTAATCCACTTGAGTAATGGTAAATAGTATTTTGTTAGTGGTAAGGTTCTTGATTCTGTTGTCTATGTGTCTATTGATTTTTTTGTGCTATATGAATGATGTGTATAAATTGTTTATTAAAAGCTTTTGCTTTGTTTGTTAGTGATGGCTATTTTAGTTCCAAAGTAAATATTTCTGTTTGTTGGATTGAATTGATGCTTCTTGGTAGCCAACAAAAATGTTTGCTAATGCTGAACCAAGCAGTGAGCAATCCAAGTCATAGACAAAATTGGATGTAAGGGTACGTCCTTTTTGTGTATTTTCGGAAGACCATACATGTGTGGTTGCTGAGAGCCAGTGGGTCAGATTGCTTTGTACACTTGTTTAGAAATTAGGCTCTCTTTTCTCAACTGTAGTAACCGTCGTTGTATTTGTGATTCAATTTTAGTGATGTTGTCTTAGTTAGTGACTGGTGCAAGATCAAGAAATTTGGTGGTGTCATTGAGAATTGTCTTCATCTTGTTGTTGTAATCATTTTTCTTGAGGATGATAATGCTAGCACCTTTGTCAGGCTTTGTTATGTCAAGCTTACGTCTGATTTTGTCTATGACCAGATTGGCCCAACATCAGTTAGCTAAATGGCTCACTTCTCTTCTTCAACCTTTTCTCTGATTCTTTCACCTTTGTAAAAGAAGTCAGAAAATTTACCTTTTCTCCTTCCTCTGTCTTTCTTTGTTCTTTTGACTTTTCCAGTCTCTTCACCAATGTTTCACTTGCTGAAACAATAGAAATCTGCACAGATGCCCTTTACGTTGATGACTCAATGGCGCCATCTTTTCTATGCAAAAACTTTGTCAAATTAATGCAGCTTGCCACCTCCACTGTGGAATTCAGCTTCAACAACATCATGCATCAAAAAAATTGACAGCGTTGCTATGGGCTCACTGCTTGGTTCAGCATTAGCGAACATTTTTGTTGGCTACCAAGAAGCAAAACTTTACATTGCCAAAAGGCCGTTAGTCTACTTCCGGTATGTTGACAACACTTTTGCCATATTCAACAATGAAGAAGACTGCAACACTTTTCTCACCCACCTCAACTCCCTTCATCCCTCAGTATGCTTCACCTACAAAAAGGAATCCAATCACTCTCTCCCCCTCCTGGGCATGTTGGTAGAAAGGCACGATTCAGAATTTCTAACCTCAGTATACAGGAAACAACCCACCTTCACCAGTATCTACATTGGAACTCCTTCAGCCCCCCAATACTGAAAATTAACCTAATTGGTACTCTTATTCAATAGGGGACCCAAAGAGTTATCAACTGATGTATCCCTACAAGATTCTTGAAAGGCTTATCTGTGCTCATGTTGAATGAATTATAGATTGATTGCTCCCTAGAGAGTAGACTGAGTTTTGACATGAAAGATCAACCATGGATCAAGTTTTATTAACAGAAAACATTGAGGATTTTTTGTCCATCTGATGGCAACATATGACTCTGTATGGCATCTTGGCCTTACATACAAGCTGCTTGAGACTTCTTCCTGATAAGCACATGGTTAGAATGACCATGGAGCTTGTCCAAACTCAAAGTTTCACCTTTAGTACAGGTGACTGCAAGCAAAGCAGGATTTGCTGTCTGAAAAACGGCATTCCTCAAGGATCAGTCTGGGGTCCTCTCCTTTCATACCTCTTTTATTTATCTTGACATCTGCTTGCCACAATTAACTGGAAGTTTACCTATGCAGACAATCTAGCATTGTTGCTCTCTTCTGGAAACTAAAAAGCCTTAAATAAGATGGTGACAACAGCATTTTATTTAAATAATGAATGTGAGCTAATATTTACAACAGCATTATATTATTACCATTTTGTTCAACCCTACACGTTTTGTGGACAGATCACTCACATTCTGTCACCATCTTACGGCATTGAACAAAAAACAATATTAAATGTCACATTGCTGAAGCAACTTTCAGGCTTAGAATAAGGTGCTGCTGCTAAACCACTTTGCACAGCTGTCCTATCTCTGCACTACTCAATAGCCAAGTACTATGCACCAGTCTGATGTTGCAGTGCTAACACTTGCATTATAGATGGTTTCCTGTATGATGCTTTGTGCATTGTCACTAGATGTCATGAGTCTCACTCCGATTGACAACCTACCAATACTTTCAGGCATCCAGCCAACTGAGCTTCTTTGATTAGGAATGACACTCTTCTTGGCTAACAGTGCGACTCTAGGCCTGACCGTATGTTAAATTCCTAGATTGAACCTAGAATTTCTAAAAATGTCTGATGTTTTTTCCACCTTCCTAATAAATCTACATGATTCTCTTTTTTACCATAAGCAGCAATGCTGCTACTACAGTAATCTTATTCCAAACCACTCTGCATTGGTTCAAAGTTACTATCTTTAATATAAAAAAGTCATTAACAGCTATCACTTGATACTGTAAAAAATGTTTGGAAATAACATATTTAATATTAATTTAATTGCAATACAATGTGAATACTAAAAATAGTACTTGGGGCAAGCGTCTTTATGGTAAACTCTGCCCACCAAAATTTTCATAGCTTAGTTGATTGAATGTCACTTGATGTGGCAATCAACTCGCATGTCCACTTTGTTCAGTGACATTAAATTCGATGTGGTTATGAAAATATAACTAAAAAAAATTTGAGTAAGCAGTAAAAACCCAAAGTGAGCTGCAGGTTGGACATCCCTGATTTAATTGAGTAGCTTTAGTAACTCGGTTTTCTGAAATTTTACACTTTTTTCCTGAATGCTTTTGATTTGTAGTAGTTGGGTTAGAAAGACACTGACATCTTTCTTTTGATAGTCAATAAAGGCATAATCTTATCTTCAGATGCTTTCTGATACATTTGCCAAGCATGCACAACTGTGATATGAAGAAACTGTGTAAACACAATGAACTGCCACTTCTTGCCATAAATACAAGTCTTGTAAAGAGAAACTTGTTTGTCAAGCATGTACACCCACATATTAGTTTATATTCAGATATGCATTAGGGTATATTAATGTTATAGTGCTTTTTTTCTTTTTGAGAGTACTGCTTGGTGCTAACAGTTAGGAATATTGTGATATAGTTTGTTGCTATTGAGACAGCTTTATTGTTATTCCACCTAGTAACAAGTTTATTATTAACACAGTCAACTTTCCCACTCCCAGTTATTAGCACAAATGATGTCTTGTTCCTTATTTGATACATGAAAAAATCAGTTAAAAAACTTCCTAAATGCATGATTTTTGAAAATAAATTAGTGTCAAAGAATACATAATTACCCCAGTATTTCAATCAAAATTAAAACCAAATTTCTTGTTTTTTTCTCCAAAATTTTGAAAAGTTGGTTTGGATATAAATTTTGAAAAGTTTGGATAATTTTGAAAACTTTGTAAACTGTGCTTCAAGGAATAACAAGTTCATTTGATGCAACACAAATTGATTTCCTTGGGCTGTGATGAAAAGCTACATGCACAGCATTAACAGTCTCTTCATCAATTCTTGGCCTACCCAATCTTTTGCTATCCAAAATACTGCTAGTTCCCATAAAAATTTTAAATGCTGTTAGTGTGAGGAGGGTCTTGTCCAAACTCATTTTTAAATTTACATTGTACTGCAGTTGGTGATTTCAATTTATGGTATCAAAGAACACATTGCTTTTTGTTGAATGGTCAACATGTTTCATACTTTGTTGAAAACTTACACCTTTATTAAAAATGACTTATTCTTGCTTATTTCAACAATAAAATAACCTGTAAAAAATAACAAAAAACTTTATGGTGGTATAATTCACTATTGAAAATTTAAAGTTTCTACCTTATGCGGATTTTGAGATATTAAAATTTTCAATGTGTGCAGGACTCTATGGACACCCTGTGATGTTTTGTTGTGTTTTTATATATTTTTACATTTATTTATTATTTAGGACCACTCTCTTTCTACAAATGCTAGTTTTCTTCACAGAATATTAAATGTTCAAAAAGGAAATGTAAGCTGTAGTAATAATTTTGGCTTTATAACTTTGTTTTTTTACTGAAAATATTACTAAGTTTATAAATTATTCATAAGAAATTGTTTTCATTGTGATTGTATAAGTATGTGTTTAGTTTGAAAAATAAGCTTATGATTTTGTGAACATTAAATGTTTGCTGATTCAGCTGTAGTGTACTAGCTTGTGTATTTTGAAAATTAATAATCTTAATGATTTTTTTATTTTTTAAAGGAAAATCGACAAATTCATCAGTTTCACTATAGAAATTGGCCTGATCATGGAGTTCCCCAAACTAGAGATGATATATTGTCATTGATTAAATCAGCAAGAGAATATCAAAACTACAAGCAAGTGTATTTAGAGTTTGCTTTTTTGTTCTAATTAAAAAATTACTTTTTTTCTGTATTTTAGTGATGATAAAAAAACACCTTTGTGTGTTCACTGTAGTGCTGGTTGTGGTAGAACTGGAGTTGTGATTGTTATTGATTATTTTCGAAACTTGTTGTTTCATGAGGTAAGTAATATCTATTTTTCTAAATTATGATAATAAATCAAAAGTTCAGATTAATAAGAAATAATGATATTTTTGGATTCATTAATCCTTTTTGGCGAAAATTATACAATGATTACCATATGACAAAAACCATTAAAAAATTATTTTGGCACTCTTAATTGTGTCTAATAAAAGATAAGTGTTAAAAAAATATTAGTTATAATATGTTGAAAAAATATTTGAGAGATAAAACATTACAGAAGTTAAAGTTGTGCATAGCTTAACTATAAAATAAAAAAAAGTAGGCAATTGAAATTATATAGGGTGACCCCAAAAAACAGAACCCATACAAACTTTATTAAATTTTATCAATAGAATCATAGAAACTTGGTCGACTTAAATCTATAGAATTACATCAATAGAATTTTAAGAAACCTGGTTGACTTAAATATCAATCTTTGTACCATCATTTTTCAAAATTTTGTTGCTTTTCATTAAGGTTATGTACTGTTTAAAATATGCTCCAAATGGGCGCAACAGTATTGGAGGCAAACTTCTAAACATCACACAAAATTGTCACTCACTCAAACTGATCTCTCTTTTGAGATTTCTCAAATTTTTTGCTGTATTTAGTGCCATCAGTTTAAACATTGATGAACTTAAGGCATTAAATACAGCAAAAATTTGAGAAATCCTAAAAGAGAAATGTGTTGGAATGATTGACAATTTTGAGTGACGTCTGCAAGTTTGCCTCCAATACTGTTAAGCCCATTTAGAGCATATTTCAAACAATACATAACTTTAATGTAAAGCAACCAAAACTTTGAAAAATGATGGTACAAAGATTGATATTTAAGTTGATCAAGCTTCTTGAAATTCTATTGATGTTGATAAGATTTAATAAAATTTGTATTGGTTCTGTTTTTTGGGTCACCCTGTACATCATATATTTATCATTATCATTTATGATAATAAATCATATCAATCAATGAATGTGTTTTTATTTGTGGACTTAAATAATTGAATTAAAAAAAACAAGATAATGCATAATAGTGTATAATAAACAATAACTTGTAAAAGTAGGATATATTTACACTTCTTTACTTAATCTTGATATACCTTCTTTACAGAAATTATCAATGTTTTATATTCTATTAAAACAAATAAAGCAATTGGCCACAACAATATTTCAGAGTATTTTCTTTAAATTGCTTCTTCAGTTATTACTACATTGAGTATTGCTTTAGTAATCCAACTTTGTTTTGTCTGAACAGAAACATGAATGAAGAACTGGAAAGACTTTTTTTATGGTTTGAAACAAATAGACTCACAGTTAATCCTTCAAATTAAGTTTTTTAATCATTCTCCCTAAACTAAATAAATCGTTTCCACACACAAAATTATTTGAAATGATACTACCATTCCACAATCAAAAAGTGTTAATATTTAGGTTTGACAATTGATATGAACTTAATTTTTAATCACACATCACAGTCATAGTGCATAAAATCTCTACATTAATTGGAATTATTTTTAAAGACAGACACTATTTAGCAAAAAAGCACTATTAAAAATTTACTATGCTTACATTTGCTTGTACTTTTATATGGACATCCTTTAGTTTCCTTTACTCAAGAAATTGACAACTCTTCAAAATAAAGCAATTAAATTCATTGGGGGTGGGGGATTAAATTTAGTGGAAGAGTAACACCATATTATTATTGTTTTAAAAGTCTTAGACTATTTGATTTGTACAAACTATTGCTCATTTAAATTTTATGAAAAAGCTTTTACTAAATATTTCTAATTTTTTTTGCCTTGACAATCCAGGTCTTGAAACAAAATACTAGATTTTCATGCCAGCAAATAAATCTCTTTATATTTCTTTCTACCACATTTCTCATTTACAAAGGTGCATGTAATACCAAGGAGTTAAAATTTGGAATAACATTCTCATTGAAATTTAAAAAATATCTTCTAATCAATTTAAAAAAACCTTATAGAAATTTGTTGACAAATGATAACCAAAATTAATTATAAATCAAACACACCACTTTATAAGTAATTGATCATGCACAGTTTTGTGATAAGGGTGGCTGCTAACTAGAAGACCAAAAAATTAATTCACAATCATCTTGTGGCTTTATTGCATACATGTAAAGGTTTCCTACTTTTACAAGTTATTGTTTATTAAATTATGCATTGTCTTGTTTTTTTAATTTGCTTATTTATGTCTGCAAATAAAAATGTATTGATTGCTTGATTATTATGTAAATAATATGAAAAACTGCTTACTAAAATCAATATCTTAACTAAAATATTTGTATTGAATCAAAGTAGTCTAATTATATAAATAATTTAAAAAATTGAGAAAAACAAAATATTAAATTTAAATTAATATTGTTAAGCCAAAGTGAAGAATAACTTTTTCTAATTTTAGCACTGACAAAACATTTTACTTTATAGATGAAAGATTTTTATTTTCTTTTTTGATTTATATTGTTTTATTTTAATTATTAACTGAACCAACTAAATCCTGAGAATTACAAATATGTTTTTTACAGTTTGCAATAATGAAATTAAGGTTTTTTACTTTTCCCAATAGTAGGTAGTCAATAGCTTTTATACTTTTATGTTATACAGCCAACAGAATTGAAATTAACTGAAATTCTTGAACTTTTTCTTTCAGCTAAGTTTAATGTTTTTTTATTAAGCAGTATTTTGTGAGCTCAATTGGGAAACTTTATTCTTAAAATTGTAAAGAGCTTCTAGAATTTCCAAGTTGCTGCTATTCAATAATATCTTTTGTATTTTATGCTCAAATTTATTTTCTAATTGAAGATGTAAAGAAACATGTAAAATGATCTACTTATGGCATCAATTTTTTTTTGAAATAAATAAAATTCAAGGGACAAAGATTTTTTGTTTCAGATTTGTTTTAAATAGTATTTAAAGAAAGATGCTATTTTTATGTGTTAGCAATTTTTATTACTGAGGTATTTGCTGCTTTTAAAATTTGGAAACATTAAGAAAATTTTGCTATGTTGTATCAAAGAACTACAGTTGACTCTCCTTTATTTGGACTGCTTATGAAAATCAATATCTTAATTGAAATATTTGTATTGAATCAAAGAATTACATAATCCAGAAAACAACTTCATTTGGACAAAAGTCCAAAAAATTGAAGCAAGGCTATTTGGTGGGAGATGATTCGATGACACAAATTTGTCAGCAAGCCAATTTAATGAAAAATTGAATAAATTTAATTAACTTCACTAGCATTGAAGCAACAGCAAAAAATTTTTGTAATGTCACAAAGCAATGTTATGCTATAGTTTATATTTGATTTACAAAACTTATAATTGCCATTGTTGAATATTTAAAAGTAAGCTGCGATGCTAAAACTTGTTTTTACCATTTGTTGTTTAGCTGATAAAAGCGAAAATTTACATTTAAAAATCATTAAATGTATTAAATTTAGAATGTTTCTAGCCGAATATTACTCTATTAGAATTTACAATGGTTTAATTTTGAATATCTAAATTAAAAAAGGTGTTACTTAAATAGTTAACTTTTTGAATTAAGGTTGTTTAACATAGTATGTTCATTGATTTTTTTGTGAAAAAGTACAGCAATGTACAATAAAGATGAAAGATTTGAAGTTTTGCAAGCATACAAAACTTATGATGTCATAATAAGCATTATACTATATAAAAAAATTTTTTTGCAAATCTATTCTGGTTGGCATGCATGGCACATCTGAAAGCATTTTATGATGGTTAAAGGCTCATTTCCACTACGAACATGGAATGAAGTATTCTTTGTTTTCTCATATTGATTTTTTTGCTTCACTTAGCGCTTAAGCATGGAAAGAAGTAATAAATCAATAAAACACTTAAAAATCTGAAAAACAAATACAAAATGGAAAGCTTAGCAAAGTGATAAAAAGTCTGCAAAACAACTTAAAACCAACAAGAAAATTATGGCCATAGTTAAAAAAGCTCAACCAGTTACAATTTTTTTAGATTAAATTTCAATGTGTAAAGTTTTTTTGCTTGTGCTGATATTACCAAATAATGAATGAATTCATTCAAACAAACCAAGCACCATAAAAATGCTATTAAAAATTTTAAAGATTTTAATGTGTTTTATGAATCCAATAAATTTATTTGTTATATCAAGGTTTCCCAAACTTTCTGTTCATGGGTGGACAATTATAGATTCACTTGTGTACCCCCAAAATTTTATCATATTTTTAGCTGCAAAGCTCAACTTGCTCTAATGCACAACTTATTTTCTATAGCTAGGCCACCCATTACATTTCCTCTAAATTTGCTAAATCTTTAAAATTGATTATTTTAGTTTAAAACGAAAAAGCTGCATGATTAGTACTAATCAAAGTTATTCATAACAATGTAATCTAAGCTTAAACACTACAATCAAACTAACAATGTATCGGCTGAATAAGCCCAGCAGTCCTAGCTAATATGATGGATGAACGTGCTTTTTAGCAACAAGCTCATTAATATGCAGTGAAACATTAGCAACAGCACAACAAAGATCATGTTCAGGTGTTTTGAGCTGTGATCAGTACTTTGATTTGATTCCAAGTATCACTTGTCAATTCACACAATTCACACAACCATGTTGATGGAAACAACAACAATGCTTGAATAGCAGATTCCGCAATCCTTTTGTATGACTTGCACATCACAAACCAAAAATCTCCCAAATTTTTCTCAGAGTACACATCACATGCAAACCCATCATGTTGAAGTTCAATCAGTTCCTCTTGCATACCTGTCCAAGCCTGCGGTGTCTGAGCATTTGCGGTGAAAGGATTCCTAAGATATGCAACTTCGTCTTCACCAAGACTTGGAAAATAGCCATCAATTTCCCTTTCCAACTTCATGAAATGTTTAGTGACCAATTCTGAGAACCTTGTGGTCTCAATTTGGGGATTTTGACACAGAAATTCTGTTACTGTACTAAACATGGAAAAGGTGCCAGAGCAAATATTTTCCCTCCACAACTGAAGTTTGGCCAGAAATGCTTTGACTTTAGCTATGAATTCACACACTGTTAGGTCTTTTCCTTGGAGATTCTTGTTTAGCATATTCTGAACATCAAAAATATCAACAAGGTAGGCAAGGATCAAAATAAAAATATCATCCCTCAAGGAAGTGACAAGAGTTTCACATTTGTTGGATTGTTGGAAAAATCCCAACAATTCTTTACAAAGCTCATACACATGTTTAGTAACATTTCCTCCAGAGAAACAAAGCACATTACTGTGAAATAGAAGTACACTGTGATCAGCACCTAAATCTCCACAGAGAATTTTAAACAACCGGCTGTTTAGTGCACTCCCTTTTACATTGTTGACCATCTTAATCACCAGTGATAAAACGTCAAAGAATTCAGCAGGAAGGACTTTGCATGACAATGCAAACCGGTGGATCATGCAGTGCAAAAATTTCACATGAGGAGCTACTTCCATGACACAAGCTCTAAAACCAGACTTTTGTCCTAACCTAGCTGGGGCCCCATCCGTTGTGCAGTCCCTTAGATTTTCCCATTTTAAACCATGTTGCTTGAAAAAATAATTTACCATTTGAAAAATATCATCTCCTTTAGTTGTTGTTTTTAATGCCACATTCATCAAGAACTCTTCTTTAACGCCTTCTTTTCCTACATATCGAACAAAAATTAGTAGCTGAGCACAGTTTGTTACATCTGTAGACTCATCAAGTTGAATTGCAAATCCACTTTCCAATCTACAAATATCACTAATCACTTGCTGCAAAATATCCACTGACACTTCATCAATTCTTTGTTGGACTGTATTATTAGACAGGGAGATAGAGTTAATTTTTTTCACTGATTCATCTCCAAAGACACAATGTATCATTACTTTTGCAGCAGGTAGGACCAAATTTTCCCCAATGGTATGTGCTTTTTTTTGCTTGGTGATCATGAGACAAACTTTATAAGATGCTTTTAATGAAGCATTGGCTTGTTGGAAAAACATGCCACCTTTATTCAAGCATTGTTTCTTAAACACTGATTCTCTATGCTTGAAAAAGTCAAGTTCTTTGTCTTTGAATTCCAGATGAGCTCTCTCCAAATGCCAAGTGAGAAGGCTTGGTTTCATTAAATTATTTCCCAATGACTTTTTGACAAAGTACACATACTGGTATATCCAAACCATTGTTTATCGTAAATGTAAACCCGAACTTTAAGTAGGTTTCTGAATATTTTCTTTTTTTGAGACTCATTGCATAGCTTTTTAGAAAGTTTGAAAATAGACAAAAATTTTAAGTAAAACTATAGAAGTTTTTGAACTCAGCAGTGTGATGAGCTAATCGTTAAGCAAATTTACATTGCACAGTGAATGTAAAAGCAAATGAAGACCTGAATTAAAGAACTACATAAATCACAAAATAAAGTTTTTGAAAAAAAGAAAATTGAAGTTTTGAAAAACATTGCAAACTTACTTCAATCTCATGTTAAATCTTTTCAGTCTTATCCTAAGGTAGGCTTAGGCTACACCTGAAACTCATGCAGTCTTCCAAGTTTTTTTCCAGTTCGCTCCTCAGGCTTTGTTTTCATTTTTTTGCAATTATTATCAGTACAGTAGTCCCCCTTATTAAGCCCACAGTTAATAAGCTCACATACTTAACAAGCCCAAAACTGTTCGGTTCAGAATTACTACTGTTGCGTATTCAATTCGAATAGTTTAAAGCAGTGGATCAAACAAATCTTCAATCTTGTTACAACAATTAATTTTTCCAAATAATAGTGATAGCAGGCTATCTAATTTCTGTTATGCTAACTTAGCAAATTCAACTGCTGTCTAAACTCATAGACAGAGAAATAAAATCTTAACTTTATTGCTAAGCAATGAAGAAAACTCCAACTTCTATCAAGTGGCAATTACAACTAATCACTAATTCACAATTACAACTTTACACTGAATTACAAATCTCCAATTTCAAATTTACATTCTCGAATAAATAACTTCAAAAATCATCATCTTTTATACAATTCTCATAACATTCTAGAACTTTTTTTCTTATACGAGAGCTAAAAAATTCTAAATTAAAGAAGAGACAACGAGAATTTACTAGAAAAATAACAAGACAAAATAATTATCATTATGACATCACAAGCAAATAAATGTATCAATCAAAATTGTGGTGTGAATTTTCTTCAAGATGTCAGCACTATAGGTTCATCTGGAAATTGATTGCATTGGTGAACTGCTGGTTGTACTGCAAAGTTGACAGCTGTGGAAAGAGAAAAATTGTTTCTCTGACTTAATTTCAGGCAAATGTCCAGTCAATGGAATTCAACCTATCTGAACTCTGTTTGCAGGCAACAAAAACTCTTATGCCTTCTTTCAACTATGTATCTTTGTGAAGCTGGTTTTTCAGCACTAGCTATGGTTAAAATCAAGTACCACAACCAACTACAACCAAAAGATGACATTAAATATGCTTTAATGATCATAAACCCCAATTTTGACAAACGTATGAAACAAGTTTAGGGACAAGATTGCCATTGAAATTTGAGAATATGGCAATAAATAAATTTTGCTAAAATTACTGCTTGCATGACTGCCATACCTTAAATCTGCAAAGATTTTGGCTGTTGCAAAAATAGTCTGTGGAAACACAGGTATAAAATTGTAGCCAATAATTTAAAATTACTTTATACTTGTATTTTACTAGATCGTTATTTAATTTCTGATTGAGCAATAACATCAGGAGCCTAATCTAAACCCAAAATATAATTATGCAACTCATCAATTTTCTTTTGGAAACTTCTCATGTTAAAGTGTTTAATAAATGGAGAATTAATATAGAAATATTTCCAGTCACAAAAAAAAATGTAATAGTCATTTAAATTATTATTATCTTGGACTTCATATTGAAATAATTACTATACAGATTTTTTGAGAAACATTTTGTGTGTCAAAACTTGAATCGACTAAATTTTCAACAATTTGCATGGAATTGTTATTGACAGTTAAGAAGCAACCAGTACAAATAATGTTAGAATCAAAAAGTTATTGGTTTATGTATCACAAGCATTACAAAAAAGAATGCAAAGCCAAAAAAAACTAGATATAAAGAATTTGCATAAAAAAAATCAAAAAAGCAAAAATGTTTTGAAATCTAGCAGATTATAAATAAGTTTTTAAAATCTATATCTATTTTTTGTTTCATTGAATCACCTAGTGAAATGACAGTGAGCCAATTATCAGTTTCTTTGTCTTGTTCTTGTGCATTATATTCATACTTGTTTGGTGGCTCAATTTTTTTATCCAGATCTTTACATTATATGTGTGAATCAACAAAATGGTTGCAGTCCTAATTTTTTAGACAATGATAGGTTTAAATTTTTTGAGTTTGCCAAGACAAGGTGCATGGTGAATGTCATATTGATCTAAACTAATTTCCAAAGCTTTTGCAATTTTAAATATATTCTCTTCATCACCTGTGGCCTTAGTTGTTTCAGGCACTGCATTAATGCAGAGAATTTTACATTGCTCATAATCTTTAAGTTTATCTAATTTACCTAAATTTATGTTAAATGACTGTTTCATTTTTTCATTTTCAATTTTTAATATTTTTAATTCCTGTTTGGTATCTAATAATTTCCTTTTTATTTTATCTCTTAAACCAATAACAATATCATGAACTTTAAAATCTTTCTAGCAAGTCCAGCACAGCAAGCACAAATGGGTGTTGATTGTGAGCTTTTGGTGTTTTTTGCAAGGAGGAGATACAAGATGGTCATGAAAAGATGCTTGACTTCAGTGCATGGCAGGCTAGAGATAGTGAGGTTCTCTTTCATTGGAGTTTAAATGATTCAATACCTGTTAATACATACAAGTTGTTTGTTAGTATGAAGCTTAGGTATTCATTAACTACCTATAAAGCATTGTTAATTGGCTTGTCTATAAGACATATGCTTATGACTTTTTGTCTATAAAACAGCTGTGAGCATTGTGACATCAAACAATGTGCAGTTCTGAGCAATTCCTGGGTAGCTGTACAAAGTTATGTGGCACTTCCTCCCCAACTTAATCCATCCAGTTGCTTTAGTATTCCAATGCATATTGTTAGTTTTTTTGTGCAGTGATTCCAGGTGCCAATAAAAATGTTAGTCACCTGCCAACTTGATGCCAAGAAAAGTTGGTTTGGAGGAATTGGACAGAGAATGTCTGTCAACAGTGCCATTAAATTCATGTTGTTGTTTTTTGTTAAGATGGATAGCTACTGTCATTATTTTGTTTACATCAGTGTTTCCCAACCTTTTTTTGGCTATACTCTACCCAATCACCTTTAAAATCCAGATGTCCCCTCCCATTTAATTTTTTATGATTTTTTATTATCAGATCATAATCTCAAGATAAAAATTTAGGCATGACCTGGTAGTATTTTACAGGAATGTCCAGATGTCACACATGTTTGATGTGAAGACCTTACAATTTTTTTGATCTTTACTTGATTTTGTATTAAAGAAGGAAGCAGAAATAATCGATTGGTATCCTCTTCTGCAGATAAAAAAAAGGTGTGCACTATAAAGCTGTCTATTATTGCTCCATTTACATCTAAAAATTTAGTAAAAATAAAAAAGTTTTCAAGTTAAATCTGTATAATAATCAGGGGAATCATGAAACCAATAACAGGTTGTTGAATGTAATAAATGGGTGATTGCTTCATTTTTATTTATTGGATTGGTTTGGCTAATAGATCTCAAGAATAAAGATTTTGATTATTAAAACATTTTAGAATCAACACAAGATTTTGGTCAGGATAAATCAATTGTTATTCTTTTTTGTTGAATTGAAAGAGACAAATGTAGCACTTGTGTACATTGGCACTTTAACAAATTAGATTGGTTCTGCATGACCAAATAACAAGATAAATTTTTTTACTAATTTTCGCTTGGTTTAATGTGCCTTCCTAACTTCCATTACAAAACCTTCTGTGCAGCATGCATATAAACTAATCCTAAAACTCATTTGGAAGTAACTACCATAATATTCATGTGGGCTTAATAAGTTTAAATAAAACCAATTCTTCAACCCTGATTTATTTTTTGGTTTGTTAGGTTCATGGTAAAGCTCTGTCACACTAAATAATATTTTAAACAAGCTTAAAGATGAGAAACACCAGACTCGAGTTTCACTCTTATTAGAGCTCATCAGTGATGCTTATCTCACTGCAAATCAAACCTGGGACCTGTAGTCTTCCATGCAGGTTACTATACCACTAGACCACAGATCCCAGATGACAGATGGACTCAATACAGCTGTTATAAGTTATTCCCAGATTTACTGAACAAGGAATACATAGAATCCACTATGTTGTAATTCCAAGGCCGTACCTTATGACCGGGACTTACTCGACAAGCGTTAAGCATCGCATCAATTTGCGGTGAGATAAGCATCACTGACGAGCTCTAATAAGAGCAAAACTTGAGTCTGGTGTTTCTCATCTTTAAGCAGCTTCAAATATAAATAATATTTGTAATTTTTCAAAGTTTATTAATGATAAAACTACAGTAATAATAAAAGTAAATAGTTTTTTATGCTTTGAACTTTTAAAAGTTAATCAAGATAGCATTCCAACATTATAAATGCAGGAAGTCTTTCAATGTAAATATTCATAAAAATTTGTTCTAGCATTTCATCTACCAGAGAAGAAATTACAGTCATCTTGGGGTTGTCTAATAATATGAGGGTAGCTTTGGTTGTTTAATCAACCAAACATCCTCCATCTGGGCTGGTAAAGCAGTATTCCTGGTCAATGTATGCTGATAATTTAAGTTTCCTTCATAAAGACTTCATCCTTGAAACACTGATATGGCTGCTTTGGTTAATTGCATTGCTCGTGGCTTATGGACCAAAATGACTTTTACATTATTAATATTAACATAAAGCCACCAAGTTACTGATCCAGATGGAGATTGATCAGTAAGAGTCCAGGTTTAGCTTAATATGGAAAACCAATAGCTGGTCTGCAATTATGCAGTGGTTTCCTGAAGAAGGATAATGAAAAGCAATGCCAAATTACTAGTTGGCTAACTGTCCATATCTTATTTGTATTTAGAACTTTAATGTTAAACTGCAAATTTTCAAGCATGGGTAGTTAGCAGTCAGTATATTTTAATTAACCTCTTTGTTTTTACCACCCCAGCATTTCCTGTGTTTTATCATCATTCAAAAGTTTTCAGTTGACATGGCACATCTCATGTGGCAGTTGATAAAATGTACCTTGAAGTGTTGTGGTCTTTGGTTACAAAATATGGGTAATTGTTACAAGCAGTTAAGTTTTTTGCTTGGTATCAGTTAAATTTGGTTTCCTGCATGAATTAAATGGTTTTTCTGCCATGCATCACATGACAGAAATGGAAAGTAGCACTAATAAGACTCAAGTTTTTTGTCTTTCCAGAAAACTTTTTTGCTGGTATGCAGAGTTATATTAAAACAGGTAGAAAGCTTAGCTATCTTTTACTTGTGGCAGTGGATGGTATCAAGTTTTTTGTCAGTAGTCTTGTCACAAGAATATTCAACCCTCAGCTCAATTTCTTAGTCACATTTCTTGGCACTTGCTCTTTATATCTACAGTTGGATTTATGCAGCTAAGTTTGAACTTTTATTGACCATTTTGTTTGTGTTTTTTTATTTTAAAGCAAAAACTTTTCTTCACATTTAAAAATTTTTTGGCATTTATTTTAAAGCATAGGTTCTCACAGTGCTCATGAATTATAACTTGCATCTGCCACAAGGTTAGATGTCACTGATATAGCTTGCCCAGAAGGCAATATGATACAATAATTCAAAATCAAAAATTAAATTAAAAAAAGGTTTAAAAATTAAAAAACAAAAGTAACAATAGGAATAACACAAAATATTAGTTTTTAATTTAAGTGAAATTACTTTGGTTTAGGCACACTGTATTTTTGAGAAATTGTGTTAAGAACTTAAGTAAAAAAAAGTGAGTTGTTATTTAAGAGGCTGTGTAATGAATTAATTGTTTCATATTTTGTTTCAGAGTTTTGATTCTAAAATTAAAGTGTTTGATGTTATCAATCTGTTACGAAAAAAAAGGCCTGCTATTGTGCAAACTAAAGTAAGTTATTGTAAATTTTTACAGTTAGAAGTTTTGCATGTGTTTTACATAATTTTAATCTTGGAATTGAAATTGTTAGAGAACATTTTGTTTTTGAAATATTTAACAAAATACATTTCTGGTACACTATCTGATATAACTTTTAATGGTAAATCTTTTTTACTATTAACTATTCCAAGACTTGAGTTAAAACAGATTCCTTTTTTTTTTTTTTTTTTTTTTTTTATAATATAATGATATAATCATATTTTATTTTTATTTATTTATTACATCATTTGGTTTTTGAAATTTTGTTTTTGTAAAAATCAGTATTTAAACTCTGCTTTAAATGTGTTAAGTTACAGTTACATAACTGATGTTTTTCAAAAATCTTTTATAACCAAACAGTGTTTTAACTGTTTTTGTTGGATTGTTTGTCAAATGAATATTTAGTCAAACACAATCAGACTAGTTTAAACTGAGTTGCCTAAGCATGAGACAGTTTCACTAGACAGCAAGAAGCATGTTTGTTCAAGTTTTTTGTCAAAGAATTCTTTACCATGAAAAATGTATATACATTAAGTGACAATTCTTAAGGAAAAAAGCTATCCAGTTTGTATATGCAAACTTTTGTTGGAAAAAGGTCATATGTAAAAATGTTAAATAAAGGGGTTCCAAGAGAGTTCCTTGAAAGACACTCTTTCAGATGTTTTAAGCTTCTGTTTTGGCTGATGATGAGGGTAAAACTGTGATTTTAAACAAGCTTCTTGATCAAAGGCTCTGCATGCTGTATGGCAATAGGTGTAAAAGCTTACAGGTGAGGTTATGGTACCATATGTACAGTTTTGTTAGCTGATTAAGAAATTGAAGATAGCTGGAAAGTTGTCCTCAATTTTTTGAGTCAAGTAATTTGAATTATGGCTGATCACTTGCAACAGAATCCAACTTGCTTTCAGCAGCAGATCAACAAGAAGTTTAATTCAGGCTTGTATCAATTGCTCTCAGATCTTGAAAGAGATGTACAAAAAAGAAATAAGTCTATTTTTTCAGATCCTTAAAGTGTTTTATTGGCAACCAATTATGCTCTTTTATTAGATTTCTAGAAGCCTGAGTGTATGAATATAGAAAGATAAAAACTTGTTTAGCTTGGGTTTAAGAGCAAACTCAGCATGAATTGTCAGGTCCCACTGCTTTCTTGAACTTGAGCTGTTAGAGGGCATTAGTGAACACCTCTGGTAAAGTTGCTAGAGATTATTTAGCCAGAAGTTGTGAGAATTCTCTTGTTTAGCTACATCCTTGTACACAAGTCCTGCTGACTTAGATCCTTTGCTCTGTTCACCCCATTCTTTACCAATTCCCAGGCTATAAATTCGGCTGAAATAAAAGTAGAATTGGTCCTTTTTCTTGTGCAGTTGAATATTATAACCAGTACATTATACAAGTAAGATATTATCATGATCTATAATTCCATGGCTTCATGAACTATGAGTGAAACTCACCTTGACTAACCATGGAACTCTGGACTCTGACCATATACTACTGTGTGCTCATCTGGGTCTTCAATAGCCTGCCAAGAGAGACTAAGATCTAGACATTTATTTGTTTCAGCTGTGCAAAACTATTAAATAACCTTGCCAAGCTAGGCATCTACACTGCCCAGTAAGAAATCATGGATAAAAAATAAAGTACTGTGAGAGGATATTTCAATTTTGTGGTTTCATAACTTTGAACAGTTCAGGCCTGTTGGATGGAGCTTGCCTTGAACAGCTTGGGTTACGCTCAACTGCCTGCAAACTGGTGTTGGGTGGTTCCATTTGTTCATGCATAAATGAGCTCATGCTTTTTTACTGGGTCATACCCACTCTTTTTATGTTTGACTTGGAGTAGATGTGCTTCCAAATGACGACAAGAAAAATATTCAAAATGATCAATAAAATAAAGAAGTCCAGTTGTTGCAAAAACACCCTAACCAAATTTAGAGTTTTTATATTTTTCATAGTACCTGCTTTGTTTTCCAAAATAATCTATTTAAAATCTATATTTGATATAAAATTTAATAATACACAATGCTTTAAGTGTATTGTGCAGTAGAGCAGGTCAAATTTCTTCAAAAGTTTTTTTCTAATAGCAAAAGAATTGTCTTTTGCTGGCAACTAACTGAGCACAATTAAATCAATTTTAAATATTATATTCCTCTAAGTTACTAGTATTTCAATTTATGCTAGGTTGCAAAACAAACATTTTTATCATCTATTCATCTAATGAAACTTGCTGCTATAGACTTGTATTGTCAACATATTGACATGTACTAGTATACTTTATTATATTAACAACTTGCAATTAATCATTTTTTTTTTTTTATCTTACGGATATTTTTTTACAAATTCAAGTTTTTGGGCTAGTTTTAGAACTACTTTCGAAGACAAAAAAATTTTGTTTAACTTGGTGTGTCATTTTTTCATCATTTTTTAATTTTAATATGTTCAGGTAGTGGCTGATAGAGTTTTGGCACTCTAAAGTCAGGTTTGTTAACTTATTGAACACAATATTTAGTGGGGTTTTTCATTTTTTCATTGTTTAAAATTTTATGTTTAGGATGGTGGTTCATAGCGTATTGGCACCTTTCCTTATTTTGACTTCATTATGAAGTTTACCAGCCATTAAAAGTTTTGCTGGCTGATAATGCACGATTGCCATATTTTAAAAACAAACCAAACTACGTAGAAAGTTGAAACTGTAGTCAAAAGAATCTTAATAGTTGATTTTCCATACCTTCTCAAAGGATTGAATACTTATATTGCCATCAAATTTTCTAACAGAAAAAGTAGTCATTTTGAAAAAAACCTTTTTTATTACTTTTTTATACAGTATAGTTTCATTAGGGAAATTTTTTTAGTATAATTAGTATCTAATTACCAATCTTTAACAAACTGCTGGTGTTGGTCTGTTCTCATTTGAGCTATTTTAACACCAATGGATTTATTGATCTGATTGATATACTTTTGATTTTTATTGCATGTTCTATAAAAACATATATAAACAAGCATTGTTTTTTATTTTTTTGTTGACAAATGTTTTTAATTTTCCAATTTTGCATTCAGTTGACCTATTTTGATTGTCAATTTTTTTTTCAAAAATGTAGTTTATTACGGGTACATAGGATGAAAGTTTCATTTTTGCTTTTAATGAAAAAAATAATTCAACCAGGTGCTGTGTTCATAAGCATGATTGTATAGCAGTACATTCTGGAACAAAACCTGATCTCACAGCTTTCGCAATCCAAAGAGGAACTTGAAAAGATGCTTTAGGTGATATTTTTCTGTGGAAGCTACTAGGTAACCTGCTTTAAGTATTAGCTGAATATTATTTCACACAGTTGAGCTTCAACTCTCTTATTAGCAAGAAGATTTCTTTGAAATAGAGTGATATATGACCTTCTGTTACAGAGTGATGTAAGACCTTCTGATATAAGTTCTTTTTGTTGCAGCTGGTTTTCCTAACAATATTTTTATAAACTATGACTTTCTGGTTTATTAATATAATTTCCTTTTCTAATCTCTAACCTTTAATATATTTCACTTTTTTTTAAGTATTTGATGTTTCCCAGAACAGTGGGTTTTTTAATAGATTTTTTGTTGTACAAAACTTTAAAATGACTAATGGTACTGACATAACCATTAACTCTTGCAATTTATGGCAGCCTCTAAAAAGACTGTTTTCTTTGGAATTGTTTTGGCCAACTCTTGTCAAAGAAATTGTTGGCAATAACAAACTGCAAAAAAACATATTTATAGAAATAGAAATATAGAATTAGAATTAGAAAACATTGAAAGTAATGGTGTCCCTATTGGTTTAGAAAAAGAGAAAGAGATCAGAGACATGTTAAATAAGTGTGATTTGTATCAAAGACTCATTAAGTGGGTGTGATATGTATTGTTGTGATTTCCTTTAGGTATAAAGAGTCTATCAGCATCCATTCTTGTCTAGATAAGGTGTTCTTTTTTTTTTTTTGCTTATAAACATTTATTGTGTGGGGTTTGTGTATAATGAGATTCTCAACTTGTTGTTTGACTCTTTTAACTCAGTTGTTTAATTACATAAAAAACAGGTGTCTATATTTATTAAATTTGCTTTAAAAATAGTCAAAGATCAAGCATTGATTGTTGCAACCTGTAGAACACTACACTGCTAGTCATCAGAAGAAGCCTTTGCAGGCAGTTGAGGTCATCTAAATATTGAGGTCTAGGTTGGCTTTATCAGAGATTAAAAGCTGGCTCTTTTAAAATCAACCTTGGAGGGTGACAACAACAAGAATATATTACACTGTTTTAATGTAATGTATCAGTTATCAGACTAATATTCAGAAGAACGAAATGCATACAAACAGTTATGTTAAAAGGCCAACATAAGAACTAAAAGATTAACCAATTTATGGCTTTTTTTTTCTACAAAAGAATTAATTACTTGCAGAAAAATATCTTAGAATGTGGAATGATAAAACTTGGTTATTTATGCTTAAACTTATTTAGCTTATTTTTATTTAACTCTTATCTGACTGATCTCAACTATAGTCAAGACACATTAATGAATGTTCACATACTAATCTTGATTATAGTTGAAATGCAACCTGCTCAAATAAAAATGGTACTTTTATTTTAGATATAGATTTTGACTAAACAATTTCATTCAGAAACAATCACTAGCTTTCTAACTCTTTCATGACCAATTGACCTATACCAGGTCTGTGAGGATATTGTTGATTAGTAAACTTGGTTTGATAAGAGTTAATCAAATGTTTTTTACCAAAAAAAGTAATTGATTTTTACAAAATATTTTTAAGTGTGAAGTTGTGTAAATATTGGTTGCTATTGTAGTGTAAAAAAATAGTTGATTAATTTATTTTTTATTCAGGATCAATATGAATTTGTTCACTTGGCTATTTCTGAATTATTTACCAAGTATTTGCAAAATCATGGCATATCTTTATCATCCAATTTATCAAAATCCCTTGTTGACACAAATTATGAAAATGTGACTTTTCCAGATAAGCGTTTTACTGTTCCTGCATCTACATATCGTGTGATTGAAAAATTAAGTGAAGTTAAATATGGAGAAAGTAACTATGAAAATGTTTCTTTACCTGAATCTTGTGTATCAAAATCTAATTGGCAAAATTCTTCTACTAAACCACCTTCCATATCTAATCAATGTTTGGGAGATATTTCTGCTTCCAATATTAATCTAAAAGAAAAACCACTTGTGTCAAGGACTCCATCTTTTGCTAAACCACAGTTACCCCAGAAGTCGGTGCATGCCAAAATCCAAAATAGTCTTGATTCCAAAGTTAAGAAATTGGATTATTTATCAGATCAGTTAGACAAGAATATCAAGAAAAACCCATCAAATATCCCAGATAAACATCCTAATTTCAGTAAGCCAATGATAAAACCTAAACCAAGGTAAGAATTGTTGTTGTTTTTTTTTTTTTAACTTGAACAATTGTTATTATTAATTAGCTGTATTATTTTTTGAAACCTAAAGGTTAAAATATCATTAAGTTTTGCAGAACTTAATAATGGCAATAGTGAATTTGTCATTTAGTCAATATTACAAGATGAGTTGCTGTCAACCAGAATTAAAATAATTGTGACATTTACTTTCAACCTTTAAATGCCCAAATGTATTCCCAACTACTTGTTACCTATTTGGACTTCTAACTTACTTATTTCAATCAATAAGTATGACCTATTTTTGTACATACCCACAGTTAGGTGTAACCTTATTTTAAATAGTAACAATGTGATTTGATACAGAAAGTTATAAAATTGAATAGTTATGGTAGACAGAAAGAACTACAAAATGCAGTAAAATTTATTTTTCATGGCTAGTTCATAATTACAGTGGTCAAGTCCAATTATTTTCTATTTTTTCTTTAATGATTTGATTTTTCCTCTTTTTATCCCTTTTTCACATTCAAAAAATATTTGGACTTTGTTAAAAAAGTTTTCAGGGTGGGGAAGCAAAATTGTCTAACCAGATAATAAAACATCTAATTTAATATAAATTTTGTATTTTCAAGAATTTTGGTTTGAAACTTAGCTGAACACATGGTGTAGGCATTCTGAACATTTTTACTTGATTTGCCTTTGTTTGCTATGATGCATGACTCAATATAGCCTCTGAAAGTGGTGCAGGCCCTCCTGATATCTCCTTTGGGAAAATCATTCCATTCCCTGGCAATTGCAGCCTTGAGTAAGTCCAAGTTACCATAAGAGGTGTAATTGATTTTACTCCTAATGGCAAGCACCAGAAATAATCCATGGGGTTTAAATCAGATGAACTCGGAGGCCAAAAGTCCTAAGACCAGAAGCTTGCCATATTGGTACTACAGAACTTTTGCACTTTTTTAGATGTATGGGCAGGAGCTCCATCTTGTTGCCACACATAATTATTGCCATGATAGGTGGCCTTTAGCCATGCCAGTACTGTGTACCTTCGGAATGTTATAGTACACATCAAATCCAATTTTCTGATCAGGTTTGAAGAAATATGGGGGCATCTTACTGTCATCTGACCCTAAGACTTCCAGAACAATAACTTGAGCTGGATTCTTTATTTTAAAAACACTTTTCACATCTTTTGTTGGTGAAATTCAGTGGTGAAATTCAGAAGGTATAAACCTTCTATGATAAACTTGGTCCACAGTGAATATTTGCTTATTACTGAAAACCTTGATGGTCCTGCTGTTGTGTTTCAGAAAGGACAGGATTTTTTTGCACTTGTCAAACATTTTTTTCTTTATGTTCTTGGTGAGAAGATGTCATGGCTGTCTAAAAAAAGATTTGAGGGCCAAGTCCAGGTTGACAGGAGTTCTTATGGTCTTGAGGTCTACATTTAAAGTCTTAGCATGTCTTCTCATGCTGACTGTTGGATCCTCTGTGATTTTGTCCTTAATAGCCTTGAGGAAGACCTTGCTTCTCTTCCTGTGGTGGCCCCCACTGCCAGGAGATCTCTTTGTACCTCTACCAAGTTTTTTGGCTTGCTGGATGTGCTGCACAGTTCTCTCACTCACACCAATGATCTTGGTATTTTCTTTCTGGGGTGTATGTGCATATAAGAGATCAATAATATGATTGCATTTTGCTTCTTGTGCTACATTTCAAAACATATTAAAAACATAAATTCATAATTTAACCTGGTTAAATATAGGAAAAAAATGTTTAAATTTTGTGGTGATTAATTTAAAAAATTTTTATGAATAAAATGGCAATTTGTCAATGGGACAATTTTTCTTCCCCACCCTGTACATCTTCCTTAAAAACAGTCATAAAATGAATCAAAGTGTCTCAAGCTTACCATTTTGATTAGCAAAATATAATATTACTCATAAGATGAAGACAAATGTACCAATTGTGTGTGTAAGATTACTCATTTTGTACAAAATGTAGCTTAACGAAAGTAAAAATAAATGTTGTGCACTTTTAACAGCAGCCCAATGTTAAAATGTTATTAACTTCAAAAATCTGAATTGCATTTTATTAGGTTCTTATGCCATAGCCATGTTTAAGTTAATGCTCAAGAATTATGTAGTATGGAAGTGTAAAACAGCAACTTGCTTTTTGAACATCAGCTATTTTGCAATCTAAAAAAAAGATAATAATATAGCACTGTCATTTTTTTTGCTTTTCACCTTGATATGCATATAATTGATAAGATTCAGTCTTGTTTTTCTATCTACATTTTTATTTTGATATATGCAGCTGATTTATAAGATTCAATGTCAATTTTATGTAAAGATTTTATTAGCTGTCTATAACATGTTTTTGCATCCCTCCAAGGAAGATGACTTAAGTTTAGCTTTTACTTCCCAAACTTGAGAGGAAACTGAGGGGATGGTCTGATGGTCTAAAGCAGTTCAAAGCATCAACTTTTCACTGTCTAGCAGAAAAGTATACAGTATATTGAACCACCTCATGACACTCACTTTCTCCCAATTTAATTGATGCTATACTACTTCAGGTAGCCAGAAATAGGAGAAACTGTTGACCACTACTCATTTGAATTTGTCTCTCAAGAGTTGTTTTACCTTTGGAGGGTTATGATGCCAGACACAGTGAATATCTCAGAAAAAAATTTTCTTGCTGCCTTCCAAGCCTTAAAACCAAGTAAAACTTCAAGTCCTGATTCCATCTGGCCAGAGCTTATAATCCATGTGCTGTTTTGAAGTCCTGGTTGTATGACTTTTTTCCTACTTGCACTAACTCAAAATTCTCAAGATCTTGAGAAGAGCACTTGTATTTGCTATAGCTATTAAAGCCTGTAGAGGACCCAAAGAGTCATTGACTCGTATCTCTGCTTTGTGTCTCCAACAAAACCTTGAAAGATTTGTCTATGAAATTGCATTAAATTGATTGATCCATTGCACCCTAAAAAATAGTTTAGGTTTGAATACAAAAATCAACCATAAAATTGTTCTGTAGACACAGAACATCAACAATTCTGTAGTAGGTAAGAAAAAGCTGGTGTTGTATATCATGATCTGAGAGCAGCATATGACACTGTTTGGCATCATAGCTGTACCTGCAAGCTGCTGAGATTTCTATCAATTGAGTACATTGTTGGAATAACCATGGAACTTGTTTGTAACTGAAATTTCACCTGTACTACCACAAGCAAAACAGGCTCTACTATTTGAGTAAAGTCATTTCCCTGGGATTGGTCTTGCTCTTCTTGTTTTTACTGTGAATATGTTTGATCTACTTCCCACAATCATTGATCTGGCATTGTTGCACTTTTGTACTTTTTCACATCATTTGTTGCACAGACTGGAAGGATCTAGAGAGGACTTGACATTACTAAGATTTTAGCATATCTCCAGACTTAGTGATTAAAGCTCAGTTACTTAAATATTATAATGACAGTCTTTTGTTTAATTAATTCAGGAGTTACCAAACTTTTCTCATGAAGTGCCAGATAACTGTAAGGACTGGCAATGGCAGGCCAGATACAAATTGTACAAAATTTTATAAATCAAATACAGTGGAACCTTGCCATTTGTACACCTCTCTATTCGTACAACTCGCTATTTGTTCAACATGTTCACAAAACTTTTGACTCGTCATTTGTACACTGCTCTGCGATTCAGACCCATAGCGTGATTTACAGAGCAAAAGAAGATAAATTACAGCAACATTCTAAAATGTTTGTACTAGTGATGTCAACCGCACAGTGCAGCGTAGTAACCTTTTTTGTAGGATCTTGCCACATATCGCACCACTGTTTAATGACAATGTTATTGATCAACCTGTTTAATGACAATGTTATTGATCACTTTAAAAAAATTCTAAAAAACTGTCAAAGGCAAACAACATTAGATAAGTTTATAAAGCAAAAATCTTAAGATTCCTCTAACATCAAAAAACAGAAAAAAGAAAGAACACCAGAAGGAGAAAAAACATCAGAATTGATGTTTTCTGATGTTCCTATGGATAGTGTCTCTTCTTCCAAACTGTAATATAAACATTTCCTTCTTCACCTTCAAATTATGCCAATTTAGTACCTACAGGTGAAGTGCAATTAAAGTTTTATTGGTTTAATAAATGTACTTAGTGTATATATTTTTTTGGTTTATACGTAATATGTGCTTAAGTACATATTATTAGGGATTACATAGGTCATTGGTTCTCAAAGTGCTCCGTATGGAGCCCCAGGGCTCCGTGAGAGAAACCTAGGGGCTCCGCGAGCTATTCGTTTACTTATTAAAATACTGACTTGGCTAATTTTGCAACTGTCCAAAGAAGCAATAACAACCTACAAGTAACTTCAATTAATCCGTAATTTTAATATTTTTTAAATACAAAGCAGTAAATATATCCATATACAGCAAATACAGCAAATTTAAGTGAAGGCCTTTTTTTTTTAGAGAACACCTTGTTTGGGACGAAAATCGAAAATTAGTAGACTGAATTTAAGTGAAAACCTTTTTTTTTTTTTAGAGATCACCATGATTTTAGGACAAAATTGGTTTTCGTCTGAGAATCTCAGACAATTTTTTTGTCATATCCGAAATGTACTATAAAATCATGATTTGGGCAAAACTTCATTGGCCCCCAAATTTTTTTGGGCTGGTACGGCTATGGTAAGTAATAATGTGTTTTTTTGTTTTTATTTTTATAAATTTATTGTGGGGCTCTGGAAATAATGGTCAACCTCTTCATGAGCTCCATAACAATAAAAGTTTGAGAACCCCTGACATAGGTAATTATCTGTCGGTCTAGAACAGATTAATCCAACTTACATTGTTTTTTATGGAAAAAATTGATTGGCCATTTATACTACTCACAATTTGAACAGACTTCTGGAACGGATTGTGCACAAATGGCAAGGTTCCACTGTATTGACAAATATAGCAAACAAAATTAATACAAAAAATTAATTTAGTAAGGTTTATGAAACTTTTGTTTATTTAATCTTAAGGTATGTGATCAAGATTTGATTTGGTATTGGTGCATTTGACCAAGAGAATCAACTTTATATGTTTGTCAGTCAATCTCGTTTGATGCTCTGATATCACATATTTCTATTTTGAAAGTGTTTGCTCATATACAATTAAAATGATTATTATATTAAACCTAAATATTAAAAAATACCAGGAATGGGCTGATTACATGACAAATGTTATCAATTATGATTACTTATCTATTCTGCAATTATGATTAAGATTACTGAAAATTTGAAAGTAATTGATTACTTAGACATTCTGCAATTATGATTACTCAAAATGATCAAATCTTTTTTGATTGCTATGGCATAAATTCTGAAATGCATAGATATCATGATTAGCATTTAAAATGTTTGTTACATTCATAAACATGTTTACAAATCATTTATCTCAATAGTTCTGAACCTGGTCCACCAGAAATTTCTAGTAGTCCACAGAGAGTTTAATAAATTTTTGAAAAAATGTTCCTGAAAATTATAAATGTTACAGTATTAAATTATGTTGGAAGTGCATGTGATATGATATTTATTTTATTAAGTACCACTACATTTATGGTTTTAAGTAACAAAGAACACTACATGCAAAACAAATGCAGTTACTTCAAACTTAAATGCCAAGATTAACTGAGAAACATTATCATTAAACAAAAGAGCTTTAACATCTAATGTCTGGCTACTAGCATAAAACTTTTACAAAAAACTATCTGATTAATTTAGTGCTTTAGGATACAAAAGATATCAATTTGATTTTGAGCTCTGCACTTTAAAATTTGGGGTAAGCAATCAACAAATTAATAAATCATTACAATCTCCATCATGTAAAAAAAAAACAACTAACTATTGAATCAATAATTTGTGGATCGTAGTGATCAAAAAATTTACAAATGCATTGCAAGTGAAGTAGTTCGGTTTCACAGGAAGGATTATTCAAAGTTTTGTTTTGAATGGGTTCAGCGTCCATGTCTTCAGTTGTAAAACTTTCATTTGCTGGCACTACATCATTAACAAGATTTTTTAAGTCAACTTTCACAACTTAATTTCTAAAAGTTTTAAGATTTCTAAAACAGCATCTAATGGCCTGACCAGATGATCATGCAAGAGTAGCTCAGGGTCTAAAATGCTGTGGTTGGCCAAGAGAAGAGTTGCTTGCATGAGGTGAAGCCCAGCTGGCTGGATATAGGCAAGGATGGGTTGGTTGTTTATTAGAATGGGATGCAGGTATTCAATGACAATGCACAAAATGTCATTAAGAACACTGTCAAGAAGATAATTGTTTACATGGCAACATCAAACTGGTGCCCAGTACTCTGCTGTGGAGTAGACTAGGGATAAGGCAACTATGCACAGTGTTTTAAGCACCAGCCCTCCAGCCTGAATCAACAAGTTGTCTTAGCAGTGTAACACACAAAGATAATGTTTTGTGCAATGCCTCAAGGTGGTGATGGAATGCAAGTTTCCTGTCAAGCTTGACTCTAGTGTTTCCGACTTGGGTTTTCCCAAATCCGAAATCTATTTTTTTACAACCCAATGTTTTTCTATTTTTTTACAACCCAAATCTCAGGTTTTAAAAAATAAAAACCTTGGTTTTAGAAAAGAAAATAATTTGTGCATATTTGTTGTCTTGTTAATCATTTTCTAAAGTAGTTCTGTTGTTTTTGTTCTAGGATTTGTTTTACATGGTGTGCATTTTTAAAATTTAGTTTTTACATTTGTAAATTTCTGCAGTCTGCTCTATGGTTGGAAGTCAGTTGATTTTAAAAATTGTATTATAGACATATTGCTGTCTCCTTTTTATTATGTGTTACATTACTCAGAATTAATCATACACTGATAAGTTATTATACATTTAATAACAGAAGTAATTTCAAATAATAATGGGTTTATTTTTGTGTGAAATCTCTTTTTATCAAAACCCAAAGAACTAAAGATATTTTTTTCAGGCACCCACAACCAGGGTTTTAAAATTTTGTCCAGAATTGGAAACACTACATGACATCAAGGTAAGTTGGTACATGGCAAAATGGCAATAGATTTGCCACTGATGTCAATGTTCTGATGTCAATCCACTGCTTCAGGTTTGTTTAGATGGAAAGTTGATGTCACTGTTTTTGGTCTGCTCAGCTTCAGGCTTTAGGTTTGGAGTTACTTCAACAATGTAAACATGTCTTGACTCAGGATTCTCTTCACTTTCTTCCAGTCTCCAGCAGGATTGAGCAGCACTAAATCATCTGCATAGACATATTTTTTTGAGGTCATAATTGGAAGGTTATATATGTAGATGTTGAAAAGGAGGGAAGCCAAGACAGTTACCTGGGGAATGCTTTTTTTAAGACATCATAATCTGCTTTGCTTATTGTCGCTGGTGGTGAGGGTGAAGTTTCTGTTTTGACCAGCTCCATGATCACATGAACCATATGCTTGTTTAGCAGAAGTTGAAGAAGCTTATGGTGCCTGACTGCTGCTGCAGTCAGGTCAACAAATACAACACCAGCATTTTGTTTTGATGTGAAACTGTTCTCAATATCCTGAGTTAAGAGCAGCTTGATATAGGGATTTTTTCCCTGAAAAAATCCCAGCTTGTTCTCAAGGTACAGTGGATCAACTATTGGATTTATGTCAGTGTAGATGAGCCTTTCAAAGATCTTGTATCACACTGCAAAGAAATCTAGCAAATGGCTTCTCTGGTCCTCTACAAGTTTTGTTGGTTTAGGAATGGTGACTGCCACCAATCTTTCCAGATCTTTGAAATTTTGAGTTGGCATAAGAAGGATGAAAGAAAACTATGGAGCCAAGATTTCAAGGCAGTACCAGCATGATAAGCTCTAGACAGAGCAAATCTAATCCAGGAGCTCTTCTTGGTTTTAACCCCTTTTTCAACAATTTTTTTGTTAAAAACGTTTTTATTTTTCAGACTAATTTTTTAATTTGGTTCTATATAGTATTTTTGATGCTGGTTATGAAAACAGTTTCTAATTATTTTTTCTTCCCATTTTTGTGGTTAACTTTTTATTTTGAAAATACCTTTGTCGGGAAAAACAAGTCAACTCGTCTTCCTATAAATCATATTTTTTTACCATATTTTCTAATTTTTCTCAAAATTTTATTATCAAATGTAAAGAGAAATCAAAACCTATTTTATTTTTAATTTTCATTACAATTGTTACCAAATATCTAGCAGTAATTATAATATGCATAATAAATGAAACTCCTTTTTCTGGCATTTTATTATGAACAAAATCAGTTGAAAACTGTAAGTTGTTAGCAAAAAAATAAAACAAATTAATTTTATTTCCACATATAAAAGAATAGTATTTCCTCAGAAAGTTTCTAGATGAAATTATTTAGAATGGTACTTTTCAAAGCATGGCACAATGCATAGAGCTACTTGGCAAACTTTACACATGTAGCGTGACTCTTTCCTGACTGATTTCCCTCTATGGTCACACTTCAGACAGCATACAACACATTTTCTTGTTGGATTTTTCTTTTTTTCTGTTGGTGGAACTTCCATTGGAAAATGTCCTCCTGGCATATGCCGCAAACTTCCTGGTGATGTTGAATGTCTACCTGGTGATCTTCTTGGTGGTAAAGCAGGTCCATACTTGTCAAATATGTATCGTATAATTTCCAAACGAAACTTCAGGTGTGTTAGGCTTTTTTTTCCTGACTGAGTGAATGCTTCTTGATGCAGGATGAAAGCATTCCATACTCCAATATCCATCAAATGGAAGAAAAGTGTCTTGTAATATTTCTTACCCCGTTTCCTTGGAATGGGATAATCTACCAGTTGCTGGTCCACCTTGTCAACTCCTCCCATTGTATGATTGTATTCACATACAACTTTGGGTTTCTTCACAGGCCCTTATCTTGTCTCAATGTCATGCATGGCTGGGTTGTGAATGGTTGATAGCATTGCAACATCCTTTTTGTCTTTCCAATGAAGAGTCATTACCTTGCCTCTCTGAAATGCTGCAACTTCTTTCTTTTCAGTTCTTCTGGCACTTCTTTTCGATTCATATGTAGAGCTCCATAAGTATCAGTCTGGTTCATAACTAGAGCATCAGCTAATTGTGGACTAGTGTAATAGTTATCCACAGTAACACAATAACCTTTCCCAAATAAGGGCTTCATCAAAGATAAAACAACATGCTAACTCACAGGATATGCATCATACTCTGAATCAAACTGTGTTCCTTTGCCAACATAAGTTGTCATGTTGTACACATATCCAGTCTTTGACTCACACAACATGAAATATTTCACTCCAAACCTCCTCCTTTTCAGTGGAATGTACTGTACCCACCCTAACCTTCCTTTAAACAACATAAGGCTCTCATCTATACATACATCTTGCCTAAGGGTGTAACACTTTCCCAAGTTCTCACACAATGTTATTAATACATCATAAATCTTATACAATTTTGGGTTAGGGTGAGTTTGTGCATTATGAGTTTCATTATCTACAAAATGAAGATATTGCTTTATCTTACTGTACTGTTTCATAGTCATTAGCTGCCAAAAAATTGGTCTTTCAAGCAGTTCATCATGTGACCAGTTCATTTCTTCTTCTGGCATTTTCACAATACCCCCAAGCATTTTCATAGCAAAAAATACAAAAAGTTCAGCCTCTGTTACAGGGCTCCACAAAGAATCATCTTGCCCAGTTTGTTCAGCAAAACGATTAGTCTCTACCAGTACAGAGTCAATAATCCTTTTATCAATAAAAAGACTGAAGAATTTAAATGGACTCAGTTCTGCTGGGTTTTCATCAATCTTTATTCCAGGATTTCCTGTGAAAGGAAAACGTGGTGGTGGTGGTGCATTCATACGCTCCTCTAACAACTCGAGGCTTCTCCAAGCTCTCCCCTCACCCCCTCCTCCTCACTTGTCAAGAAATAGTCATTATCTGATGAACTGGCAGAGTTATCAGAAGTATTCAAGCTTCTGAAGAAAGGTTCATATTCACTATCTTCTGTTGAACTAGACATTTGGGGTGTAACACTTGAAAATGCTACTGTCCCGTGTCTAGGGTCTGGGTTCAGTCTTTGATGCGGCTTCTGTTTTCATTCACTTGAATGCAACAGTACTTTAATAATTCTTATCTTATAAACTTATTCAAAACCATTTACTTAACCTTGTTTAAATAGAATCCACCAAACCTTATTCAAATAGAATCAAAAGTAATAATTAGAAAAACATAACTTAACACAAAGAAACATCCCTAACCCTAATCTAACTAAACAACTAGCACATCTTAATATAAATAAAACACTTCCTAAACCTAAACTAGCAAAACACATCTGAACATGTTGTGCGAATGAATGGAACATCAGGTTACATAAAGCACATTGTTATGTCACAATCGTAAACATCACACTACAAAAAAATGAATGCAAATGTGGATGCAAACAACACCCATTCAACGACAATGGCTGTTGGAGCAAGTCTAGTAACAATGTCCTTGAAATCCCACAGCTCTATTACAAAGGCTTAAAATCAACGAGTATATACGTATGTAGCTGGTTTTTGAAGGTAAAGTTTTAGACGAGTATACTCGTTGACGACTGAAAAAAGAACATTTTGTGAAAACGAGTATACTCGTTTCTGCCAGGGAAGGGGTTAAGTGTTGTTGGACAGTAGTAAATTCCTTAGAGACTTTCACTGGATTAGTTGTTGGAGCCCCTCGAGTTAAGACATTTCTTTGAAAATAGGTCGAGATGACTTACAATCTACTTCTGTATCCCATTTTTGACCAGCTAAGATGCAATGGCTTCTGATGAAACAAAACATTACCAAAAGGAGTGCCATAACCTATCAGTTAGGTTGTTCAATATACTCCATACTTTATGGCTAGAGTGTGAGAAATTGATGAACTGAACAGTTGCAGACCATTGGTACCTCCACTTCTTTTCAAGCCAGTTGAGCAGTTATGTAGTAGGCTCACTAGAATCTGATCCTTCAAAAGATAGGAGGAAAGTCTGATAGATATCTTCACACCTTGCATCCCAACATGGTATGTGGTCACTTTGATGACTGTGGGAGATGGACTTTTCAGCTGCCTTTTTGATGGCATTACAAAAGTCTCACATTGGGCAAATCAGGGGGCAACAAACTCTATGCAAGCTTATTGGTCATTGCAATAGGGTGGCTTCAATTGGCCTTGCCAAAGTTTCAGCACTTAAATAAACCTGCTTGGCATGGGAAAAGCAACCTTTGGTGGATTGATATACAAAGGTCTATGTTGTAACCTAAAAAAACTTTTCCAGAATGAGGCTGTCTGGTAAGTTGTCAGAGGCAACACTGACAAATGCCAGCTCTGCATTTGTTCCTGTGTTCCAATGGCTCAAGTAGAAGCTGGTTTGGTTCTTTGGTTTGTGAAGCAGGATAAGTTTGTTAATTACTGCTCAAGAGCCAGACAATCACCATCTGCACTGTTGGAATTGTAACTGCAATCAGTATGTGGGCAGTAAAAATTATCTGTGTAAAGACTGGGGTGGGAAGCACTAAAATATTAGACATTTGCTGTCTGGTTGATGGAGATTTGTAGACATTGACAATCTTATATCAATCAATGTCCATGTACAACCACTCAATCTCAGATGTAGTTGCAAACTGATCAACCAGAGCTTAGTTTACTTGCTCATAGACAAACATAGCAAGGCTGTGCTTCCTGCTTAAAGTACCCCCAGCAGTACCAAGCTAGGAATTGTTAGCTTGTTTGTGCTAATACAATGGGTTGCTTGCAGTAGGATGACTTAAACCTTAAACTGTAGGGCAAGATGATGCAAAACATTTATCTTGCTTGCAGTGAGGCCTTCAATGTTTAGCTGTAATATAGTTGGCATTCAGAACTTTTTGATGATCTACCCTGAAAAGGGCAGTTTGTGTGTTGGACATGCATTGCCCTACCCTAGAAAGGGCATTTTCCAATTAGCACGCCCACCTAAACATTGGGAAAAGTGGATGACTTTCTGTTTTGCCAAGATTAGCTTTGATTACTCATGATTTGAATTGTCTACTGACAACCTGGGCAATGTGAATGCTCTTATCATCTGGGTCAAATCTCAGCTAAAGGTTCACAACAACTATAAACTTTTATCTTTCTGTCTAGTTCTGATTATCTTGGTGTCTAACTGGACAGGTCATTCATGTTTTGTCACCATCTTGTGGCATTGTGCAAAAACTATCTTTGCTCATCACACTGCTAAGGCAAGTTGCAGGCTCAAAAATGGGGTGCTGCTTCAAAACATTACATATGGGTACCCCTACTTCCAAGCTAAGCATCGCATTCCAGTCAAATGTTGCAGCAAACACACTTGCCTCATAGACAGTGGCTTGAATGGTGCCTTGGGCATTGTTGCTGGATGCTTGCATGTCACTCCAACAGATCACCTACTTATTCTTTCAAGCTTCCAACTGGCTGAGCTTTGCTAATTAGGAGTGACAATCTTTTTGGTAAACCATGACCATATATTGTCTATATTGCAAAGTTGCCAATAATGTTATATGTAGGGCATTGAACTAAACTCAAGCCAAATCCATACACTTGATTACTTTTCAAATCTAAACTGAAACTGAACCTGTAAAAATTAAATTTGTTTAATCTGAGCCAGAAGTTTACTTCTAATGGTTCTGATTCAAATGTTCTGATTTTAATTTTTGATTTATTGATATAAGTTGAAATGAATAACAAGTTTGTATTTAAAGTTGGCACAATTTGTTTACTCATTTACTTGCCATGTAGTAAAACTAAGATGTCATAAACTATTTTTTAAGCAATAAATTAAAGCAATAAATTCATCATGTGTGCTGAATAAACAAAGCACAGTTTTAAGTAGATGGTATGCTGAAGTAATAAAATAAAAAAAGCAGACGTGGGTGTCTTGAGATATGTCTTGGTCTTGTAACCCAAAAGTCTTGTTTTGGTCTTGTACCTCTGTGTCTTGAGTCCAGGTTGAAACATCGTAGCAATGTGGGTAAAGTCCACAGGTGTTGTAAATATGTCATGGTTTTAAGTAAAAATATTTACATTGGGGGCATCATGGTCCTCTTTACATTCTCCATTAATTGCAGCAAAATTGAGCCATGGCAATTTTTATTACAAGCCTGGACACTGTAGGCCTATAAAGTGCTCAAGAATGTACAGGCTTGTTTTTATCAACATTTAAACGTTTTGCACTTTAAATTTTTAATAACAAAATTTGGTATCTTGAAATGTTATATAAGATTATGTGTTAAATTGTAGTCAATACTGTTTTATGACACTATAATAGGTTACATGTTTTCACATAATTGAAGCAGTTCAGAGCCTACTTGTTTGGTTCTGTTTAAAGAATTGTTTGGGGAAGAGAGCAGAGATCCTGGGTGATAGTTTTTAGAGTTTTTTAGAGGCTGTATCAGTTTTTAAACCATGACTACAAGTGCTCTTCTTCAGATTTTGGAAATTTTGAATGGTTGCCAGCAAAAAAGAAGTCATGTAACTCGAAATTAAAGTAAATTACCAAAAGGGTGAAAGTTGATGCCCTCATCAAAACTATTGATCTTTTCAGTTTTTGTCAAGTTAGGTTAGTAAAGCCATAGCAGCCAAAATCATGTTTCATTTTGAGTTGCTGCAGTAAAGTTGCATTCGGAGTTTTACACTCTGCATACCAACATGATATACAGTTGTTTGGTAACTGTGTAGAATAGTCTATTTGGCTGCTTTCTCATAGCACTGAAAAAGTTCTGGTAAGTTGCTTTCACATTAGGTAAATTTAGCAGCAAAAACTTTTTTGAATTTGTTTGTTAAAGGAATATAATGTCTACACTTTACACTGCAAAAATTCCATTGTGTAAATGACATGTCTAGCACTGGCAAAACAAAACTTGGTAATGTAAGCCTAATAGGCAAGGGACAATATTTTAACTTGGGAAACCTTTTTGTGATTTATGTTGAAGATTTTTGATGTGGAAAAAGTTGTTGGAGTCATGTATTTTTTTAGACTATGGCTAAACAACGGTTGTGGATTTGCACTCAACTGCTGTCCAAAACACTTTTTTTGCTAAGTTAAAGCAGTCTCGAAGCTCTGTGTCTCAAGTCAACCTAGGAAATGGAGACACACAAAAGATAATAAAACAAATTTATTGACAAAAATAAGATCTTGAAACTCTGATGATTATTTTTTGAGTTTGATAAATATCTTAGTTTAGGGATGCAAAAGTTTTTTGTTATTGCTAGTTTCATTACAGAGTTGGTTTGAACTAATTTCCGCTTGTAAGTTATGGTATACACATGAAATTATTAATTAGGCAAATAAAATAATAAGTTTCATTAATATTATATCATTTACTTTTACCATTTGTAATGGAACAAAATGTCATCATTTTTTTAATCATCAAATTTATTTAAACACAATTTGAAAAACATTGTAGGCCTATTAATGATTTCTTTAATTTTAAATCACTTTTTCAAGACAATTATAGCAATGCTCTTTGATTCACCTTCAGTACAAATTATTGACTAGACAATTTTGTTTGAAGCATAGTTAGACATAAATGCTAAACTGCTATTGTTACACTAAACTTTAGTGCAAATATATCAGTGCAACAATATCAGTTTAGCATTTATGTCTAACTATGCTTCAAACAAAATTGTCTAGTCAATAATTTGTACTGAAGGTGAACCAAAGAGCATTGCTATAATTGTAGATTTTAAACCATGACTGTGTCAATTACATTTACCATCAATGCCAAATGTGAGCTAAAAGTCTTTGTTGTGTCCAACCCCTATTTATCTTGGGGTAAAACTGGACAGATTGCTCGTGTTCTGTCACCATCTAGTGCAGTGGTTTTTAACTGGTGGACTAAAGAGCATAAATCAGAATGAAAGCAATATGAAACTTGTATAATAATGTCATAATGATCAAGAAAGTGGAAACAAATTCCAAGTGAAGACTTTTTTTAGAGATTGCCAGATTTTTGTGACTGAAATTAAATTCTGTTCACCGAAGTTGGTTGTTAATTTACTTTGGGTTGAAAAGTGGGCCATGGTATAAAAAAGGTTGAAAATTACTGATCTAGTGACATTGCGCAAAACCTATCTTCTTGTGTCACACTGCTGAGGTGATCTGTGGATTCAATATAAGGTGCTGGTGCCAAAACACTGTGCAAAGCTGCCTTATCTCTGGTGTTACTCAACAGCTGAATACTGCACACCAATCTGGTGTTGCAGCACTTATACTTGCCTCATAGATTTGAATTATACCTTTCATAGGTACCAAATGCCTGCATGCTTCCCACTCCCAACAGATTACATACCTATACTTATCAGCATTCAGTAAGTAAGCTTTGGACATACTCATTGCACTGGATCCCTGGACCCTGATCATATCCTTTATGGTCTTTTTAGTGGGTCCTCAGGTGCCTGCCATGTGAGACTAAGATCTTGATGCTTGTTTGTGCCAGCTGCATGAAAACTATTCAACAAGCTTGCTGAACTAGGCATCCATGCACTCAATGTATCAGATGGAACACAGAGAACAATGAGAGTAGATCCAAGCTTTGTGTTTTCATTACCATGACCAATATCAATGATGCTTGCAGGCTCTGTGCTTTTGTGCCCTGGACCAGTGCCAGGCCTGTTGGGATGGGCTTACCCCGAGCAGCTTGGGTTAAGCTCAACCGCCTGTGGACTGGTGTTGGGCAATTGCATTCGTTCATGCATAAATGGGGTCTTGCTTCTTCACTAAATTGCGAGTGTAGCACCTCTGAGCAAACTGCAAACCATGTACTAACAGCGTGCTCTATACATCGGGCACCACATGGAGCATGAGGTCTGATGGTTTTGGATGACAAAACTTGATGCTGGCTTAATAACACCACTGCCAGCATCTGATTCAGGCAGTGCAGCAGTCTGGGGTAGTAAAAGGATAAACCCTCGGCCCCAGTCCTGCTTGTGCTGACCTGGAGTGGATACCCTTCAAACAATGACGACAACAACCAATACCTGGTCTATTGGAATGGGCTTGATCCAAACAGCTTTTGTTAAGCTCAATCACCTGTGGACTGCTGTTGGGCAGATCTATGCACAAATGATGCCTCACTGCTTCATTGCATTGTTTTGTGAGTGTATCATCACCGAACAACAGCAGACCACATCTTAACAGCATGCTAAATACATTAGGCACTACATGGAGAACAATGTCTGATAGTTTTGGTTGACAAACACTGATGCTGGCTCTACTCCAGTGGTGCCAGTATCTGATCCAAGCTTGTAAAAATATAAAAACCCCTGGCCTCAGTCCCTGTTTGTGCTTGACTCAAAATGGATGCCTTTATATTTGACAATAACTAACTACTTGTAGCTCTTGAAAAATCACTTAATTTGCTATTGTAGCTATAACCATGATGGTAGCAAACTTATTACTGGGTGCATTCCCTTGTGGATATTTTGCTATTAAGTTCACTATGTTATTGATATTTATAATATTGTGGCAATTAAAAGGAGTAATTTGTTTTTTCTTTTTTTTTTTTTGTTGCAAACAAATTTCAACAGTTTCTCTTTTTTTTGACAACTAATGTGACGAATTTAGTCAACTTACTAAATAATTGAATTCATTGTATAACATTAATTTTAATTGTTGTTGTGCATAGAGGTTAGAGTAAAATCACAGCATTCTTTTTCTTGGGTACATAAGCTACAAAAGCACATCAATCTTTATTGCCTTTGTTGCAAATCTAGTATAAAATTTTGGATTGTTTAATTTCATTGTTTTTTGGTATGCATTGTTTTAAAAGTAAACAAAAAGCTGTGAACTGCTAAATGAATTATTTGTTTATCGACTTTTAAAAATTATAGTTTCATAAAGAGAAATTTAGAATGCAATTTTTATGAATGTTTTTGTGTTTATCAGATCCCATCAAAACTGTAGTCTGTGACAAAATTATATTTTAAAAAGAATGCATCTCATACTTGGTTGGTTAGGCATATACTGCCTAAAACAAGGGTGTGCAATGTTTTTTGAGGTGTTCTGTATTACACTTTTTAAAAGTTTTTGTAAGCTTCACAATTACTCCTAAAATGTTTGGAATACTTTTATCTTGAAAATTGCACATTAAACTTGTTTTACAAAATTAAAGAATTTTGAAAAACAGTGTTGGCTTTTAGAAAAATAAAGTTCTATATAGACCACATGTAGTCAGTTTGATTCACAGTGAGATGAGCATCACTGATGAGCTCTAACTAGAGCAAAACTTGAGTCTGGTGCTTCTCATTTTTAAGCAGCTTGGTTTCAAAGTAAAAATAAAGTTCATTTTATTTTACACAAAAAATTAAAGTTTATGTTATTGTACATCAACATTTGAAGAACTTTTCATTACACAATAAAAATTGAAGTCCTTTTTATTTTACACCAGCACATTTAGTGCAAGCTATGTAGCTGTGACTTTTCTCCAATAAATTTTTTGAATCTTGGTGTGTATTGTGCAGTAGATATTTGAAAGATTACTTGAAAATGATTATCAGTAGGTGTTGTCCTGCATTTTGATTATTGAAGTTCATGGTTGAAAATATCTTCTCACAAATGTAAATACTTACAAAAAGAGAAGCCATTCTGAAAGTATGCTTGCACAAAGCTGGATAATTTAAAGCTAGGACTGAAGAATAAACTCATCCCAAGGTAGGTTTTGAAAAAGTGATTTTAAATTAGAACTTTCTTCCAGTTTGGTTTGCTCCAGTTCCACATTAGTAGGTGCACCTTCTAGATTGCAATGAAAAAGATCAAAAACAACATGAATTCTGACTCATGTGAGTGGAAGTCACAAAATCATCACTAAAATTCTTGTTTTTAACATTCTTAAACATATTGGTATATTTTTCAGAATGAAGTAACAATAATACTTCATTACTGCTCTGATATTCTTCAATTAACTATTTACATGCCATGAAATGCAATAGATCTAATTTTTTAGTGTATTTTGCAACAATTTTAGTTTTTTTTATATGGTTAACATGATCATAAAGACTTAAACAAATTTTCCAGCTTTTTGAAGATGCAAATTTAAATTGTTAAGATGAGTTATAATATCAATTAAAAAAGATAAATCACTTAGCCATTGAAAGAAGTTCAGTTTGAGACACTTGCTGATTTTTGGATTTCATGAACTCACCAATTTTATTTCAAAGTAAAAATAATCACATCAGTGTTGCTCTTTAGTTAATGGACTGCAGCAAATTACACAACATCTTCATATTCTTATTTTACACTTTTCATGAAAGGTCTTAAATTAGTGATGGTTTAATTTGTTTTTTTGTTTTTTTTTAATAAAATCCCCAATTTTTATTGCTCATGTTGAAAACATGTGCAACCAGTGCTTCCTGGTGAAGAATACAATAATAGGAATCAAGTCTGATTCTGAATTATCCCTTGCTTTTTTGTCAGCAGAGTACCAAGACCCTGATCCCTTTTTTGTCATGGAGGAGGTTCCATCCATTGTTACACTGACAAAGGGAGACCACTGCCAGTTACTTTTTCAATAGCATCAGACATAGCATTGCATAGATCCAACCCTCTCATTTGATCTTTCAAACTTATCATAGCAAAAACCTCTTCTAAAATTCTGAAGTCTTCTGTTACTCCTTTGATAAAAGTAAGAAGTTGTGCTTTAGAGCCAATGTCCTTGGACTCATCTAAAGCCAGCGACGCAGATATATATTTTTCTATATCACTGTTAAGTTGAGCAATAATGTTGCTGCCAATTTCTTTCACTCTATGCCTTGTTGTAATTTGCACATTTTGGAAAATTGCATATTCTCTTAAAAATGGTTTTCCTCATTTTGCAATTTATAAGTGACCATGTAGCTAGCATGAATAGACACCTACAATTTGTGGTTTAACTTTTGTACAAAAAATTATTTTTGTAATTTTCAATTTTTTGCATTTTCTTTTCTACAACTAGCAGTAGATAAGCTTCATGATTTTTTTCAAAACTCCTCTTCAAGATGTAATATTTCGTGATGGGCATGCTCCTCTTACATATCAAATATAAGGCTTTTTCTGCATGACCTACAAAAAATACTTTTTAGTGTATTGTTACTGAAATGTGCACCCCTTATCTTCAATCCATCTTTTCTTAGCAGCATGCATTTCTTAATATTTGATGATTAAAATAAATTCCTAATAATGAAACACTTAGGCAGTTAACAAAGCTCTTCATTTTTGAATGAGAACTATGTGGTAATAAAAGCAACATAAATGTTACTCCATAGCTCCATGTCCAACAAAGTGTAACTTTGCTGCTTTTAAATTCACTTTTCATGACACCATTAACCAAATAACATTAATGGAAATTGATTGAAATTAATGTTTGAAAAAGGTAGTGCCAACAGATTTAATAAAAACATTTTTCTGATAAAAAAATTGCTAAGCATTAATCAAAAGAAACTTAAATTATAAGATTATTGCGGGTCACAAAAACTCGTTGTGGGGGTCGCATTTTGGGCAGCCCAGGTCTAAAAGTATGGTGACTTCAAAATGGTGTCAGTTGTTTAAGTTTAGTTACAAACATTTCAAGATCATAAATGCTATTGTTATTGATCTGTTCTGAATTTGTCAAAATAGCAATACTTAAATTGATTAATAAAATCAGTCAAAGTTCAATGAGCCATGTATTTAATAAAAAAATTAAAAACTAAAACTAACTAACTCATAATGAAAAATCGAACTCATTTATAAAGGACATCATCAGTTTCTCTAAAAAATCAAAATTTAAAAAATTAAAAAACATATTTTTATCAGGTTCAGACTCTTAAAGACACATAGTGAAGCCTCAATGAAAGCTATCAGGCAAACAACATAGCAGCTCATGTTGTGATTATCAATCACATAATAAAGATGAAAAAAATGCACACTGAAAAATCTAGTAAAATTATAGAACCAACTTCTGCAAAGATCCAAAGCATTGGTTGAAAAGATTAAAAAAGTTTCTGTAGTTTCCTCACAGTGTGTGCAGTTTGAAAAATAGTGATCAAATAAACAGGTTTAAAACTTAATCACAATTATAAGACAGAAAACTTCTATTAATATAAATTTTTTTCACAACCATTTAATAAACTTTCCCCTAGTTGTTCTACAAATATATTCATAAAGCACTCTGTGATGTCAGGTTTAGCTATAAGGATGTCGAGATGAAATTTATACAAATGTTATTGTGATCATTACCATTAAATTTGTTGCAGAATGAGCAGTGGTTATTCCATCAGTTAGAAAATTTATTTTTTGTCTATTCTACATATTGCATTTTGGAAATTTTGAGTGATTAAGTCAGCAGTCATTAATCTTAGATAATTAAGTCAATAATTTATGGCTGTTTAGTTTGATAAACTTGTATATTCTTGACTTTATTAATTTGAAGAGGGCTCATTCAAGTAAAAAATGTTCACATTGTGTTAATTTTTGCTTTTTTTTTTAACAATAAATGTGTTGATTCTTCTTAAAATGATTGCAATGTGGATAAAAAAGTATACTATCGATTTTTTTATTCTTAACTTTTAAAAGCACTCTGCTTTTAAAGAATTAAAGAGCATAAAAAAAACTCTTTAAATTTTATACATTTTACACCAAACAATAACTTAATTTTTAGGCATTTGGAACCAAGTCATAGTCATCCAATTTCTGGTGTTTCAACTGCTGGTAAGGCTTACAATATTGGTTTACTTTCATGCATACTTTATTGCATGATTCACATTCACAATTTTTTAGTTAACATATGCATGTTTTTTTTATATTGCAATTTTCTTTTGATAATTTCATAATATAGTTGTACAATTTGTCCAAACTTGAAAAGGGATTTTGGTCTCATGGAATGAAATTCTTATGTGTTTGTCTTTAAAAAATATGTATTTCAACTTTAATCAATGATCTTTGTTCAATTGACAGTGTAAAGTTTTATTTTATTTTATCTCTATATTTATTCTCCTGACTTGCAGGAAAGCGACAGAGGTGCTAATACATAGGGTAAGCAATTAACCCAACTTGCTTTCAAAGATGCCAAAATATTGCTGTCTGCTTGTTTAGTAAAGTTAAATTTGTTAAAGTAAAAATTACAAAAAACTTTGGAATGGAATGGAAACAAGAACAATGGAAAATCTATTTAAAAAACATTGAAACACAATCAGTGCCAAATTTTTTTGGCAACATAAATATGTTTATATTTTTTTAGGTATCAACCAAAGTTCAAATATTGGTGCTGTGTATATCTAGTTTGTTTGTACATATTTTTAGATGGATAGCAGATATAAAACACATTAGTATCTTATCAACAATTAGTAATTTGTCTGAGGTGGACACTGCAAGCAATGTTTCCTGTAAGCTGTGCATGTGTGCACATGCGCACCCAAGGAAAAAATGTGTGCCAAGTTGTAAAATATCTACACACACAAAAAGAAAATGTCATCGCACAAAAAATTTTGAAAAATTGCTGTAGTTGCATGTACAATCTTGAGGTATTGTTGCAGCCCACTTCCTATTATTATTCCAAGTATTTGGAGACAAAAATTGAAAAATCAGAGTCTGATTTAGAGTGAACATCTTTTTTTTTTAGAGAACATTTGATTTGATTATAAATCCTAATGCAATTTATAGTATCTTTGCGCACCATGCAGAGAGTGCAGATACTTTGCAAAAAAGAGTAAAATTCAGACACACAGCTAAAAATTAGAGCAAACATTGACTGCAAGTCACAATAATGGCAGTGCAAGTAAAATCCTTTAAAAAATCCTTTCATGCCAAATGCAATTGAACAATTTTTTTGAAAAATCATGTCTTAAGCACAACTGCAGTGCAATGGCAAGAGCAAGTTTTAATGAAACTAATTCCTTTTATTCTCAAAAAAATTAATAATAATTATTTTATTTTAATTAATTTTTTCAAATATTTATACAATTATTTAAAAATTATGCTATAAATGAATTTCAACAAACAATTTTTTTAAATGTGTACAAAAAAATAATAAATTAATTACACAAATAAAATGTTTTTATAGGCTGAAAGATATGAAGTAAAACTATTTTAACAAAAATTTTTTGCATTTAGTGTTGGTGAAATTACAACGTATATAGTATGTATATTTGCCCCAAAGTCTAGTAATGATGTTAAATCATAAAAAACTTATATTTACATTTACTGGACCAAAATTTTTTTGAGGAGGAGATGAAACAATTTTGCAGAATCTTTATGCAATGATTGCTTGATTTTGCATAGTTTCAGAACCCCATTCATGCTTAGTTTAACAAGCTGTTATAAATGGTAAAAGTCTTTTTAGTGTTGGAATAATTAATTTTATATGTGTTGCAATTCTTTTGTGATTAAAGAGAGACCATTTTATTGTAGAATCTATGAGTAGCAAGTAGTGCATTGAAACAAACTATTTGAGCATAAAATAACTTTTTCTCAAGAAACATTTTTGTAGATGCAAGGTGCCTTGATAAATACAATCAGTGCTTTTTTTGTAGGTGAAGCAGCTTGGAGGCAATTAGCAATTAATTTTCTTGCCCTCAACCTGCTACAGCTACATTTTGCTTAGCTACACCTGTTAATATTGTCCTTACCAGCTACTTAACAGTATTGCACTTTATAAATTGAGTGTCAGCACTGCAAATTTTAAATATTACACTTCAAGTTTTGCATGGCAAGAAAACAATAAATTAAACTTCTTAAATATATAAAATAGGCTTTCTTAAACTGGGCTTTAATTTGAAGTTCACTTACTGTAAATCAGTTGCACTTTGGACATATCATACTTTAAAGAAAACAAACAGAAAGAGTTTTTTTTAGTACAAAAGCATACTTACTGGTGTTCACAAGTAAATTCTCTGTAAACTCTGTCATTCCATATATATCTCTTTATTGGTCTAATTTTTGATCATTTGCTTTGTTGATTCCCCAATAAAATGCTTCTAGGATTCTAAACATCTCAAAAAAAGAACTTCTTGAAATTACTTTCAAAATGTTTTGTATTATTTTAATTTACTTTCATTTACAATCAAGGTATTATGTTTTCTAAGTTGCTATTGACAAAGTGATTGCAAAACAGGAGACAGCAGCGAAATGATATACAAATGAAATTAAAATTAGTTTTAATTCAAGCTCTAACTTTGTTATCGAGCACTTTAGAAGAACTGATTTTCCAACAATGTGATATACAAATGATATAGATATTGCCTTGTGTGCAGGTGCATTTACAAGGTGCAGGTACAACAGCTAAATGATATAAAAATTGCCTTGTGTGCAGGTGCATTGTCATGGTAGAGAAGCCATGACTTGTCACTTCACATTCCGCCTGCTGCATCAAACTGGGTTATGTAGGTGAATGAGAACCTGCTGGTAGAAGTGCTGATTTACTGTTTCACCCTCAGGCACAAATTCATGATGAACCATACCCTTCTGATTGAAAAAGGCGATCAGCATTACCTTGATTTTTGATTTTGACATGTGCACCTTTTTGGGTCTGGGTGATTCTGCAGTCTTCCACTGCATGCTTTGCCTCTTTGTTACAAGATTGTATTGGAAAACCCAAGTTTCATCTCCCAGAATATCTCCTAAGAATATCGAGATCATCTTTAATTTTCTCCAGCATGTCTTAACAAAATTTGACTTGGTTCTGCTTCTGATCTTCGAACAAAATCTTGGGCACCATTTTGGCACACACCTTTTGCATCCCCAGATCATGCAGCAAGATCATCCGTACTGATTCTCTGCTTAGGCTCAGTTCATCTGATATCATTCATACTGTCAACCTGCAATCACTTTGCTCCAGCTGCTTCACTCTAGTGATGTTTTCATCTGTCCTCATGAAAGATCATCCTCCACTTTCTTGTGGCCTTTCTCAAAACATTTATGTCTTTCAAAAAGATGTGCATCCTTGACATCACATCTTCACCATAAACCTTTTTAAGAAGTTTAAAACACTCAGTTGGTGTCTTCTGCAGTTTCACCAAAAACTTCAAGTTGATTCGTTGTTCCATTCTTGAGCTACTATCAGTTTTGTAACAACCACAGCACTGAGTACAAACAAACGCGACACAAAGTAGCAAAATTGTCAGAAAGGCTATCAACACTATGTTACATAAAAGCCTGAAAAACAAAAACGGAATGACTTATGTTAAAGAAATTGTAACACTATAGAGCTAAGAAGTTGTGTTTCATGGTGAGCGAGTGGCTTGCTGATTGGTATTGTGCTAAGAGCATGGTTGATACAGTCCAGTTCTATTTTGTCATATCTTGTATGTTATTACATGCAGAACGTCAATTGTGTGCAGTTGCTGTGCTTTTAAAAGAAAGTAATTACTATATTTATTCAAGTGCAACATGCAAAATTTTCTACTGAAATAAAAACTCAAAGTTTGGGTGTGCATCATATATGAGGGCTGGGCTAGCTAAGGAAATGTTATTCCATAATTAAATACATCATTTCCTTGGCTACGCCTTGGCTCCTGAGTCAAGAAAAAGTAAAACAAAATTTTAATTGAAAATTAGAGGTAAACATTATACATGAGTGTGCATTATACTCAAATAAATATGCTAGGTTAATTTTAAAAAAAGAAAAAACAAAGGAAACAATTAAGATAAATTATTAAAAAAGTGTATACATTTTGTTTAACAATAAAATGTTGACATTTAAAGCATATAAAGAGAATGTTGTATAATCATTGGGTGGGAAAACCAACAGACTCTATGACCAAAAGGGTCAAGACCACCATTTCCTCTAAGCTGTGCATGTGTGCACAACCACATATGTGCTTAAACTAGTGCACATAAAGAAAAAGTGGTTGAACACAAGATTTAATAATAATATTTTTCCTAAATTAGTGTTTTAACCTTTTTTTAATAGTGTCAAAAATGCAAATTACCAACCTCCTCCTAAAACAAATAAATAAAAATATTCATTAAACACAAAATGTGCTTGTTTAAGCACATGTGAGATGTGCATGTGCACGTCTGTGCTTAAACTAGTGCACATCAAAAAAAGATGGTTGCACACAAGATTTCAGAATAAAACTTTTTGTAATTATTGATTTAATTTTTTTAAATTGTGTCAAAAGTGCAAACTACTAACCCCTTCTAAGATGAGTAAATAAAAATATTCACTAAACATGAAATGTTTGGTTTTTTCAGCATAATTTATTTTTTCTTAGGAGGGAGAGATAATCTTGGCATCCTTCCATTTTCAATGGGATTTTAAAAAATAAATAATTCAAGTAAATGCATATTAGATTCTTTTTAAGCAGAAACTCCTCTTAGATAGGATACCCTTGGCTTTGCAGCATGTACACTTGCCTTAAAGTGCCATGCTAGCATTATAAAAATTAATAAGCAAATAAAATACATAATTGCCAATTGCCAGGTTAAAATTTTTTAAAGAGGACACATTGAATGAAATAGATAAATGTAACAAATTTTTTTATTTTTATCTCTATATTTATCCTCCTGACTTGCAGGAAAGCGACGGAGGCGCTATACATAGGGTAAGCAATTACCCCGACCTGCTTCCAGAGATGCCAAGATATTGCTGTCCGCTAGTAATTCAGTAGAGATATGACTGTAATTTAGAACTGCTTGCCAAGACCACCAAGCAGGGGAAAGTGTTGTAAAGTGTCTTTTCCAAGGACTTCTTCCTACACGTGATTAAAACATGTAATAGTTTTTTTACTTGAGCTTTCTGAAGAATGTAAAAAAAAATAACAAGCAAACAAATCTTTAGTTTAAAAAAATGTTTAAAAATTGCATTTTGAAAATATTTGGCAACCTCCTAAAAAGATTGTTCAAACACTAACATACTGCAAATTATAGCATGACCAAGTTTCTGAATTCTTTTGCAGTTGGACTATATACCTAGGATTGTCACTAATGGGTTTTTAACCCAGATCTGGGTTCTTAAGAAAATTATCTAGGTTCTTTTTCATAACAAATTAATATTTTGGTTGGTGACAATCTTTTTTTTTGAAAAAGAAACTAAATTTTTCTTTAAAAATTTAGTGGCAGACACCACCCTTGGCCTTCGTCTACACTAGCACACCACCTAATTTTTGTGGAGAGAAGTGGAAGAGATAACATAATAATTTTGTTATTTTTATTTCTAAAAAAAAAGAAATGGTTTTTATTACCTAATATTTTTTTTGATTTTTATATTACTTTTAGTATACTTTTTTTTTCAAAAAATAATAGTCTGGATCAGAGGTCCTTTGGAATTTCACAGGCCAGCAAAGGAATTGTATACTGCAACACTAATGCATTCATACCAAAATAAAACATAAAAAACTATCTACGTTTTCAGCTTACATTAGCTCTCTTTAGATGAATATAGGTTAAGAAATTTTGCCTTTTAATTTAAAAATTGAAATCAATGACCTGATTACATAGTTGTTTATCAAATATGTCATATGAGGTTTTCATAAAAGGAATTGTTGAATAAATGATTAAAAAATGCAAATGCAAAATAACAACTGCAAAGCCAATACACCATGCAAAATCCAAATAACAAAAATAACAATCTAAAATATATTGAACAAAAACAATGGTTCATTTACAAATAATTGTCAATTAATTCTGGGGTTATGTTTTTTGATTAATAAAGCTTCATGAATTTTAATTTCAAAATTAAAATTATATTTTTTAATTATCTCAAAACAAATTTACAATGTATTTGGTATTAGCACAAATATTGCAAAACATAATATGATCTTTAACGGAGCTTTGAATTTTAAATAAAAGCCCAAGTGTTCACTCACTCTAAATCGATGGGTTGACACTGATATACAATATTCAAGCAGAGTGCAGGCAGAACATGAGTATTCAATTAAAAATAATGTGATACTTTAAAAGTTTTATAGACAGGATTTATTTTGAAAGTTAGTTTAAGTTTAGAGTTGATAATATTTTATAATTGTTGATGAACCATCTCAAGTCATAGCCGAAATATGTGGAATATTAAGATTATAAATATGATCAAGACATATAGGAATATAAAAATTTTTCATTAAATTTTTAGAAATATTTTTCAAAAAACCAAAGTGGGCAATCATTAAACACAAACATATTTATTAGCACACCAGCTTTATTAAAAAATAAAAAAAACTTTAGGAACATATTAATTCAGCTCTTTACAGTAAGTAAAGTGTTAATCCAGATTTCTAATTTTTAGGGCAATTTGCATTGTAATTTAAAAGTAAACCAGTATTTGTAGGTTTGTGCCATATCCACATATCAATATTATCATTATTAACTTCAATGTAAACATCTAAAAATGACATACATTGTAATGCAGTCTCCATAGTACATTTTTTATTATTATATTGAGAATTGAGCAAACATAAAAAATCTAAGAACTGTCATTATTAAAAACAGCAAAACAATCATCCACAAACCATGCGTATAATTTTTGTCGGCATACACAAAAGTCTAATATTTTGTTTAAATAATTAGCTAGTATGGTCCTAAAAGGGACCCCATGGCAGACTTGGGATGTATTTGTAATTTAAAATACAAATATGTTTTTAAAATACAAAATACTGTATTTTGTATTTGTATTTAAATACATTTATTTTTGTGTATTATGTATTTGTATTTAAATGCTTTTTACTACAAGTATTTTGTATTTTCAGAAATTTTTAAATACATTTTTAAAAATACATTTGTTACCACACAATCTTTGCATGCTTTGACTTAGATCAGGGGTTCCCAAACTGGAATACATTTAGGCTTCTCAACGGGTACATTATTATGTGACAGAATGTCTTTATTTAAGTTAAATTCCGTGTCTGGAAGAAATAATAGACTCAAATGTCTAGAATTTTCGAATCCATTTGATTGTAATTACGTCAAACAGGACAATTAAGAGGGAAGACTTTTTTACAAATCACTGTGATTTTGGGTTTCAATGGGGAAAATTTGTGGCTGCTGAAAAGGGAAGAGTTTTCATTTTTTAGAGATCACCTTGATTTTCGACATGAATTGGGAAAATTTGTATCTGATTCAAAGTGAAGACCTTTTTTTTTTCAGAGATTACCTTGATTTTGGGCATGAATTAGGGGAAAGTTAATGGCTGATTTTAACTGAAAGCCTTTTTTTTAGAGAAACGTCACAAAATTCGGGGGACATGCAAACCTGCAACAGGGTCCAAGGCATACCGATGAACTAAAAGCTTGGGAAACTTTGACTTACAAGAAATGCCAAGCTCATAGTTTATTTTAGCTGTTCAGCAAAGTAACATTTTTTGTCACTCAATAAATCCTTATGTAACAAATTTTGAACGACAGATGTATTTTTGCTAAAGCATAAAATTACTCTGGTATTATGTTTCAGCAAAATATTCTCAATCGGGTTATTTATATTGTTTCACTTTAGCAAATAAAAATGTATCACACAGTTTTTTTTTTATGCATTTTGTGTAATAAGCAATAAAACATTTTTACAAACACAAATTCACCATCAATACGGTACAGCAGTAAATTCTTTTTTTTCTATTTATCCTTCTTACAAAAAAGCGTTAAAGGTGCTCTAAATAAAGCTACTGTCAAGTAATTACCTTGACTTGCTTGCAGAGATGATTAAATATTACTGTCCACTTTAAATTTTATATGTATGTATATTTATACTTTTTTTTATTATAGGCGTAGCAGAAATCTACAGTTGCCTGCTAAATTCATCACACAGCGGAAAGTGCTGTAAATTTACTTTTTCAAGGACATAATTTTTTAAGATTTGTGGCTTTATTACAATGAACAACTTATCTCTATTCTGTTCGTTATGGGTTTTCAGATTTTTTTTTGATTAAAAATTTTGACTTCAAAGCAACGCACAGTCATATATAAAGAACTTGCACATTTGCTGGAGCATTGTACGTAAACCAGAAACATCAAAAAGTTTTTCAGGAAGTTTAGCCAAAAAAATTTGCGGAGTTTGTTTTTCTGCTCACTTGGAGTCTTTGAATGGGTGTTCAGACTGTTTGGACAGGGCACATGCATGCCAGGGTTGCCAGATTGGCTTTTTTGATGCCAAATTTGAGAAATCTGGCTTTTTTTAAACAGGTTGGCATCAGACTTTCAGTTTGATATTTTGGCTTTTTTTTTGGCTTTTTTGCCAAATTTGCAAAATCTGGCTTTTTTACAATGTGGTTTGCATCAAAAATTTTGTTTGGCTTCTTTCTTTATGGTGTCCGGGTGGATGAGTTTGGGAGAAATTATAAACAGATTTTAAAAGAATAACTTTTTTTAGAGATCACCATGACTTTGGGACAAAAATAGGGAAGTTCAACATGGAATGGAAGTGAAGACTTTTTTTTTTTTAGAGAACACCATGATTTTTGGACGAAAATATATTTTCTAGTTGGTGAAATTGTTTGACTTTTTTGGCTTTTTTTATTCCCTCCTTTGGCTTTATTCTATCACTGGGATCTGGGAACCCTGATGCACACAGCAGGATAAGAGTTGAGACTGTTTAAAGCAGAAATAGCAGAATTTGTCTAAACTGGCAGCATAAAATGTCTTCAAAAACGCCTTTAATCCTTAATGGAAAACTATTTCAAGTGACTGAAGAAAGTTCTGATGGTAAAATAACAGCTAAATGTTGTGTCTGCCCTGATAGCAAGCCACCCTTATCAGGATCCAAAAAAGCAAATTCAAATTTTTTATTGCATTTGAAACAGAAGCATTCAGCAGAAGTTAAAGAGTGTGAAAAATCAAAGAAAGCACATCAGGATGATTCTCAGAAAGAGAAAACACCCAAAAATATGCAAACAACTATATTTCAATTTTGCAAGTTGAAAAAGGTTACCCAAGATGCTGCTTCAAAAGCAATTATTAATTTAGTAGTTAAATGCGGTTTACCCCTGTCCTTGGTTGAAGCAGAACCTTTTCAACAGTTAGTAAGTACACTGTCTTCTGGAACGTGCAAGTCCATAAGCAGGAAAAGTCTTAGTGCAAAAATTGACAAACAGTTTGAGGCTGTTATGATCAACATTAAAAAAGCACTTTCTTCAAAAGATTATGTTTGCACAACAGCTGATATTTGGTCACAGTGAAAAAGAAGTTTCCTTGGCATGACTGCTCATGTCGTTGGTCCAGAAACACTGCAGAGAGAGTCCTTTGCAATTGCTTGTGAAAGGTTTTCAGGGACACATTCATTTGATTCAATTTTTGAAAAAATTCAAAAAGTTCATGATAAAATTGGTCTTGATTACAAAAAATTACTCATACCCATAAGAGACAATGCCAGTAATTTTGCAAAAGCTTTTTGTGAGTTTGGCTTCAAAGAGCAAAACGAAAATGATGATTAGGAGAGCAGTGAAGATGAAGTAAATTTTGAAAGCATCAATGGCATGGTCACGTTCACTGGCAAAAATGATGAAGAACTTTTTGTTTTGCCCATGCAAAAAAAGATGTTTCGTTCATACACTCAGTTTAGTAGTGACTACAGATATCAAGAAAACCTCCTACCCAGCATTGCACAAAAAATTTTTTATGTCATTTGAAAAAGCCACTGCAATTTGGAATAAGCGCAATCTTCCTAAGTTGGCTGAAATCATTTTCAATATTTGCAAGCAGAACCTAGTTACACCATGCATTACAAGATGGAATTCTCTTTTTGACAGCTTACAATGTCTGCTAAAATTTGAGCAGTGTACCTTGAAAGACTTATGTCAAAAACTTAACAATTCAGAATCATTCTTTAAAGTACAATGCTCCACTTGTTCAAGCTGCTTTGAGAGGAATGCAAAAAGATTCTAGCTGTATCTTCAACAAGATTTTATGGTGATAAAAGATGCCCTTTAGCCACAATATCACATCCTTATTTTAAGTTAAAACCTATTTTGAAAGAAAAAAGAGATGCACTCAAACAAGAATTGATTGACACAGCTAACAAACTAAGTTCAAATGTTTCAGAAAGCTTTAAATGCAAAAAAAGTAGTGACACCTTTTTTTACTGGTCAGACAACGAAGAAGAAACTCCACAAACACAGAAAAATGTAACTTCCATTGAAGTACTTCAATTTTTGGAAGACCCAAATAATAATCTGGAATCCCTGTATTGCTATCCAAAAATCCAAAACGTGTTTTTGAAATTCAACACATCACTGACATAGTCAGCACCTGTTCAGCGTCTCTTATTTGCTTCTATCATTTTATAAGGACACAGGGGAAGGCTGACTGATAAGAACTATGAAAAGTTAACCTTACTGAAAGCAAACAAATGCAAAACTACTGATATGCATTAGTGGATAATAAACTTGTAAAGCATTTCTTTTGTACAACCACGAATTTCTGAAGCTATTTTACTACATCTCAATGCTGCATTTCCAGATTATATAGAGATGAAACTCACTGTATGTTTTGTATAGTGATGCTGTCTGTTTTGTACATATCCTGTGTTCTTAGAATTTTGTCTTCAGTCTCTAGTTGCTATAATCGATTCAAACGTAAATCGATGTATCTTTATTTGTTTAATGTAAAACAAAAAGTGATTCTAAAATAACCAAGCTAAGAGATACAATGATTTACAGTTTGAATCGATTTGATGGACACCCACTTATTTACTACATTTCCATTCACATGATTCATTAAATTATTCTTAAGTTTATTTTACAGTCATATTTTTTTCTATAATAAACAAATGATAATACAATGATAATTTTAATAGAAACACAAGAATTGATAACCATTTTGGCATTGTCTTGACTGTATTCGCTAATTTTTTTTTTTTTTAAAGTGGATGATTTTTTTTGAAAAAGTATTTAAAAGTATTTTTAAATGTATTTAAATACATTGTTACAGTATTTGTATTTTGTATTTACCAGCATTTCTAGAAAGTATTTTGTATTTGTATTTAATTACTTTATAACCACTGTATTTTGTATTTGTATTTAAATACCTTTGGAGAGTATTTTGCCCAAGTCTGCCCCATGGCAATACCATTAATTTGCATAAAGAAACAATTTTTACATAAAAACAACCCATAACTAGCAAATGTATTAATTTTATGAAAATATGTATATCCATTAATGGTTTATAAGTATTATTATCTGAAAAAACATAATCAACAATAATATTGATAATTTCATTGAGATGTATATTGGTTGAATGAGACAAAACATCAAAACTAACTAATTTTTCATCAGAAGAAATATTAGAATTGTTAACTTTCAATAAAAAGTAATTGGTAAAATGTAACGCACACTTGTTAGGGATAAGTGGTTTAATTAGAGTCCCTAATTTTGCAACTTTATATTTGGGAGAATCAATCATTGACTTTGCAGTCTAAGAGGACAATTGTTTTTTTTATAAACTTTCATCAAGCCATGTATTCTTCTGGTCTGCTGTCAGATGGTATTAAATTTTAAAATTTATTTGGAATTGTAATTTACCAAGTATTGGTGTACAAAATCAGTAACCAATTTTTAATTATAGAATGTAATTTTGTATTTTGATTAACCTGAATATTTGATTTGATTTTGACTTACATAATAATGTCAAACCATCATTTGAACTTTTGGGTGAGTGAACACTTGGGCTTTCGTTTAAAAATTCAAAGCTCTGTTAAAGATCATATTATGTTTTGCAATATTTGTGCTAATACCAAATACATTGTAAATTAATTTTGAGATGATTAAAAAATATAATTTTAAATTTAAAATTAAAATTCATGAAGCTTTATTAATCAAAAAACATAACCCCAGAATTAATTGACAATTATTTGTAAATGAACCATTGTTTTTGTTCAATATATTTTAGATTGTTATTTTTGTTATTTGGATTTTGCATAGTGTATTGGCTTTGCAGTTGTTATTTTGCATTTGCATTTTTTAATCATTTCTTTAACAATTCCTTTTATGAAAACCTCATATGACATATTTGATAAACAACTATGTAATCAGGTCATTGATTTCAATTTTTAAATTAAAAGGCAAAATTTCTTAACCTATATTCATCTAAAGAGAGCTAATGTAAGCTGAAAATGTTGATGGTTTTTTATGTTTTATTTTGGTATGAATGTATTAGTGTTGCAGTGTATAATTGTGGTACTGTTGAAAAAAGTATACTCTCTTTAAGTTGTATCACTAAATGAATAATTTTAAAGTTAGTCATTATCATCATCAATCTAATTTTAATTCAGATTAATCATTAGTGACTAAAGGTGGCTGAATGCATCCCACTACTTCTGCAACTTTTCTTACACTTTCTCTCCACTTACATTGATCTGCTGCATCTTCTTTGTTTAAAACCAATCCTCATGTTTCCTTCAACTTGTTCCTTCCATTTTATCATTGGTCAACCCTGTTTACGTTTTCCATCCACTTCATGTACCATTGCCTTCATCAAAACATCTTTCTCTGATCATCTTAAAATATGACCATACTACCTCATACTCTTTGCCCTTGCCAGCTTATCTGCTGTTTCCTTCAATCCAACATGTCCATCAGCTCCTCTGTATTTCTTTTGTCCACCAACTTTACACCAAACATTGCCCTCACCATAGATCTTTCTGCTCTTCTCAAAATTGCTTCTTGATTTCTCTTGAACACCACATTTCACTTCTATATAACATAGCTGATCTGACATAGCTCTTATATATCTTTCCTTTCATCTGCAAAGAGAATCTTTTTCCAAACTGTATCTCTTTACACTCTGTAAAGTTCTTCCATCCTACTCTTGTTTTTGCAGTTACTGCAGCTTTACATCTTCCCCTGGCCTTCAACCTATCATCAAGATAGCAAAATTCTTTCACAGTTTCCACTTCATCACACATTACCTGTTGCTCTTCTTTCAGACCATTTGTCACTTTCTCACATTTACTACAAACAAAAAATCTTGTTGCACCACTTGGAGTTACTTTAACTTAGAAAACCTTTCATGAATCCATTGGTTACATTTTGTGCATAGCACTGAGTTGACTGTCACCCTTTTGCCACAAATTCCACTGGTTCTATTCTACTTTGTATGACTTCACCATCTGACCCACACACAATCACTTTCATATTTTCAAGATTCACCTTCAGTCCCTTGCTCTCCAATGCACCTCTCCATTTTTGAAACCTTTCCTTTAGACCCTACATCATTTCACTCATCAGTACTAAGTCATCAGCATTTGAAATCTTTTTCATTAAGCCTTCTATTGCATTCTCCATCACAACATCCATCACAATTGCAAACAACAAGGGTAATAAAACAGATCCCTGATGTACACCAACTGCTACAGAAAATTTTTCTGAAAATTCAGATCCAACTTTAACCTTCATCTTTGAACTCTCATACAAACTTATCGTTGGTTTCACCAAGATTTCTGTTAGTCCTTTCTTCCTCAGTACCCATTGCATTACTCTTCTTGAAACTCTGTCAAAGGCCTTCTCTAAATCCATGAAACACATGTAGAACTTTTTATTCTTCTCCATGTATTCTTCTTGCATTCTTCTCACTATAAAAAGATCATCTATTGTCCCTCTTTCTGGCATAAAGCCACATTGCATTTCATCCATCTCCACCAATGCTCTTATCCTTTTTTCCAATACCCTTTTAACGATCTTCATTCTATGGTCTAATAACTTCACCCTTCTATATGCACCAATGTTTGTCACATCTCCTTTTTCCTTGCAGATTGGCACCATCACATTAGTCTTCCAATTTTCTAACATTCCTTTCCCATCAAGTACTCTTCAACAAAGTTTTATCATCACATCAATTTTAACTTTCTTGCTTGCATTTATCATTTCCATATTCACCTCTCAAAGTCTAAATGCTTTTCCTAATTTCATTTTTTTTCATTACACTTGTTATTTTCTTTTAAGAAACCGCTTTCACTGGACTTTCCACTATTATCAATTTCAGTCTTTTGATCCTGTGCATTCTCTTTATTTATCATTCTTTCTACACTCTCTTTCGATATTCTCACTGAATGCTAATCTATCATTTATTTCTATTATCTCAAACATTGTCGACCATTTACATTTTGTCATTCCTTTTTTAAAAACTTCACAAACTTAAACATATTGTGTGGTTTGTCACATTAATCTCTCATCTCTTGCTCAACCTCTCTCCTCATTGCTCTGCTCTACTAACAATTTTTCTTTTGATTTTTCATGCTTTTGTAATTATTTTTATTCTCTTCTCATCAGATCTTGTACATCTCTCTAAATGCATTTTTTTCTTCTTTATTGCTTCTTGCATTTTCTCATTCCACCACCATGTGCTTCCTTGCTCTCTTCTTCATTTTTTCGTTCACAAGTCTCCAAAACCCTGTTCTTAAATGAACTCCACACACCCTTTTGCTTTAGTACGAGGTGTGTTTGAAAAGTATCGGGACTGTATGCTTTGCACAAACAACACTTGCAACAGTGATAAAAGCTTTGTTTTTTAAGATGGCGCAATGTCTTGTGGTTGTAAAAATGTAGTTTCAGCATTCTGTGACAACCATATGCTTTTTTACAGGCTTTTCTTGAAAGGTGCTTTACTGTAGTTCGTTTTGGGATAATTTATTTAGGAAATATTTTTTTCTTTTTTTTTCTTTTGTTAACAAATAATGAGCATTGAACAAAGAATCAACTTGAAGTTTCTCGTTCGACTTGGAAAAACTCCAACTGAAACATTCAATTTGCTCCAAGAAGTTTACGGAGATGCTATGATGTCAAGAACTCGAATTTTTGAGTGGCACAAGAGGTTCAGAGAGGGAAGAGAGGATGTGGAAGATGATCCTAAGAATGGAAGGCCAACAACAAACAGAACAAACGAAAATGTTGAGCATGTGAGAGAAAAAGTGCGCAGTGACCGCCGCCTTACTGTTAGAATGATAGCAGATGAGTTGAGGATGAATAGTGAGAGGGTGTGGAGGATCATTACAGAAGATCTGGGGATGAGGAAGGTTTGTGCGAAAATGGTACCAAGGTTGCTGAATGATGGGCAAAAGGAAAATCATGTGCAAGTGTGTCAAGACATCCTGAAACAACTTGAAATTACACCAGATCTGCTGAGTAGAGTTGTTACCAGTAATGAGTCGTGGATCTTCGAGTACGATCCACTCATTAAACGGCAGAGCCTTGAATGGAAGAGTGCATCCTCACCAATACCCAAGAAAGCAAGGCTGTTCAAGTCCAAAATTAAGGTGATGCTGATTGTTTTCTTTGATGTTCATGAAATTGTTCATCTAGAATTCTTGCCACAGGGCCAAACCATTAACCAGAATGTTTACAAAGACATCTTGCGACGTTTGATGCATTCGGTAAGGGAGAAAAGAAGAGAATTGTGGGAGACAAAGTCATGGCTGCTTCATCATGACAATGCTCCTGCTCACAATGCCTTAAGCATACGACAATTTCTTGCAGAAAATAACATTGCCGTTCTGGAGCAACCACCCTACTTGCCAGATCTGGCTCCCTGTGATTTTTTTTGTTTCCTAAGCTCAAGGAAGTCATTAAAGGAATCTGTTTTCAAGACTCAAAAGCCATAACAACAGCCGTAACGAAGGAACTACGAGCGATCCCAATGGAATCTTTCCAGAAGTGCATAGAAGCATGGCAGCAGAGATTAGAAAAGTGCATTCGAGCTCAAGGAGATTACTTTGAAGGGGACAAGTTGTAATTTTTACGTGGCATTTCAAATAAAATAATTATTTACACAGTCCCGTTACTTTTCAAACAGCCCTCGTATGACTAATTCTTTTAGCTTGTCCTCAAATTTCTCCCTTGTTTCTTTTTCTTTTAATTTCTATACCCTCCATTGCATATTCCATTTCATTTTATGCACTTGAGCAGGTTTCCTTCTTCACATCAACAACTACTAACCTGTGTTGCAGTTTCCAAGGAATTACCTTGACATCTTTAAATAGCTTTCTGCCTTCTTTTTCCACCAAAACAAAATCAATCTCAATTTCATTACCACCTAAACTGTAAGTCATCTTCCTTTTCTCCTTCTTAAACCATGTATTTGCCACACATAAATCCTTCTAATCACAGAATTTCAACAGCATTCTACCTTCCAAATTTTGCTCTCCAATTCCATTTCTCCCATGTACACCCTCAAATCCATCCATGTTTTTTCAATATGACCATTAAAGTCTCCAATCCCCAAAGTCAATTTTTTTGTACCTTTCATCTCCCATTCATGAATCATTTGGTCATAAAATTTATCCTTCTGTGTATCTGGCTTTCCACTTTGAGGTGCATAGACACATATCATCTGTATCATTTCCTCCCTAAATATAAGGCACATTGTCATCATTCTATCACTCCTTCTACATATCTCAACAACACTCTCACACAGCTCCTCCTTGACCAATATATTCACACCACCCTTCTATTATCATTTTCCAACCACCATAACTTGTATCTTCTTCCTTCAACTTCAATAAAACACGCTTCTTGGCCCCTCCATTGGACCTCTTGTAGACCACAAATATCCACCTTTTTCCTGAATTCCTTTATCACCTTTGTTTCTCTATCACTTTTGTTCTTCTACTACAAAGACTACCAACGTTCCTGGTTTCTGGTCTAATTCCAATTTGAGACTTTTTCTTGTTTTTGAATTTACGAGGGCTGTTTGAAAAGTAACGGGACTGTGTAAATAATTATTTTATTTGAAATGCCACGTAAAAATTACAACTTGTCCCCTTCAAAGTAATCTCCTTGAGCTCGAATGCACTTTTCTAATCTCTGTTGCCATACTTCTATGCACTTCTGGAAAGATTCCATTGGGATCGCTCGTAGTTCCTTCGTTACGGCTGTTGTTATGGCTTTTGAGTCTTGAAAACGGATTCTTTTAATGACTCCCTTGAGCTTAGGAAACAAGAAAAAATCACAGGGAGCCAGATCTGGCGAATAGGGTGGTTGCTCCAGCACAGCAATGTTGTTTTCTGCAAGAAATTGTCGTATGCTTAAGGCATTGTGAGCAGGAGCATTGTCATGATGAAGCAGCCATGACTTTGTCTCCCACAATTCTCTTCTTTTCTCCCTTACCAAACGCATCAAACGTCGCAAGATGTCTTTGTAAACATTCTGGTTAATGGTTTGGCCCTGTGGCAAGAATTCTAGATGAACAATTTCATGAACATCAAAGAAAACAATCAGCATCACCTTAATTTTGGACTTGAACAGCCTTGCTTTCTTGGGTCTTGGTGAGGATGCACTCTTCCATTCAAGGCTCTGCCGTTTAATGAGTGGATCGTACTCGAAGATCCACAACTCATTACCGGTAACAACTCTACTCAGCAGATCTGGTGTAATTTCAAGTTGTTTCAGGATGTCTTGACACACTTGCACATGATTTTCCTTTTGCCCATCATTCAGCAACCTTGGTACCATTTTCGCACAAACCTTCCTCATCCCCAGATCTTCTGTAATGATCCTCCACACCCTCTCACTATTCATCCTCAACTCATCTGCTATCATTCTAACAGTAAGGCGGCGGTCACTGCGCACTTTTTCTCTCACATGCTCAACATTTTCGTTTGTTCTGTTTGTTGTTGGCCTTCCATTCTTAGGATCATCTTCCACATCCTCTCTTCCCTCTCTGAACCTCTTGTGCCACTCAAAAATTCGAGTTCTTGACATCATAGCATCTCCGTAAACTTCTTGGAGCAAATTGAATGTTTCAGTTGGAGTTTTTCCAAGTTGGAGGAGAAACTTCAAGTTGATTCTTTGTTCAATGCTCATTTTTGTTAACAAAAGAAAAAAAAAAGAAAAAAATATTTCCTAAATAAATTATCCCAAAACGAACTACAGTAAAGCACCTTTCAAGAAAAGCCTGTAAAAAAGCATATGGTTGTCACAGAATGCTGAAACTACATTTTTACAACCACAAGACATTGCGCCATCTTAAAAAACAAAGCTTTTATCACTGTTGCAAGTGTTGTTTGTGCAAAGCATACAGTCCCGATACTTTTCAAACACACCTCATATACCCAGAGATTTTTTGCACCCCCTGTCCCGCTGCTGGGGACTGGGGGCCATTTTAGTAAGTTGCATTTTTATAGAAATTCAGAGCAAGTTTTTATAGGTCCCATGCTCTTGCTGACACCAACCACAGTTGTCTGCTGTGGACCTAGTCTTTGCTTAAAAGGACAGTACCTGCAAGGCAGCAGGTTGATCTATTTAATCCATAGTTGGAACTGTAACACTTAGTGAACCAGAAAATGAGTATGTTTATGTAAGAAAAATCAGAAAACTTTTGTTTATTTGATATGTACCCATTAGAGATGAGATAAAACATTAGGTAGATGCAGTAGTTAAAAAAAAAAAAGAACAACAAGTTACTTGGAGCAATAGTTAAGCATCTTTTTTGATACCCTAATCATTAAATTTTATAGATAGACCTAAGAATTGTTTACTTGTTCAAAATAACATCTTCTTTGAGTTTAAAAAAATAAATATATTTAAATCTTTACAAACAGTGAAATAATGTTTGATTTTTTTGTGGTCTATGAGAAATTCAGCATGGGTTACCAGTTGGCAACTCCTGGTCTTCAAAAGTAGAGGTTCTCAAAGTGCTCCTTAAAAGGCTTAGGGCTCACAGAGAGAAAACAAAGGACCACTCAAGCTTTTTTTCACTTGTTTATTATTTACAATAATGCTATTATTTATGTGCATATAACTAGTCACTTCAGTATGTAAACCTAGTTTTAAAACATATATTTTTAATGTTTATCTACAGAACAGCTAAGGAGCTAAACAAAGCTTATATAAAGGTGTAGTAAGTTCATTTGGCACACAACTTAACAAAGCTGAATTTGTTTATTACAAAGATGATTCTCATAACATAACTTGCAACAGAACAGTAATCACAGCACAAAAGCATGGAATCGAAGATTCTCAATAATGGCTCAGCCTGACGTCAAGGATAGTTTTCCCAAACTTGTATAAGTCTCTAACACTGAGAGTATTGTCAGGACTAAGCTATGGCATTTAAACAAGCAATTCAGTTATTATTTTCTTTGGTAATGATTATCCTTTTTTTATGTGAAAATCACAATACTTTATCATAAGCAATCAGCAGTTTGTTAATAATATGCAGCTGAATTCGAGTTTATAAACAGCCAACACATACAAAGGAGGAAACATAGCAAATTAACCTTGGGAGAAAAACAGTTTATAATTGAAGGTCTGAGAAACCTAGCTTTGCAAATGAAGGATGAAATGTAATGCAGCAAGCAAGTAATATTTTGTACAATAAACATGTTTGAATGCTTTGTGGGAGAAGAGTTTGCTACAAAGGTAATCAGCGATTAGTTATTTCTTCAACCATTAAATTTTTTAATTTTAATCAGATCACTATTAAATACATAAGTGTGCATGTTAGGTCTGTGATTGTTGTGATATATAACATCCTTGGTAGAGGCAATAACATAAGTTTTGCATAGTGCACAAAGAGTGCAAAGAACTTTGCAAAAAAGAATAAAATTTGTATACAAAAAGGTTTTTATTTGAAGAATTATAAGGAATTTAGAATTAATTTTAAACAAGCTGCTTAAAGATGAGAAACACCAGACTCGAGTTTTGCTCTTATTAGAGCTCATCAGTGATGCTTATCTCACCGCGAATCGAACCTGGGACCTGTAGTCTTCCATGCAGGTTACTATATCACTAGATCACAGAACCCAGATGACAGATGGACTCAAAGCAGCTGTTATAAGTTATTCCCGGATTTACTGAACAAGGAATACATAGAATCCAACCTGTTGTAATTCCAAGGCCATACCTGGACTCTATGATGTAATTCAAAAGTCATTCTAATAAATTTAATTTTTTAAACCATGGTTTTATTACCATTGTATCAAGTTTCAATGCCAGTACTGGTTAAGTATGTAGTCTACCTAACTCAAACCCTTTACCATCTGGTTGAGTATGCAGTCCACAATTCTTATATAGTCTACTGTCTGATTTAGTTGGTTAGGGTTAAGTAAACTGCATACTTAACCAGTGCCCTATGCCATATCTTAGGTGACTAAATTATCAATGAGTTGTATGGAAGTACTAGTATGTTTTTGTCAAAGTATTTTGAAAATTTCTAAATCGTGCCATAAGTGATGAAGATTTTTTTCAGTATAAACTCTATTTGTGATTTTCAGCTTAAATGTTTTTGAAAAATTATTCCCAAAAACCTTGTTTTCGATTATTGACAAATAAATTTATTTCTGATAGAAAGTGTTAATTTATTTGAAGGAGGCTTTGTTTTAGGGGTACAAAATATTGTATAGTGTGTTTTATCAGTATTTAAAATTAATCAATTTGCCGAAAACCAATTATGAATATTTATCAACTCTTGGTTTGCAATTTTGTTAAGTTTTTCATATCAGTTATTTTTTAAGAATGCATTAGTGTCACCTGCATATGATACAATTGCCAGAGGTTAAACTTCTATTGAAGTCATTTACATAAATTAAGAAGAGTAAGGGACCAAATATTGAACCTTGGAGTACACTGAATTCTATCATTTTTGTATCAAAGCAAATGCCATTTACCTCAAAAAATTGCTTTTTGTTGCTAAGATAACTATCAACCAGTTATTTGCTCCAAGGAAGCAATGGGACCTTTACTGGAGAGCCATGAGAAGAATCCTTATTTTGGACTTCAATTTACTTTTGGGACAAAATTGACAAAACCAGACACAGTTTTAAAGTGATAACTTTTTTTTGGTTTTTACTTGACCTTTGGGACAATATTTTAAGCAGGGAGCCACATGTGTTTAAGAGTCTCTGAAAGGGGGCCACAGACCACTAAAGTTTGAGAACCACTGATCTATGGTTTGAAATATTTTTATTAAGTCAAGAAATCTACCAAGCTCCTGTTCTTTATTTTCAAAAGCATCAGTAATATTTTCAGTTAATAAGGAAATCACATGAATAGTCAAATGATTTTTTCTAAAGTCAAATTGATATTTATAAAAAAAAATTATTTGTTTAGAAATGAGATTACTTGATTGTGCACTAATTTTTTTTGTGTTTTAGACACTGAACAGAGTAAACTGATAGGCAATAATTACTTACATTAGTTATATTACCTTTTTTATAAATTGGTACAACTCTTGCAATTTTGCACTCTTGCAGAAACAAAATCACCATTAATCAAAAAAAAGATTAAACATACATGTTAAGGCAAATAGCACATTATCAGAAATGCTTTTTAAGATGCTTGAAGGTAATTTATCTGTACCAGAACAAATTTTTGGGATGAATGTTATTTACAAATTTTAAATAAAATTGTGGGATAAAAATAAAGTTACTTCAATGTTATACTAGGTAAATATGTTTGAAAGTTTTGTGGTATTTTGGGGTAAATTTGATATTAATTTGCTAGCAATATTAACAAAGTAATCATTGAAGTGATAATTGATCTGCTTTGGTTCATCAATGGTAATATCATTAACAGATAGACAAGAACATGATGATTTAATTGTCTATTTATGCTTCTCAAATTTGTCTCTTATCACTTTTAAATTTTTTAAAAGTTTGTGGCATATAACTTTATTTTGTTCTTGTAGAGCTCAATTATAAGAATTTCTTATTTTGTTAAAATTAGCTTGTTGAAAACATTCTTTTTTTAAATACTTTTTTAAATTTTTGATTTTATTCACTGTGGTTTCAGTATTTTTTTCACCATGGTGATTAAGTATAATTCTTAATCAAACTGTGGTTGATTATTTTTAATTTTGCAGTGTTGTTGGGTTAAGGGGAAACATTGGTTAAAAGCTATCTTGTGGTTGCTTATAAGTAACTCGTAAGCAGAGTTAGTATTATTTTTAATAAGTATTGGGGTGTTGTCAATGTTTTTAGACATTTTATTGAATTTCATGATATTTTGAGGCATAAAAAAACTTTTTAGTTTTGGGTTAGAAAGATCATGTTTTGTGAAATCTATACATCTTGTGCACTGGCATATGGTCAAATAGTCACTCAAGTATGAGTCCTGATTTTATTTGAGAAGAATGTAGGTTGGTCCAAATGATCTATTATAGTTGCCTACTTTCACTAAAGCAAGTGAGTTTCTTGATAACAGGCAAATAATAATTTTTATGCATCAATTTTACAAAGTTGCTAACAGGTGTATTTTCTTGATTTAGTAGATAATAGTTTAAATCCCTAGTAATGAAGCATTTATTTAAGAATTCTTTAATTATTTTGAAAACATTTATTTAGATTTTCTAGAAAAATCTTATTTAAATAATTGTCATTTAAAGGGAATCTAATAAATATTACCACAACACATGGTATTATAAAAAAAAAAAAAAAAAAAGAAATTCAATCTTTATAAAAATTGTTTCAAAAGTTGTTTTTTTTTTTATACATTTTTGTCATTTCATCAATAACAGTAAATTTATGGCAACTTTTGACATGGAAACCAACTCCACCACCTTTAGCAATTTTTCTACTATTTCATATGAAAATGTAATCATTAAGATTACAAAATGGTCCAGGTAAATTATTATGAATCCACATTTCAGTGACAGAAATAATGTATGGTTTTGGATTTAGATTGTGCACCAAATTTTCTAATTTACTAACATTCAAAAGAGTTAAAAAGTGATCTAATATTAACCCTCTATTGCCCAACCCAACAAATTTGTCATGTTTCAAATTTTTCTCTTTTTTTGCCATAAATTTTTTTTTTTTGCTTAATTGACCTTATCAACAAATTTGATACAACTCATATTTTATCATTTTAGTTGGAAATTCTGAAAAACTTCACTAAATGGGATTTTTTAACCAAGTTACCTTTTGACTTTTTATTTTTTAAGTCACAGAAAAGAAATTTTGATCAGAGTTGAAAAGTAATAAGAAATCTAATAATTTTTTTCTAGTAGTTGACATTAAAGTATGGCTCTCTAGAAAGTACCAAAATCTTCAATAAAATTCTACATTTTAATCACTTTAGTTGCTTAATTGACCACCACTACAAATTTGTAACATTTAAAAAAATGGGGGGGGGAATATAAATTTTTTTTCAAAGTTTTGTTTCAGTTGCATTTCTAATGTGATTTCAACTGCAAAAACACACTAAATAAACTTTTTTCATTCAAAACCTAAAAGCAGACGTAGAGGGTTAACAGAAATAATAAAGAAAAGTTTTAGAAGCATTTCCATCAAAAATTAAATGATTTTGTAGATTGAATTTTAAGTTATTGCTTATGACAATTGTAATTATTAAGTTAACTAAGTAGGTATGATTTTTAGTTTCAGTATCAAAAAAATCAAATGATTAATTTAATTTATTAACATTAAAGTACGTCTGTAATTTTTTATGATATTTTTCACACCTGGGTTTAATTAGAGAGGCAGAGTCCACCACACAATTACAATGGAAATTGTTAGAAGCCATCAGTGCTTGGTTGTTTATTTTTTTAACTCATTTTTTATGAAATAGTGCTGAGCATTTTGTACATGTAATAGGTGTAAAATATTTTTTAATTGTTTTTTACAAGAATTGCAAGTAAGCTTATTTAACATTGTAAGAAACTATAGTTTAAGGTGCACACAAATTAATCATAAAACAATATAAAAAAATAGATACACACAAATTTAACTTAAGATTGTAAAAAAATTAAACTATAAAGTATAAGGTGTAGGGTAAAAGCATAGTGTGGTGAAGGTTAGAATATCTAATTTTGGATTTAAATTTGTAAAATTAGGAGAACCTTACTAATATTTGATAGAATCATTGCACTTGACAAAGTGAGCAGTAGCCCACAAAAGCTTGTGCCCTAATAAAAAATAGTCAACTTCAGTGCACAATTTTTTGTTTCATAATATTTGATCGTGTTTTTACAAGTTGTACTCATAATAGAATGCTTCTTCCCTTTGTAGGCCCAGTATACAGTACCTTTCATGGTCCACACATTTTATCTCCTCCAAATGCAGTCTTTGTTTAGTTAAAGTATCAGTGATTGAAAGTTTTTGTCCTCCAGCACTTTTCAGTTTCTTTTTTTCCAGCATACACACTATTTCAAACAGACCTGCAAACAAATTTAATTACTGGTATTATTGGTTTTGTCAAAGATTTAGATGATAGGGTGACAAGTATCTATATCCCTCTCAATAATGGTAAACAGTGGATCTAAACAAGAATTAAAAGTAGAAATCACTTGTTTTTCCATTTCCATGTAACTTAGTTTGTGATTGAGATTGTTCCTATGTAAAAGTAGATAATTCAATTGTACATAGTCTTGTTTTTGTCCAAATCATCCAATTCTTGTTTTTATTTTTCTACTGTCTTTGCCAGTCTTCCAATTTCATTTCTGATTAAAGCAATTATTGTTGATAGTTCCATCAGTTTCTCTTGTTGGTTAGTTTTTGTATTTTCACCTGTAAATGTTTTTGTTTAAAAAATAATTGTTCATACTCACTTCTTCCAGCAGCTGACTGGCCATCATCACAAATTACAATTTAATAAAAACACTTTTACGCCATGTAACGATTTTACATATCACATATGTTTGTGTTTAATTAACTAAAAATTTAATCATCTAAAAAACACAATGTAAACAAAATATAAACAAATAGATTAAATTAAAACACAATATAAACAAATAGATTAAATTAAACTTCAACTGAAAACTATTATTTTATCACAACTTAAAACTCAGTGATTGTCTGTATGTAGCTTCAAAATCTCTGAACTAAAAATTTAACAGTTATGCACTGATTAGGTTGTCAAGAAAAGCATGAATGCTTACAACAAAAGCGCTTCATAAAACTTATTGCAAGGCTTTATTACACGCCATCATTAATTTTATTCAAATAGAATTATCCTTAAATACTCTTGCTGGTTCATAATTTTTAATTTTGTGTAAATATTGTCTTTGTCTTTGTATTGTTTGCAAATAATTTTTAATTTTGTAATGGAAAACCCAAGGTGTAGGTTTGCAGTTACTCCAAACAATCATTAAATAATTAAATCCTAATAGATAAGTTTCTATCATATATTTTATTGTTTGAATATTTGGATATACAAATTATATTTTTTTAATAAATAATTAAAAATTTGTTACTTTGATTAAAAACCAAAGCTAGCAAGTATAATTTTATTTCAATATTTAAAAAACCCAAAAATTGATTTGTTAAATGCACTTAGTTTTCTAATTAATATTATTGTTATATATTTTCAAATAACATATTGTTGGTTGATTAAGATGATGAAAAGGTAATTTGTGAACAATCAAAGCCTACTCCTCCAATTAAACCAAAACGAACTTCAAGAAAGCCAAATTTCAATCTTAAGAATCAAACAAAAAATGGTAGGCATTTTACCAGTGTTCTATGTTATGTAACAAAAACCAAGAAGTTATTTTTTTGTACTCTAAAATCTAGACAATGCTCACATGATTTAATAACTATATTAATGTGCATTAAAGCTGTACCATATGTGTATTTAAAAAAAAAATTGAATTATTGTTGTTTTTCTTGAGCATTTTTTCTTAAAGCTATTATGTTTATATGATTTAAAGAAAATGGAAGCCTTTTGAGAGACAAAAGCAGTGCTAGGTTTTATACCAATTTTGTCAAAGCTTTGGCAAACAATTGTTTACTTTAATCTTCCTGGACCTAAAATGAAGTTAAAAATGACACCAAGCCTCTGACATTTTGTAATAAATCTTGAAGTATGTGTTAAATTTTTGTAAATTTATCATTTTTCTCCTCAAATAATGTGAAATTTGAACAGAATAACTTTGTTATTTTCATAGTTATGGCCTTTTTAAGTGGTGGGGTTGTTTATGACTCCATAGATCCTATGCTGCAACAAACACATACACTAGGAGCAAGTAATTCAAGAGCAGGAAAAATAAATTGCTATGCATTCTGCCCAAGGTTGAAAGACATCAAATATAATGCTAAGTGTTCATGTTGTTGTTGTTGCCCCTCCTCTAGATACATCTTGAAGTAGCCATCCCTTAACCCTGTAAAAAAGCCAATCTAGATTCACAATCTTGGATTACCTCTGTTGCTTCTAAAGGTTTTTTCCACAGACTAGTGGCATTGTATTTTGTTGATACTTGACTACAGTTAAAGAGGTGATTAGTGTCATGTGTTTGTGACAAGCATAGTGAGCATTGTGGCATGTAAGTTTCAGGGTTCACTGAATGTATGTAGGTAACTTTGCAAGAGTGGTGATTCGTTGGCTCTGAGCTGTGCCAGTTTTGTATGCATATGATGTGATAATGTTTTGATGAATATACGAGGGTCAGTCAATAAGTAATGAGACTTTTTTAATAACTCAAGTTTGCAATGATTGGTAATCAAAAAATGCTTTTTTATTTTTCAACATAGTCTCCCTCCTTTGCAACACACTTGTTCCATCTTGATATTAGATTGTCTATTCCTTTGGCATAGAATTCCGTGGACTGGGTCCTTAGCCAGTTGCTCACAGCAGCCTTCACTTCTTCATCAGTCTAGAAGTGAATTCCCCTCATACTCTCTTTGAGTGGGTCGAAGAGGTGAAAATCAGATGGTGCAAGGTCTGGGCTGTAGGGTGGGTGTGTTAGAAGTTTCCAGCCTAAATCTTCAATTTTGGCTAGGGTTCTTGCTGCTGTGTGGGGCCTTGCATTATCCTGAAGGAGAATCACACCTCTTGATTGAAGTCCTCTCCGTTTGTTCTTAATGTCTTTTTTCACTTGAGTTAGCAGCTCACAGTAGTTCTCTGAGTTCACAGTATTGCCTCTCCAAGAAACTGATAGTGATCGGCCCATTTCTGTCCCAGAACACAGTGAGCATGACTTTCCTTAAACTTTTCTGAGATTTGAATTTTTCTTCACTGGGGAAGAAACATGCTTCCACTCCATTGATCGTCGTTTCGATTCAGGTTCATAATGAAAGACCCAGGTCTCATCAGTTGTCACTATTCTCGATAGAAATACATCTCCCTCCTTTCTGTATCTGCGTAGTGATGCTCTGGAAGCCATCAGGCGCTGCATTTTGTGATCATCCGTTAACATCTTTGGAACCCAGCGACAGCTGACTTTTGAAAAACGCAGCTTCTCACGCACAATTGCGTACACTGTGCCATGGGAGATGTCCAAGTTTGTAGCAATTTCATCTAAAGTGACCCTTCTATCAGATTTGATCAGGTCTTCAACTGCCTGTACTGCTTCTGGGGTAGAGACATCCACAGGTCTTCCACTTCTCAGATCATCAGTAATGCTTTCGCGTCCATCTTTGAATGCTTGCACCCATTTGTAGAAGTTTGCTCTAGACATACAGGAAGGACCATATTGTCTTTGCATTCTAGACAGAATCTCACATGATTTTACACTCTCTGCCAACAGAAATCTGATGACTCCTCTTTGTTCCAAGCATGAGCTGTTTCCTAGCCTAGTAGTCATTTCAATTTATCGTCACACCTACAGTAATCTGAAAATAAACAAGTTTTGTTGTAAATAAGATGACAACTCCATTCATAATCATCACATAAAATTTCAGTTGCATAACTCCAAGAACACCAAAGTAATTGAGAAAGTCTCATTACTTATTGACTGACCCTCGTATATTTGATTTATTTGTTTTGATGAATATATGTCATAAAGTGTGATGTTAGTAATTTTGTTGTTTTTTCTAGAACTAAGGTATTGTGAGGTGATGCTAATGTGAATGTGTTTGAGGTTTTCTCTGCATTCTTCAGATGTAAAATTATATCTGGTTCTGAAATGATGATCTTAGTGTGCTCATTGTTATGAAAAATTGTGGCTTTCATGTTTTTGCATGGATCTGAATATGCATTAAGATGATGTAAAGTGTGTATTTGTGTGTGAGTCAGTTATTTAAGTTGAGTGTCATGAACCTTGAGATGGGTGTCCATTGGAAGGACCTTGGTTTCATCATGTAAGTGCTAAGTGTTTGTATCTTGTGTGCAGCCAGTAGCAATGCTCAAAGTTGTTTTCTAAATAGTTTGCAGTTTTTTGATGTTGTTTGATATGATAGGGATTCATATGGTGTTTCCAAGCATATTTCAAAATCTTTTCAAAGATCTTTTGCATATTCCAAGATCTTTTCTATGAACTACTACCTTACCATGTTGGGAAAGCTTGCATATCTCAGTGATCTGTAAAGCTGTGTTGGCCAGAGATTTTATCTCTCCTGTTAGGAATATCCATGCTAAAGAAATTTGCTTATAAAAACCAGACAAAATCTAATTTGCAAGATGGTAACTTCAAACCTGAGCACACTATGATCAAAAGCTGTGGCAAGAAAGAAATCTCTTATATAAAAGCCCTCTTGCAGTAGGGTTAAACTGCAAACTTGATATGTTACCCAGAACGTTTTTTTCATGCTCCTTCAGGCATTGCACAGATTAAAAAGGTGTGCATTCAGCTACTTGGCTAAATTATCTGTTTGAGAGTACTTTCCTAAGTGAGTCAGGCTCATTAAGGTTAGTAAACAAAATTTTTTGACTGATGAAAAAGCTGTTCCTGTTGGTCATTAGATATACATCAGTGCTTTGAGTTACTGTGTTGTTACTAAGCTGTAGTTTTTTAGCTTTAAGTTGAATGCTAGTAGAACACCATTCTTCAGCAAACATAACAATAACCTACCTTATAATTTCACCATTTGAATGCAGTTTTGTATTGTTGGCCAGTAAATGGCTAATTTTTTATGATGTGGTTGTTATTTCTTTGGATTTATTATCACACTTACACATATTCATCTGCTTGTTATGTTCTGACTTAAGTAATTTAACTTTCTTTTTCTTGATTCTCCTCAATAGCAATCATACTTTGCAGAATGAATTTCATAGTGCCTGTTAGCATTTACAAGATTTTACCATGCTTATTACCGCAGGGCACAAAAGGCAATGTATTTTGTTATCTACATCAATTTAAAAACAATTTTTCTTTGCATTCACTTTTAAAAGCCCAATTTTTTTGATGAAGAGTGTTAGTTTTCTTTGTAGGTTGCTTTGACATTTTTACTTAGTAACATATAATAATCTTATAATATCTTGTAAACTAAATTTTAAGAAATTTAAGCATCATTAATTAAGAAGTTATTTTTAATCTAAGAAGTGAGTACTGTGCTTGAGAATCACTGGCTTAAATTCATCTTGGATTGTTAACATTTCCTTGTTATCTTGTTTTTGTTGTGGATTGAATTTATTGAAAAATACATTAATAGTGTTTCTATTTAGTGTTAAGTTTGTATTAAGCTATATCAGGCACCAAAGAATATTCATCCTTAAAAGTTGAATTATTATTGTAACATCAAACCACACTGCTTAAAATTGATTTTTGAATAACTCTGAGTTAGTATATAAATGCACAAATATGGTACCTCTCTGAAATCATTTAATAAATTAATAAATTATGATTATGATAAAAATATTAGAGTAATTTTTTCACTTTTAAATGTTTTTCACTTTATTTTGTGTTATACCATATTGTGCATGCACTTCAAATTATTTCAATCAACTTGATTATTTTTCACTTTCGACATTATTATTTAAATTTATGAAATTTTGCTTGCTTTTTTTTGATACATATTGTATTGCCAAGTTATATTATATCTTCTTAAAAAGACAGATAGCATTAAAATTAATCTACCATTGCTCATACAGTATATAGTATTAAATGATTAAAATGTTTATTAAATTAAATGGACTATTAAATAGTGAATATATGCATAATAAAATAAGATGATTACAGAAAAATGAATAAGAAATTACTTTTAACTGTGCCACTGCTTTGATGAATATGATCAAAATTACTTCAGCCCTGTAAGATAAAAAAGGGGTCAAGAAAATGCACATGCAGGGGCATAGGCACTGAGTTTGTAATTTTATCAGGCATGTGCAAACTTTATGACATCAAAATTAAAACATTACTGTTTTATTACCTAAGATACAGTGAAGATGAGCAAATTAATACCTTACAATCATTATATCCATTGCACCCCCAAATTTGACCTGCTCAGATGTGAAAAAATTGGTGCGCTCCTGGTTGACCTTTGTCTTTTTCTTGCAATCGTTCACATGCGCACATTGGAACAAAGCAATCACCAAACAAAATCTAAGATTTATGATGTAATAGACAATGTGCTTTGTGGTTAAACTTTTCGCTTTTTCTTGCACGTCCTGGGGCAAGGATAGAGAAAAAATTTTTTTCTTTGAATTGCATACCTGACTCTTTCACCTTTGTTGAAACTCTCAGAAATTTTCAATTTACTACTTTACCACCATTTCTCTGTTCCTTTGATATTTCCAGTCTTTTTACTAATGTCTCCCTGCAAGAAACTATCAAAATCTTTGCCAATGCTCTTTATGATGACAACCTAGTACCACCTCTGTTTCCCAGGTAAATTTTTATTGAACTGATGCAAATGGTCACCTTGTTGGTTGAATTCAGTTTCAACAACACTACTAACTCTCCCTTCTGTTTCTTGACATCCTAGTTGAGAAGCACAAAACTGGATTTATTACATCTGTGTATAGAAAACCCACCTTTACTGCTCAATTCATACACTGGGATTATTTTAGCTCTATAAAGCGAAAAATCAATCTTGTGGCTACACTGGTTCATTGAGCTCTGTCTATCTGCTCTAGCAGCAGGCTTTAGGCTGAGCTTGACAAAATTCAATTACCCTAACCATATTATTACATCTACATTTTTCAAGAAGATTCGACAATTCAACTAGTCATCTCAACATGGACCCAAGAAATGCCTGGTTTATCCCTGTGTTTCACAACTGGAAATTTTGAAAACAAATTAGAAAAATTTCGAAAACAAATTACTACAGCCATTCAACATTGCTACTTTGCTGTTGAAACGAGTGTTGTTTTTTACAACCAGGGCTCTTCTTCCCACAACTAAGAAGAATGTATTACCTGCCCATCACCACAATAATGTTATCTATTAATTTGTGTGCCACTGCGATAGTCGGTATGTAGAATGTACATCCCAAAGGTTGCAAGAATGCATTAAGCAACATGTTTCCAGGTCGATTATAAACCATCATTCTTCTCAAGATCGCTTTAATCTTTCCTGTGCCTGCAAGAAAAACAGCACTTCTCAAGTCACCACCCATAATTCTGCTATTGGACAGCATCTTTTGGAAAACCCTCCTTGTGCCAACCAATACAGTGACAACAAATTCTCTATCATTACGCATGGATGTACTTCTTTCCACCTCTCTGCTTTTGAAGCTACGTTTATCAAATCTTTCAACCCAATCTCTGTCAACACAAGAAATTTCTTTAGCGTTTAAAACTTATTTATTAATGCTCTTTTAGTTTCACTTCTGATTGGTTGTCTTTCTTGACCATTCAGACACACTCTTGTTTTCTTTCCTATTCTTTTCTTTTCTATTCCTGATTGGCCGCCTTTTTTTTACCAATCAGACTCATTCTCCTTGCCTATATAAGCACAATTGGTTTGCTCTCAGTTCATTTTAATGATTCATCCTGATGAGTGTCAGATGAAAAGTCTTTGAGGAGGAATGAAAACATTTTTCAAAGCCATCTACATCTGTCAAGTTAGACATGTTGTACAGCCAATCTAACAGCTTTTCGTAGTTGCTGAGAAAAGCATCTAGAGATGCCTTCCAATGGATAGGACAAAGTGGTCTTAAAGTTAAATTTAAATTATCTTTGGTTTCTGACATGCTAAGTTGAAACATACGAAAGCTCTCCAACCTTTTTGGAGAAGCAGTAACAAATTTTGACACTTTATTAAGGATTTGTAGTGCATTTTCTTCTTGCACAGTATCAGTAATGCATTCTTGGACAACCAGATTTAATTGATGACCCATATAGTAAACATACACAGCAGTTTTATTAGGTTCTTTTTTTGTGTGCGTGAATACTGCTAATATTTCTTCTCATATTAGCTGCACCATCGTAAGCTTGTCTGAGGCAGTTGCTCAAAGGTATATTAAGTCAAAGCAGACAGGATTTTACAAGGGTTGTCAACATTTCTGAATCACATTTCGGTGCAACATGAAGTCCCAAAAACACTTACTTAATAGCCCAAGCTGAATCTACATAACAAACACATATGGACAGTTGCTCCATAGTTGAAATATTTGTTGTTTCATCACAAATAATAGAAAAATATTTTGCCACCTGAACTTCTTTTATAAGATCTTAAAGAACTGCATGTGCAGCTATTCCAAGAATTTTATTCATTATATCATGACTGAGCTATTAGTATGTATTTTGTCTGGTCAACCACGTTTGCATATCCCTGTCATGTTTTGCAATTAAATTGATAATTTGTCAAAAGTTGAAGGATTCATCTGTTTGACCTCTTAATGCAAGACCTTGCCTACCACATATGAGCATAGCATTAAAAATACCTCATAGAACTTTTAAGTTTGATGTGGCTGTTGCACGATGAGCAGAAACCAATTGATCCAAAACATTTGTATTGTTGTTGCCCAATAGTGTAGACCTTACATTCATACATTTTTTGTGGTTCTGACTGTTTTGATGTTTTGACAAAGCAGCTCTTCCACATTGCCATGCATTAAATTCAGATATCCAAGCTTTAGACTGCCCCTCCAAAGTTAACTTAGCTGCCGATGAAGTTTTGTTGTTTTCTACGGCCCATAAACATACTTCACAAGTAATAATATCTCTGGATGCAATGTATTCTATCCAAGGGAAGCTTTCTTTTCAATTTGGCTGGAAGTGGCAACCCTCTTGTGTGGGGCAAAAACTTCCTGAGCTTTCATCTTGTTCATTTTTTGCAGGCCTTACAATTTCAAAATCTGACAAAGCTGTGTACTGGACGTTCTGGGACTTCAGAAACATCAGACTCTCTGCTTCTGTTACTAATGCAATTTGCAGTATTAAATGCATTTAAGGTCAACTGCCATATTTTTTTTGCTGGTTCAGACATTCTACTGTGAATAATTTCTCTATCTGAATAACTTGAAACAAATTGCACGTGCTGCAAAGACCTAAACTAATGCTTTTGACTTTTAGAGAATATTCATAATGTAATATTTTTCATGTGAAAAGGGAATTTATTGGTGAATAACTGTGACGAAATTAAATACTGCTATGATGACTTAGTTAGTAAGGTTTAGTTTAGTAAAACTTTTTTCTTATGTTGGTGCTGTTCACAGAATATCCAAGATTTATTTTTTGAATAAATGTTTGGTTGTACAGAACTTTAAATAATCGATGGTATTGATGGAACCATAAACTCTTTCAATGGTATTTTGAAAAGACTGTTTTAGGAATATTTTTGGCCAACCCTTGTCAGAAGAAACTGTTGGCAATTACAAACTGCAAGTAAGTGTAGCTTATATAGGATTGGAAAGCATTGAAAGTAACAGTGTCTCTGATTGGTTGCATATGATATGGACAGAAGAACAAGTGAGCATGCAATCAATCACATGCTCCCTTTCTCTAACCAATCAGAGATACCATTACTTTCAATGCTTTTCAATCTTATATAAACTGTTTTCTTGCAGTTTGTCATTGCAAACGATTTATTCCATTGAGAGTTGACCAAAAAAAGTTCTAATAAATTCTTGGTTATGCAGAACTTTAAAATAACCAATGGATTGGACAGAACCATAACTCTTAATTTTTTGGTACTTTTTAGAAAGACTGTTTACTTGAGAATTCTTCAGCCCACTCTTGTCAGAAAAATTTGTTGGAAAATGACTAACTGCAAGAAAACCATGGTTTATATAATATTGAAAGGCATCACAAGCAATGGCGGCTCTGATTGGTTGGAGAAAGCAAACATGTTATTGGTTATGCACTCACTTGTGCCATAAGTGTGAAAGCTTCAATCCATAGACGAACTCTTTCTGGTGATGCAGAGAGTATTCAAGAGACTCTATGAAGGTGGCTTCAAGTGTTACCAGATGAAAAGATGATCTTCCTGTAGCTAAAGTAGAGAACTAGTTAGTCAGATTTTTCCATACAAATTTTTTTCTAACAAATGTTGACCAATAGCCAAATCAGAGATAGGTGCATTTTGAGTGGATTTTTATTGATGTCTTGGGACATCTTTTATTTCTAATAAATTTTGAAACATGTCAAATTTGTTTTTCCAATCATTGGGATGTTCTACCTACATACACACCATCACAGTGGCACAAGTATTTGTATACAATATTACTTTGAGCAGGCAAAATATTCTTTAGAAAAGTAGGCAACATCTTTTTTCAAGAGAAAAACTATTGTTGCTGACACTGATCCAAAGCAATTGTTGATTTTTTTGTTTTTCATATTTAAGGGAAGTGTTTCCATTCCAAGGTAACTTTAGATATACTGGCTACTCTTTAGGGTCAAACTGCTTGGATAGTTAAAAATATCCAATAGATAATTTTGGCATTAGAAGAGTGATTTGATCTACAGTCAACCTGCTGCACCAAAACTCAGCTTGCTTTCTAGGTAGCAGTGGGTCAATAATTGTTTTGAGGCTTGCATAGATAAGTCTCTCCAAGATCTTGAAGGGGACACAAAGCAAAGAGATAGATCTATAGCTCTTTGGGTTTCCTAATGGCTTATTCAGCTTCAGGATAGCAACCACTAATGCTCTCCAAATTTTTAGATACTACAGTTGGTGCATGCAGAAAGACAGGAACTGGCTTAACCTGGACTTCAAAGCAGAGTTAATGTGGAGTATTAGCTATGGGCATAGAGAGTCAGGGCCCAGAGCTTTTCCAGACTTTAACAGCTGGAGGACATTGGAAAATTCTTCTGAAGAAAAATCTCCAGAGATACATTTGTCGGGCGGTGTTGGAATCCTCCAAAGTTGAGACACCTGTTTAACAACAAGTCTGGCTAACTAGCAGTTTGTTGTTTTGTAGATTTCTATTTTTAATCAAATGCAAGGCAATCAAGTTGGGAGCAATGGGGCAGAGGCAATATGTGTGTCTGGTTCTGCTGGTCAAGTTGTTAATTATATTTCATGACAGCCAGCTGGATTGCATAAAGTCAATGTTATTAAAGCCTTGGACGAGCAATCTTTTTGTTTTTCATCAAAAGGGGACAGCAAGGCAGAAGCAGCTGAACTGGTTACTTCACCCTGAGGAACCCATAAAAATTAAGCATCTAAGCAGCCCTGTGGTTACTTCACCCTGAGGAACCCATAAAAATTAAGCATCTAACCAGCATCTAAGAAAGTTGGGAGCAATGGGGCAGAGGCAATATGTGTGTCTGGTTCTGCTGGTCAAGTTGTTAATTATATTTCATGACAGCCAGCTGGATTGCATAAAGTCAATGTTATTAAAGCCTTGGACGAGCAATCTTTTTGTTTTTCATCAAAAGGGGACAGCAAGGCAGAAGCAGCTGAACTGGTTACTTCACCCTGAGGAACCCATAAAAACACCTGGTAGAGGTGTTTGCACTCTGCATCCCAACACAGTCTTTCTGTGACTGTATGGAATTGACAATTTTGCTGCTGCAAAGATAGTATTACTGAAGTCCTGGTATGCCTTATCAATAGAGCTTCAGTTAGGAGATGGTAATTTCTGAGATAGCTGGTTTTTATGATGATGCAGTATAGTTTCCAGTTGGTTTTGCAGAAGTTCTAATGCTTGTATGGCTCATTTGGGACTGGGGCCAGATTTTTGACTGAAATTAGCAATGGTCAATTTTGGGACCTAGGAAACTTCTCTGAAGTATGTCTGTCCAGTTTCAAGCTGTTTAAATCCTCACTTGCAAAAGCTAGGTTGGGATTGGTTCCAGTGTTCCAGCAACCAGAGAAAAAGCTGGGGGCATTTTTAAGGTTATACAAGAGGGAAAGACAGATTGAAATCTCATTGTTAAGAAAGGAGTTTGTTAAGCCATTTTCAGAGTATCTTTTAATATGAAATTTTTTATGGATTAATTTGCAGTTTGTGCAAAACTTAAAGCCTGTTAAGTATTATTTTGTTTGTATTTATAAGAATTATAGCATTTATATGATTTTGTATAAAATCCTGTGTAAGTTGGTCAGTTCAGCGCAACTCACAGAAGATCACATAGGATAAGAAACAATCCTAATACAAAATCAAAACTTATGCTACATACTGATTAAAGCTCCAATTTTTGGATTTATTTCATCCCTAATTGAAAATAACTTGTTGAAGTAGAGTTATTTATTAAAGTTTCTTGTCTATTGCTTTTCAGGAGAAATCATCAGGGTAAAGAAAGAAGCCAAACTGACTGTTAAAGATAAAAGAAGAGGTTTTATTGTTGAAAGTATTAAGCAATGAAAAGAGCAAAAGCTGAAAGTGTTATAAAACATGGACAAAAATCTTTTTTCTTTCAGAGATTGGATTTAAAGATCATGCAAATTAATACAACAGTCAGACATTGCTACTTTGCCCTTTAACTATTTGTTTTAATGATAAAACAGTCATCATTATCATTTTTGGGGAAAACATTGAATTAATTCAGTGTATTCTCTTTTGCCCACTTGTTCTTTTGGGTTCCAGGGGCAGCAGCTCAATTTGGTATTTCCAAGCATCCCAATCTCTTTGCAACTAGTGGCAATTCTGTTGGTGGAATTTCAAGACGTGGCTGGGCCAAGTATTCAACATAATTCCACCAGCAAGTTCTGGGTCCCCCTCTAAGCCTTTTGCCACTTGAGAGAGCATTCATTTGGTGCTTTGCTGCTCATTCATGGAACATTCGTGTTGATACCATACCAGTGCATACCAGTGTAGTTGCAATAATTTTATGCAGAGTAGCAGTGATTTGATGTTGAGAGATTGACATATGTCAGTACTTTTAATCTTGTCAAGACTTTTCGTAAGAAACCTATTTTGGTTGCCTGTACCTGGGATCTCACTCTTTCTATCATTACCAAACACTCACGACCATAGGTGAAAATAGGAACAAAAGAGTTTCTGCCAGCATCTAAGAAAGACATAATTGTCTAGACTTCTCATCATTTTAGCAACCTTATTAATTAATTTGTGTGCAACTACAATAGTCAGTATGTCACTTGAATGTCACAGCACTTGCATAAGTAAAGTTACCAACACTTATTTAAATCTTATCCCCCTTCTTAATTCACTATTCAACTCCACTCCACTCTGAGGGATTTAAACATCTTTCTTACTCCTGCAAAGTTTACAATAGCTTTTAACATGTTTTTTCCAAAAATCTGCCTTTGGCTAACATCTTCTTGACAACTTACTGTATTCTCATCATTACAGTAATTACAAATTTTTAATTCTAGCTCAAGGTTTTTTCTTTTTAGACCTTTCTGCTTTAAAAGCTACTTTTATTAAATGTTTTAGTCCTAATCTTTTAAAATTTTTTTATTGATCAATACTTTCTACCAATGAGATCTCTCTATTTTGCTTTATAATCTGGCTTGACTAACTTCTTTTTCACATTATTTTCTGAAGAGTGTCATATGAAAAGCTTTAAGAAAAAACTCTACTTCTACATGCTATTACCACCTACCATCTCTTCAAATAAAATAAAACCCAGCTAACCCAACCACCTTTAGGATTGCAGAAAAGCTAAGTAATTGCATTGGCATGATTTGTGAGTATAATGTTTGTAGTAGATAGACTGCACCCTAAATACAAACAGTAATAGGCATATGTCAATGTGCAACATTTTAAAAATAATATTAATTTTTTTGTTTACTAAATAAGAACACAAAACACATTTATTTACTATGCTTAAAAAAAGTCTTGGATGGACTATTGTCAAAATGTATATGCAACATTTCACATAATTTGTTTTCCAATTTCATTGAAAGATTTTTGAAGGTGGGCTGACATTTCTTTCCAACAGAAAAGATTTTATTTTTTGACATATTTTAATGCTGTCCTAATTAAAATTAACAAAGATTTTTTGCATCACTTACAGCTGCAACATTAGTTGATTGTTGCTCAAGGTATTTATTCAGAATTTGACTTTCCAAATTGGTGGATGTGTTATCACACGTTTTACATCAATGTTGCATGCAACAAAGTCACCTACAGATTAGCTGACAGACCAATATGATATTTGACCATTAAAACAAGTTCAATTAATGGACCATTGTCCTCATTATTTCAGTGGCAAATTCATCATTTTTCCCAATTTTGCATTGTAGGAAACATTTCTTTCTATGGATTAATTGTTTTGATACAGTCCTCATGTACTATCTTTATCCATTTTAGTCAAAACAGTTTATAGATGCTGTTTTCAATAGATCATTTTTATTGCCTTGATTATTCCCTGATCTAGTGGTTGAAGCTTGGATGTCATATTGGTCATCGTCATTGTTTAAACGGCATCCACTCCAGGTCAGACACAAGCAGAACTGGGGCCAAGGTTTTATCCTTTTACTACCCCAGACTGCTGCACTGCCTGAATCAGATGCTGGCAGTGGTGTTATTAAGCCAGCATCAAGTTTCGTCATTCAAAACCATCAGACCTTGTGCTCCATGTGGTGCCCAATGTATAGGACACACTGTTAGTACATGGTCTGTGGTTTGCTCATAGGTGCCACACTTGCAATTTGGTGAAAGAGCAAGACCCCATTTATGCATGGACAAATGGAATAGGCCCAGATGGTAGGTACTTTCTCGCAGCGTGGGTTGTAAGTCTGTTCATTGCTGTTTAAATGACAGACTGAAACTGAATCTACCAAAACAAAAGGGTACCACCCATTCTGATGTTCAGTGTGGGTCTGCTAGTTGGCAAATGTCCTTTTCAGGATGGAGCAATGTTGGGATAAAACTGCCCTTTTCAGGGCACATTGCCAACAAGTTCCAAAGACCCACTATTCTTTAGCTGAACATTGAAGGCCTCACTGCAAGCAAGATGAACTTTCTTTATTACCTCGCTATGCAGTCTGAGGCACTCGTCATCATATTGGTCAGATAGAAACACAACTTTTACTTTTGAAATAATTATGTCATTTGGATGGCTTGGTACATTGTCCAGAAATAGAAGAACTTTATGGTTTTGTTTTTGTATCTTTTTATCAAAATTCTGAAACCATCTTGGATAAATTTTAGAAGTCATCCATGCTTTCTTGTTATTCTCCCATTAAAAGGCAATGTGCTTGTTTCAATAGACTTGAAATACTGCAGTTTTCTACTTTGATCACTACAATTTTCTCAAATACTCCATCTATATTAACACAGAATATGACAGTAAGCCATTCTTTTAACCTTTTCTGACCTTTGCAATTGTCTTTTTTTTTTTATTAGCCTATTAATGCCCAGTGTATCATTTATTATGACCTAAATTAAGTGACTTATAACTGTCATAAAAATAAGTATGGAAGTCCAAGAATTTTAGTTTTTTCAGCTTTGTGATTTTTATAATAAAAAGTTTAAAAATTGTGTTTCAGCACTGAGCTTATAAAACAAATAATTTTTACATTCAATATTTTTTCATTCTGTTTTTTGTAAGTGCATATTTTTTTTGTCAAAATCTGAAAGGTTGTATAAGTAAAACAATTTTTTGCTTGATTTATTGTTATTAGAGTTGATAAGCAATCTTTTGTAACCAAAATGATATTTGGTTTTGTTTATACATCAAGTTATTCTTGTTAATTTATTTTCTATGATAAATCATATGCTAGAAAGTAATGTATACAGGAAAAGAACTATCATAAATAAAACAAAATTGTTTTGCATAATAGTATTGTGTAAGACTTTTTTGTAATCTTCTAAATTTATTAGAAATACTTTTATTTGTTTTGTTCATTTGAAGTATTAAATAAGATTGTAGTTGTATAAAATGATACAAAAAGCTTTTAAAGATCATTTTTACTTAATTCAGCTTACTCTTGATGTTGCTGTAAAAATAAACAGTAATGATAAGAATTTTAAGTTCTGTTACTACTATTTGCATGAAAATATAGATTTTAAAGGGCTGTAGCCTTTACAATAAATATTTCAGCTCCCCTACAAATCCCTCATCACTTTATTGTCTTGGACAAACAAATATGAAATTGACTGGAGAACTTTTATTTAATATTTAAGTTTGATAGGCAAAATGTGACTCTAACTCAGCCTACCCCTCCATCCCATTCAAGAAGAAACAATTATACCAATGGTTTCAACCACCTACTGATAGCCTAGGTTTCGAAAAATAGTATAAAACCATCCTTTTGATAAAGCAATGATGCTTAAATAGGCCTATTGATGCTTCACAAGTCTGCAAAGATACCTCCCTGACAGTGATAAGACTAAGATGTCAGTAAGAACAAATATCACAAAAAAATGCATATCTTTGTATTTTTTCTGTGGCTTATATGTATGCAGTAAAAGTCATTTCACACATTTTTCAATAATTAATACTCCACAGAGAAAGACATTTTACAATCAGAACTCTCAGGAGTGACTACATAAAAGAGACTAAATTGAAAGATCTTAAAAGTTGAATGTATTTAATAAACACCAATTCTAGGCCTACCTTTGCGACCACCAAAACTGGAGATATTTAGTTTGTGCATACATGTAAGCATTAGAAGAGGTTAGAAACAAAGCAAATTAGTGTGCCCTAATTAATTATGTAAAGCTGCAGACCTATATATGGAAGGAGTAGATCTTTTTCACAAATATAGAAGGTATTTTTATATCAGAATAAGAGCTTTACAAGACTGCCTTTGATTTTGCCAATTATTTAAGTTAGTTATACTAGTAGCAATTAGGATAGCAATATCTGACTGCACAAAAAGTACTTAAAAAAAGAAGAAAAATGTATTGAACTAAAGTAAACACCAATGCCAAGTATGTGATTTATTATAAATTTAAAATCACCAGCACAAAACAACTATTCTAAAAAATTGATTAAAATATGTTTTAATGACATTTTAAAGAAAGTTACCAAAGAAAATTAAAAAATTTCAACTTTTTGACTTGTGGGCATTAATAGTTTGGGAGTTTTGTCTGGCAATGCCTGAAAAAAATTGCATTTTTGTTAATATTGTAAATGTCACAAAGTCCGGTAACCAGAAGTGATTTCCAATTTTTTACAGTTTTATCCTCAACACAGTTAGTTTCTCTGCAAATAACAACTTAAAAAGTTTTATGGTGTGCATATGCCTTATACTTCTTTAACCAACCATTCAATGATTTTAAACTTTTTTTTTTTTTATAGAGATTTGCAAAAATTTTAACTTTTTTATTGAAAGGCCTGCTGATTGACCTGGCTTTTTAAAACCATTAAAAAGTTATTGAATTGATTTCTTCAAATTGGAAGACTCTTACTCTCTTTTGACACTTTTATAGTCATTTGAAAAGTGAACTTGTAAGCAGCCAAAAATCTCTTTTTAAGTCTATGCCAAAAATCTCAAAGTTTCTACTGTGATTTTTCCTCACTTTTTCTTTGCTTATAACCATAATCTTCTCTTCAATAGAAAGCTCTTTAGGTTTTGTTTTACTCGGCATTTGTTTTTTGAAATGGACTTTAACCAGCAGCTTGCAAACACACTATTTGCTATTTAATTAAATAGTCTACTGTCCAAAGTTTATCTAAACATATATACTGTATGTTTAACTGCTCAGTTATTGTGCAATTGCAATCAATCTATTGTGCATATGTGCATATGTGTAATCTTGTCTTGGTCACAAATATAAATGTGTTGAAAGTGAGTGATCGTTTTTGCAGTATAAATTTGTAGTTTTAAATATGCAATATGATGGTCTGGAAACTGGGGTGGTTGCACTATTGAAACAAAAACCAATACATTACAATAAAAAATATATTTGAGACTTCAATGAAGCAGTTGTGGTAACAGAGTGGTCACTTTGTCAAGGTGATTGTTGGCTGGGCTTCCACTGTACTTGATTGATTAATTATATTTTCTTTTTTTGTAAGTTATATTGTTTTTAAGTTTTTAAAAAAGTACTGTATATTATTTTAATTGACTATAAGTAAAATTATTACTTGAAACAACAGCTTTTAATTAAAAAGTTTATCACTACATTACACAATATTATGTTAATTGCTAAAAAAAGTTATATTTGTTTTACAAGTTAGTTTTATAAAAATTTTTGTGTTAGTTAGGGATGTTTCTGACCTCAATATTACGATGTAATTTAACCCAGCTTGTTTCTTTGATTTTTCACAAAACATACCATATTATTATAATGAGCAAACAGATTACAAATAAGCATAATAATTTGTGATCTTACAATTATTTATAAGTATTTACATTTTTTTTGGTCATTCCTAATCAAAAAAGTGTTCAGTGACATTTAGAGCAGTTATAATTAATTTATCAATTACATCACAAAGTATTTTTTTTATTAAATGTATTTGTTCCAATAGTTTGATTTATCTTATTGGTTATTCAAATGACTGTCATAAATTTGAAAAACAAATACAAACAAGACAGTTTTAAAAAAGCATTTAAAAGTTGGCAAAATAACATAAATAGGAAGAAAATATGGCTAAGATAAAACATGTTAATTATTTACAAATTTGTTGCTTGCACTATTGTGTGAAAATAATCAATTTATTAGAGTAAACAAAAAAGTTTCAAAAAATTTTGGAATTAATTATATTAAATTTATGCATTATTTTGAAATAATAGCACAACAAAAAATTTTTTTAACTTTTAAACCAATGAAATTTAATAATCAAAAATTTGTAACTGGTTTAAAATATTTTATTACAGCTATATTTTTTTTAAACTCCTTTGCTAACTTTTAATTCTATTTAAACTGTCTTTTTGTTTTTCTAATTTTCAATCAACCATGAAAAAGCTAATACCGTATTTCTTTGATTAAAATGTGCCCTTGTTTAGAATGCACACGAATTTGTGATAAAAAAAAAAGAATGCACTCTTGAATACAGTGCACATAAATAAAGTCACCTAGTAGCATAAATAATATCACCTAGTGGACAGTGCAAAACTAATGCTGCTTGCCTGCTACATGAGCACTTTTACAACTTGTTGGTATAAAAACACCTATTATTTTGGATTTAAGGTGTTTGAAGCTACTCTAAAATAGAGTACAGTAGGGTTAAATTTGGCCAAAAGTTGTTATCAAAAAATAGAATGCGCACATTCTATTTGAAGAAGGTAAATTCACTGTTGGGTCTAATATATTGATGTTAAAGTATTTTTGGGAATATGATAGTTTAATTATTTGTATAGTTATAATTTTTTTTAATGGAAAGCTAAAATTGATGTTTACACAAATGGTTATTTTTCAATAAATAAAAAATTTTGAAATGGTTAAAATCAATTTATTTAAGAATATTTTTTTAGTATTTTGTTTTGTTGAAAAAACAAGTAGTAGTCACATTAAAAAAAAACTATCATTGAATCAAGTGTTGCATATTGGAAAATGTAATCTATGTCATTTCATGGGTTTTTAGAAAACTAATTAAAAAATATGAGGCATCAGCACTTTTTTTTATTTTTTTTTATTTTTGTGTCAAAAAACAAAATTTAATGTATCTCGATTTGATTAAGTGACAAGTTTGGTAAAGCAAATGATTTTAAGATTAATAATTATTACTGCTTTGTTTCTACAGTAAATTTATGTGTAATAAGCATTTTAGAAGTTTTATTTGGTCACCCAGTTAGTTTATTTGTAACTGCTTTTTCTAAACACTATAGTAAATTTAAGTGCTTATAATTTAACTAAATTTATATTATCTGTTTATTTTTTTTTTGTGAACTTTTTGTTAGAACAATTATCATCCTCTACAAACACTTCTTCAGTGACTATGAGTTCTCAAGAACCTTTGGATCCAGCAAGCACTCCTCGTAAGGATCATTTGTTATTTCATATTTTGTATAAGTATTTTTTAAATTTAGATAAATCAAGTAAAGTTAGATTAGCTATCATTAAGGATAGATGAAATAGTGTTGGGAATGTATGAAGCAGGTGTTTCTTTTTAGGGAGATGTGCTCCAAGAAGTTCCAGTTTAATTTTTGTTGTGTTCATAAGATACAATGTGGAATTTTATATTTTCTCATAAACTCGTGCCATACAATATAATAGTAGGAGGCTTAAAAGTAAAATTTATATGAGGCCCTTTATTGTATCCTTATAAATCAAGGGCAGGGGACCTGATTGCACTTGCAGGCCGCAGCACAAAATTAAAAAATTAGGTGCGGGCGAACAACAATTATAAACTTTTTTTGATTTAAGAAAAAAGATAGTTACTGGACAAACCATGCTTTTTAGTATGGTTTGTCATGTCAAGACCTTTTTTTTGTTCATTTACCAGCTTTTTTGGTGTTTGCCCGATGTTGATTTTTTCCTGGTGGGCCTGCATTTCTGTTATCATACCCTGGTTGTTAATAAAATGAAAAAGGACCGTTTTGATCAAAGAAATTGATATGGTTCTTCCCAATCACACGCAGGCCGCATTGAAATACCTAGTGGGCTACAGGTTCCTCACCACTGTTATAAATAAACATGTTTATGCTAAAAAAACATATAATGGTTGTTGGAAAATTTCAATGGGGGTGCAAAATATGAAAAAACAAAAAAATTTAATTTTGAACAATTTTATTCCATTCAAAATACAAATCACTTTTAAATGATACAGAGCATTAAAATAAACTAATTTATAAATTGATACAAGAATTAATTTCTTACATAGCTGAAATATTATGAATGGTAGATACCAAAGTTTACCAGCATTGTTAATCATCAACAATTGCACTAATTTCGCACTGTTAAAAAGCAACTGTGCTGTGTATTTTATCATGGCTAGTGCTGTTCCAATAATGAAAATAGTTTTGAAAAGTTTATCAAATGACAGATGCTAAAGCTCAAAAATTTGATGTTATGGTGACTTTATTGCTATTGACTTTGATGTAGACCACTGGCCAAAATATTTACTTTTTCAACATAATTTTGTTTAGTGTTTATAAAAAAATTTCAAAATTTTTCTGATATTGAAACAAGCATTGGCCCTAATAAGATTTACTTAAGTTTTGTGGTAAATGCATTGACAAACCATGAAGCTGTTTTATGATAATGTGTATATTGATTATTTAAACAGACTTTTTCCAAAATTTGATCACAAATTCTTAACTACCAGTATTACAGAGATTTTTTAATTTATTTTTTTGAAAAAATTTATTTAGTTGTTTGAAAATGGAAAGGTTTAACAGTCTATTATTGTGTTGTCATTGTTTTCATCTAAAATGTTCAAATGTTTCTTATTTTTATGTGCATATTAAAACACACAGGTATACATTGTTCACACACTGTCATATTGTTCTATCTTGGAGCTAAATTGAATACTTGACTGTGTTTTATGCACTTGGTGCACTGATTATAATTGACTTCATTGAGCTATATTTTAATATAATGTTATTTGATCTAAATAGTATTTTGAATTGATACCAAAAATGTAATTGCTATACAATCAGCTGATAACATGTGATTAAATTTAATTTCTAATTTTAATCTAGGTTTGAAACAAGTTCTAAGGCAGGAGTGGGCAAACTTTTTAGCTCAAGAGTTGCATTCAGAAGTTGATTTTGCTAAGGGCTCTACTATAATGATCTTTAAATAAAAAAATGTTGGCTTTGATTTGGTCTTACATTTCTTGATTTTCATGCCCATATGAAGTAATTGCTAAAAAAAAGTTTTCACCTTAAATTTGTCTCAAATTTTTGCAATTTTGCAAAAAAAAAGTTTTTAGGGCCACACAGAAAATTGTTGAAAATTGTAGTTTGCCCACTTCTGTTCTAAGGTATTAATTATTTTGAAATAACATTACTTCACTTTACCACTATACATGGTTTAAAACATTTTATTTATATATGAAAAATCTTGTTTTTAGTTATATGTGGTCATCACAATGGTCATCATAACCGTAATTTATTTGGTATTTAGACCATAGTAACCTTTTATGTATGTTTCGTTGTGATGCAGCAGTTGATTGAAATGACAGTTGATCAAAACAACAAAAGATTGAAAATTGACAGAAAAATTTTCAACAAACATTGAAAAAGCCATCACGATTTTTTCAAAAGCAAGTTTAAAAACACTTTTAAAGATTTTTTTTACTTTTATTGTATCAAGTAAATTGACATATGTGATAACAATTTTAATGTTTTTTCTTACAAATAATTCAACTGAAATATCTTCAATTTGTCTTGTTCCAATTTTGTGTTTGGGAGCCAGATTTAAAAACAATTTTCTTCTTAGTAACAAACTTTTTGTTATAATTAAACAATAATCAAATTTATTTAATAATCTATTATAAATTAAACCATCTTTGTTTTGTAGTTCTTACATCATAAATATTTGCTACCAAAAATTTTCTGTCTAATCAATAATAAGACCAATAGAGTGGATGAAAATTTACATTTTATGCAGGTAATAGGTTAACTCTATTAAGATCAAGAGGAGAGCAAAAAGTGCCTTAAGTTGTTAAAAAACTGATTTGGTACTCTCAAACTACTAGCAACACTTTTTTTAAATTGTATGAATTTTCCTGATTTTTTATTTATTTCAAAGTTAGTGAGATTCTTGCAAAAATGCTTACCTGCTTTGAGTAATGCCTAGGTATTGCTATTCTCGTTTAAATCCATGAAAAAAATTTCTTGTTTTCATTATCATCATCATTTTCATGTTCTCATTATACTCCATGCCGGAGCTGCTTTAAAGTCCTGGTTACATGACTTCCTTTCTTCCTGTTTGTGCTGACTCAAAATTCCCAAGATCTGGAGAAGAGTGCTTGTGGTTGCAATCCCAAAACCAGGAAAGCCCGTGGGGTACCCAAAGAGTTATCGACCGATATCTCTGCTCTGTGTCCCCTACAAGATCCTTGAGAGGCTTATCTACACCCGCATTAAACCATTAATCGATCCCCTGCTCCCGAAAGAGCAGGCTGGGTTCTGACGCAGGAAGTCAACCGTAGATCAAGTTGTCCTGCTAACCCAGAACATCGAGGATTCTTTCAAGGCTAAAAAGAAGGCCAGTGCCGTATTTATCTATCTGACAGCTGCTTATGACACTGTCTGGCACCGTGGCCTTACCTGCAAGCTGCTGAGATTACTTCCGGATAAGCACATGGTCAAAATGATTATGGAGCTTGTCCAAAATTGAAATTTCACCCTTACCACCGGTGACAGCAAGCAAAGCATGCTACGCCATCTTAAAAACGGCGTTCCTCAGGGATCAGTCTTGGCTCCCCTCCTATTTAACATCTATATGTACAATCTTCCTTCCATGATTTCCAGAAAGTTTGCTTATGCTGATGATTTAGCATTGTTGCACTCTTCTGGAAACTGGAAGGACTTGGAGGGGACCTTAAGCCAAGACATGTCTACACTGTCAGCATATCTCCAGACTTGGAGGTTGAAGCTCAGTCACACTAAGACGGTGATGGCAGCCTTTTACTTAAATAACCGAGAGGCCAAACATGAGCTAAAGGTCTACAACAATGGTAGACTTTTACCGTTCTGTCCAACCCCTACTTACCTTGGAGTAAAACTGGATAGATCTCTCACGTTTCATCACCATTTAGTGGCATTGCGCAAAAAACTATCCTTGCGCGTCACACTGTTGAGGCAACTCGTGGGCTCGGGATGGGATGCTGGTGCTAAAACACTATGCATAGCCACCTTATCTCTAGTCCACTCAGCAGCTGAGTACTGTGCGCCAGTCTGGTGTTGCAGTGCTCACACTCGACTCATTGACAGTGTCTTAAATGACGCCTTGCGCATAGTTACTGGATGCCTGTGTCCCACTCTAACGGACCACCTACCTGTACTCTCAGGCATCCAGCCAGCTGAGCTTTGCCGAATGGGAGCGACACTATCCTTGGCTTACCATGGATCTCTGGACCCTGATCATATCTTGTATGGTCTTTTAAGTGGGTCCTCAGATACTCGCCAAGTGAGACTAAGATCCAGACGCCTGTTTGTGCCAGCTGTGCAGAATCTCTTGAACAACCTTGCCAGACTTGGCATTTGCGCCTCTGAATGGACAAATTACAAATGGAAAACGGAGTACTGTGAAAATGCTTCCAGGCGCTGTGCTTTTGTGCTTGAGACTGGTGCCAGGCCTGTTAGGATGGGCTTACCCCGAGCAGCTTGGGTTAAGCTCAACTACCTGCAGACTGGTGTTGGGCGATTTCATTTGTCTATGCACAAATGGGGTCTTGCTCCTTCACCAAATTGCGAGTGTGGCCCCTCTGAACAAACTGCAGACCATGTTCTAACAGCGTGCCTTGTACATCGGGCACCACATGGAGCATGAGGTCTGACGGTTTTGGATAACGAAACTCGATGCTGGCTTAATAACATCACTGCCAGCATCTGATTCAGGCAGTGCAGCAGTCTGGAGTAATAAAAGAATAAACCCTCGGCCCCAGTCCTGTTTGTGTCTGACCTGGAGTGGATGCCCTTCAAACAACGACGATCATCATTTTCAGAAAAAATATTGAATTAGTTCAGTGTATTTTCTTTTGCCTACTTGTTCTTTTGGGATTGCAGGCCAGTAGCTTGAGTTGGGATCTTTAAGCATCTCAATCTCCTGCAACTAGCAGCAGTTTTGCTGGTGGACTAAGATGTGACCAGGCCAGGTCTTCAACATAATTCTGCCAGCAAGTTCTGGGTTGCCAGCAAAGTTCTGCCCTCTAGGCTTTTAGCTACTCAGAAGAGCATCCATTAGTTGCTTTGCTGTTCATTCATGGGACGTTTGTGTCACATGCCCATACCAGTGCAGTTGTGATCATTTTATGCAGAATAGTAGTGGTTTGATGTTTAGAGATTGACATATGTCAGTGCTTTTAACCTTGTCAAGTAAGGATAAACCTTTAACTTTTGGGAAAAAACTCATTTTGGCTGCCTGTACTCAGGATCTCGCTTTTACAACACTTATGATCATAGGTGAGGATAGGAATAAAAACTGATCTGAAAACTGAAAGCTTTGCTTTTGTACACAGTTCTCACTTCAGTACAACTGATCAGTAAAGCTGATGCATTACTGCACTTGCTTTTCCAATACATGTGTCCAGTTCGTTGTCCTGTCTACTATCACTCAAGAGTGTGACTCCAAGATATTTAAACTTCTCTCTCTGCTGGAGAGTTACTCCATTTGTTTGTAAAAAACACTGGACAGGGTGCCTTGACAGACACATAATCTCAGTTTTAGCTGAACTAATTTCATTTCAGCAACCAACCATGCATCAGAAAACCAATCAAGTGCATATTAGAGATCACTTTTTTTGAGCTTAATAATGCAAGGTCATCTGCAAACACCAGGTGCCAAACATTACACTTCCCAAATGTGATGCTACTACTGGAGGAACTGTCTCTGTCTATCTCTTCCATGTAAATAATTAACAGAAGAGGAGAAAGAATACAGCCCTGTTGTAGTCCAATAGTGACACTAAAAGGTTTTGTTTTCATGCCATTGTCACGAATACAAACTTTTGACTGTTTGTACAATGATTTGACAGCAACCAATAGCTGACCTCTCATGTTATACTCCAGCAGTAGTGCTCACAGCTTGTCTCTTGGAACATGATCATATGTTTTTTTAAGGTCTACAAAGCATGTATACACCTTTTTGGAATATTTCCACAATTTTTCAAAAACTTGCTGAAGGACAAAGATCTGGTTCATGGTGGATGATTTTCCTGGACAAAATTTGCATTGTACATCCGGAAGTTGAGGTTTGATTATTTCACGGCATCTCTTTTCAAGGCACTTTGAATAGATCTTTCCAAGAAGACATAATAAAGAAATGCCCCTGTAGTTAGTGCATTTCTTGTCTCTTTTTATGTGAATATACAGTATATCCACATCTATCTACCTCAATAAAAAAAGCTAAAAATTAATTTTGCTTTATTAAAACTGAATAATAATATTACTTTCTAAAGCCAATATGAAGCAAACAGAAGAAACCTTATAGAATTTGCCTTAACAAAGACGGTCTTCTTAAAACGAGAGATGAATTTTAGTTACCCATCAAAATCAAACTGGAGTCTTTACAACTCTGGTTTTCATTAAATTAGTTTTTAATTTTTTAAATTTTTGCTGAAACAAAACAATCTAAATCAGTGTTTTTCAACCTTTTGTATTTTGTGATTCCCTTTTAGAAACACTCAAACATATATGGCCCTCTGCTCCACACAAAACAGAATCTAAATTTGTCTTAATGAAATTACATTTGTTGTTTTAGATGCTAAACAAAAACAATCTAAATAAAATTAAAATATTTTTTAAATGAAATCAGTGTAAAACTTTTCATAAATTTGTTTTGATTGCAGCATAGCCAAAAGCTGTGATTTACAAAGTTAGTTCATTGCAATTAATAAATATTATAGCTTCCTTCTTGGTGAATATTGAATATTTGTTGTGAAGAGACAGCCTAAGGCTGATATGATGATTCTTAAATGCCAGCCTCATTGCAATTGAAACTTCTCAAATTTGCCAGCTTCTATGCTCCAGCAGGAATGATTTTAATCTTAGTTTCAGTAACATGGAATATTTAATGGCATGTTATTGAAATAAGACTACAGTGTAAAGAGAATGCAAAAAAATTGCAGCAATAAAATAATCTAAAAGAAGCAAAGCTACAAGTAGAGATCTATTGTGGCCTCCCTAAAAATATTTTGCCTTAAGTGGTTGTTGAGAAACCCTGACCTTGACATTGAAAAAAATTAAGTAAAAAAATATTGGCTTCCTCCTGAGCCCTCTACTTTTGGTAAATCTATTTTATAATAACAAAGAGATTGTCAATTGAAGAAATCTACAACAGTAAATGAACAGTTGTATTGATCAATTGTTGTAGTACATATTTCACTTTTACATTATGGAAAATTTCAATCAGATCTGAACCATAGCTATAAAATTTAATTTATAACATCTTAGTTTTACAATTCAATCCGTTTTTTTTAGCAATTATACCTGAAAGAACTCCTGAATCCCAAATTTTGCTCTCTTCAGGTAAGCTAAATCTTGTTTTTGTCTTTAAATAATTAAAACATATTTTTAATGTCAGAACTCATATCAGAAGAGGCTCCATTGTCACATCCTGTTCCTGCAGGTATTTATTTATTTTTTTTCTCTATTTATTATGAATAGGTTCTAAAAATTATTTCATAAAATATTATATTAAAATTTCTAGTAGGATATTTTGGTTGAAATTTCTTTTTTGTTAACTAACATTCAAAGCTATGAATTTTTAAGGTTTATCTGACACTCATCATAAAATAATCAATAAAATAAAATTCAGCAGGATAGTTTGGTCTAATAATACTCTGACTTGCTAGCAATGTAAAAGGGATATTTGGTGTCATTTCCATCCAATAAAGGAATTGCATTAAATGGTACATTACAAGTATTTGCTAATTAATCAAAGGGAGCTTGGCAATGATAAAAATTTTTTAGTGCAATATTCGCAAAACAAACCAGATTGTTGCATATTTCTTTGAAAGTGTAAACATGGCTTGAGATGTGATTGAAAAGTAGAGATGTTTTGTGTACAGAAGGTGGAGATAAAAAAAGCAGTGGTTGCATGAACAAGAACTGGGTGAAAAGATTTAAAGATATTGCAGGTGTGTTATGCAAGAAAGATTTGTCAGTAAAGTTGAGGTGACTTCTGTATACAATGTTTATATCAAGTGCAATGAGTTATGAAGCAGAGTGCTAGCCCATAAAGATAAACAATTTAAGGAGAAAAGACTCCCTCCAATTAAAATGCTTCAAATGATATGTGACAATCTTCTCTGCTCCTGTCACTTTTCCCAATTAAAAACTGAATGACTATTTTTGAAATCAAATTGTACAGCACAGTTGCTGATTTACTTGTATATTCCTTTACAACTATTAAACTTTTTTCAATTTACAACTGCACCCTTATTTTAATTTTGCTTTAAGACCTAGCTTACCACTACTTTTAGTTAATTGATGATGCAAAATTCTCTAGTTATTCAACTAGAATAACTTTCTTCTAAGATGGTGCCTTCTATTCATAAGAATGTTTTATCTTTTTATCAGTAAAATAATTTTGTATATACTTGTGCCAGTGCAATAGTGTGCACTTAGGTCAAACACTTTAACATCTGGAGGAATGAATTCAGCAACATGTTGCAAAATCAATTGGAAGCTAAGCTAACCTCAAAAAGATTCTCCCTAGACACCAATACTGATTCGCTTGGGATACACCTACTTTTTATTTGGCTTTTGGTCAAGATAACATTTGTGCATTGATGCATTGATTGGTGCATTAAGATAATTGTGGTTCTCAATTTTAGCACAGTGCATCATCTTTTTATCTGGCAATGCTGGAAGCCACCTTCATACAATCAGTCCACTTCTGTTTTTGTCCCAAGAAAAAATTTTTTATGCATTGAAGCTTTTTTGCTTATGACACAAATGAGTACATTATCAACCTTTCTTTCTCTAAATTCATCAGAGATGCTATCAATTTTAATGTTTTTAAACTCTACATGATGTGATGGAATAAATGTGGAAATGAAAATAGTGGGTGTCACTATGGAAAATGCAAGTGACAGGGTAAGATCAAGAAAAGCAATGTGGCGACTCGTAATTGGGAAAAGTTGAAAAAAGAAAAAGAATTAATAATTGAAAAGCTAAAAAATACACCTATATCATCCTTCTCATAACCAAGCATTCATGCAGCACATATAGATGGTAACTAAAGTAAGTTTTGCTGTTGCTAGGTTTTAGATCTGGTGGTCTAATTTGCCAGAAGATTTATTTAAGAAAGCTGATGAAACATTTTAAGAACTAGTTTTGATTCGAATTCTAAGCAGACAATTTTATATAAGTAAACTTGCAGTGTTGAATTTGATTTTAGGAATTTATGTTGAAACTACTTTCTTGTGTGAACAAACTTTGTATTGGCCTTTAAAATAATTTGAAATTGATCTTTTTTTTTTACTGCTGTGTGGATTGAATTATTTTATCAGGTAATAAATTAAATATGTAAATTGAAATGTATGTTTTATACACTGCAGCTCCACTGTAATTTGTCAGTGCATTTTTGAGATCAGTTTAGAATTCAAGTAATATCTCTAGTTTACAGAGCATTACCATTAAGAGGTCTCTTGTAACTTCTGGCAAAAGACTCTCAGGTTTAGAATTAAGATAGACCTATGCATCTAGAAAGCTATTGATAATATATGCTAACTCTTCATGATGAATCAATTTAATTTTTAAGTTTCTTTTATCAACTTGTTGTGTCAGCAGTGTGGTCAAGAGGGTTTAAGCACCATGATTGTGATTGACATGGTTTCATGTTCAAAACCTACATGCGCGATTCTGTTATGTCTTTGAGAAAGACACTTTGTGACTCTTTCCTCTGCTTGGCAGTTTTAGCAGTTTTAAACTTTGGTCATAACTCTCTAAAAACTAGAAATAAAAAATAAAAAATTTCAATTGGACAGCAATATCCTGACATCTGTGAAAGCAGATCAGGGTAATTGCTTGCCCTATGTATAGTGCCTCTATTGCTTTCCTGCAAGTCAGGAGGATAAATATAGACATAAAATGAAACATATAATTTTTTTAATTTTTTGTGTTTTAACCCTAAAATATATATGAATATTTTCATTTTTAGCTAATTTATAGAGGAAATCAAAAAAACAGTTATTTTGGTGATCATACGAAACTAGACTTTCTGCATCTTTTGTCACCAAAATAAACTTTGTGGCTCTAATAGTTTTGGGGATATGCAATCTTGTCAAGATTTGATCTCTCTGTGACCTTTTGGTTGAGGTAGGCTCCTCTGCTTTGAGGGCAATTCACTAAAACCACTTTTAACCAGAGTTTTGTACCCAAAGGCAACTTTTTAGACTAGTTTTTTTATTTGATTTAAAAAAAATTTTTTTTACTCCATCCTACTAAAGATGTACAAAGCCTTTAGCACTTTTGTTTTTTGCTCAATTAAAAAAATTAAATTGATCCTTTTTACAAACTTTTTGAAGCGATTTAAATTAAATCTCATATAACTTTTTTTAGATCATTTCATATGATCATCTTTATATCATCTCAGATTATCTCATATGCAACAAGTTTTTTTTATTAAAATTTTAATTGCATTATTTTACTAATAAAATTTTAAAGAAAAAAATATAATTAATTTTATGCAAGTTGTTGCTATTGACAGCAGTTATTAATGCCTGTTACATGATAAAACTAATGATACAGAATTCATTAGCAAGTCTTGAAAAACAACTGTGTTAGATTAAAAAACAAGTTTTGACTTTATCGCTGCCTGATTTTTTACCCTGTATCTGTGAGATTCTTTGCTTTTATATTCTCTGACAATTGCAGTTATGTCTTAAAACTTAAAAGTCTATTTATACAATTTATTTATTATTTTTTTGATGATTATCCAGCCAAAATGTAGCAAATTAAACTTGAAAAAATATTTAAAATATAACAAGATTTAAAATTTAAGATCTTGAAAAACCAAGCCGTGCAATTAAATTTAAGTTAAACATGAATGCACAATCCCACAAGCAAAAAAACATTTGCAAATATTAACAAAAGCAATGCAATTAAATTTTTTAAAAACAACTTTAGTAGATGCCTCTCTTCAACTAAACATGTGTGTGCATGTTACCAAGTTACATTGCAAATTAAAAAATCAATAAAGCAAATTCATTATTCATATGTTTATAGTCTGTTTCTATCAAATATCAGTTAAAAGTTTTTCAAGCTTGTTTTAAGTGAGTCATTTTTTTAATACTAGACTACTTATAAGAATTTGGCTTTATTTGGGCTATAGCTTGATTAACAGGTTTTTGCTTTGAATTATGTGATGAGCAAAAGGAGGCCATGGTACAATTATTCTTCCTTTTCCAAAAAATTTAAAATGACCTCATTACTAGATTAATTTAAAACCTAAGGTTTTTTATTACGACTATAACTTATACATTAGTTTATTAATTAACACATTATTAATTATTAAATATTTTATATCAACTTTTTTTTTAGTTGAATCAATATTAGGCACTTGATTTTTTCAGCACATCTACAAACTAGTTTTCCTGAATATGAAGTAGTTTCAACAAATCAAGCGCCTTCTTCTGGGTAAGTCATTGGTTGATCACTAAGGTATGTGAAAAAGGACATAACATTTTATTTAACCAAAGCTTTTTGTATTTTTCAGCGTAGTTTATCTTATTTTTATAGTTGTTAGGAAATTTTCACCAAAGGATATCTAAAATATTGAAATCACTCTCTTTGTTTTGCTTTGACAATAGTGGTGCTATACAGCACCAACAAATTTGAAATTTTTAATTATTTAATTTGCATTGTCAAAAAACAAAGTCTGCTTAATAAAATGGTCAACAGTTGCAGAATCAAGGGCATCATTGCTTCATGATATGTGCACTTCCATTTTTTCATTTAGTCAGCAGTCTTTACACTAAAATGGACATCAGTCTGATAATAAACCATGACAAAACAATAAAATTATGTTTGTAAACTCTTTTACATGTTAAAAAATTGGAATAATTTTATTTCTATATTTATCCTTCTGATTTGCAGGAAAGCTTTGAAGGCATTATACAAAAGGCATGCAATTAGCTTGACCTGCTTCCAGAGATGCCAAGATATTGCTGTCCCGTTGAAAAATTTTTTTACTTTTTTTTTAGTTTTTATAGAGATATGACTGAATTTTAAAACTGCCTGCCAAGACCAACAAGCAGGGGAAAGTGTTGTTAAGTGTCTTTCCCCAGGACACAACAGATTGGAAGGAGTAGGTTTTGAACTGAGACTATGTTGATCACAATCATAGCACTAACCACTCAACCATGCTTTTGCCAAGTAAATATTTATGTTACAAGTATGTAACCTTAAAAAGATCAAACAGGCCAATTGTCAATCTTTCAAAGTTCTTTAGTTTTTTAATTGTAAATTTTTTTCTGAATATACAGTAGAGAGTTGATATATTTTAACTTTTTATTTTTTTCAACCAACTGGACAAAATTCACTTTCTCAAAAAAAATTTTTGACTCCACTTTAAGTTATCATACAGTTTACTGTAAAATGACTATACTAGTCAATTTACCCTTTTGGCAAAATCAATTTGAAATTTTCAACTATATGTTAATGACACACATACTGGTGAAGACTATTTTTTACAAACAAAGAATTGAACACTTGGCACACTTTATTTTTTTTTGTAGTTGTTTAAAAGGGTATTAACTTGGGTCAGACACAATCAGCTGGATCTAAAGTTTTATCTTTTACTACCCCAGGTTGCTGTACTGTTCAGTTCGGTATCCTGTGAGTTTGTCTTAAAACAATTTGTCTAAATCAATTTGAGGTTAGGGTTAGGGTAGGGTTAGGATTATGGTTAGAGAGTTAGAAAAGTCAGGGTTAGAGTTAAGGTTTAGGGCTAAGCCCAATTAATTGTATTTTAGACAAATTGCTTTAGACAAACTTGCCTAGATCCATTCAGTTCATATGCTTACAGTGATGGTGTTGAGCCAGCATCAGGTTTCATTATCCAAAACTGTCAGACCTTGTGCTTCATGTGGTGCCCAATGTTAGGACATGATATAAAGTTTGTTAGTGGTGGCCCTCACAATACAATGATGGAGCAAGACCCCATTTGTGCATGGACAAATGTAATCACATAACACCACTCTGCAGGCAATTGAACTTAACCCAAACTGTTCAGGGCAAACTCATTCTGACAGGCCTGGTACTGGTCATAAGTACAAAAGCACAGACCCTGTTTGTATTCTCACAGTACTTGTTTTCCCAACTGCAATTCATCCACTAAGAAACATTGATGCCTACTCTGGCAAGGTTAAACAACCTTCTGGCACCAACAAGCATCTAAATCATACTCTTAATTGTTGGCCATTTGAAGAACCAATTAAAAAATTATGGTCAGTTGGCTGGATGCCTGAAAGTATGTGTAGGTAGTTCATTAAAGTGGGACACAGGCATCCAGTGACAAGGCGTTATTCAGAAGACTGTTTTGAGGTGAATATGAGTGGTGCAACACCATGGTGCCCATTACTCAGCTGTTGAATAGACCAGAGATAGGGCAGCTGTGTGCAGCATTTGGCACCAGCACCCCATCCTGAGCTCACAACTCACTGCAGCAGCGTTGCACATTATCATAAGTTTTTTATTAAACTCAAGTCTGGTGCTTCTCATATTTCAAGCAGCTTGGTGTTTTAAGTATCATAAGTTTCTAATCCCTGACAAACCACTTTCTTGATAATAGTTATTTTGTACATCATTCACCACACTCATTTAAATCATGTAATTTCTTCAGTTAGTTTCTGTTTAACATGTTAGTTCAACTGCTGGATTTTGTATGTTGTGTTTGCTTGATATGTTAATTTTTAATTTAGAGTACTATGATTCTAAGTTAATTAAAAGCTAACCTTGTTAGTCATGTATATTCATGACAATTTAATTAACTTAAAAATAGATTGTGTATTGAGGCCAGCAAAGTTATAAGCTGATCTGAATGTTCCTGATTCTAAATAAATGTTCAAGCTTGCAAAAAAACTTGAGGTTTGTTGCAGCCATTGAGAATGGTTGCAATGTGATTGTTCCTGATATAGGTAGATACAGATTATTAATTACATTTGCTCATCTGTATATTAATATTGAACAAACTACTAATTATGGACAAGCAATAACCTTGCTTGAAAGAGCCTATATAAAACCTCAAAATGAAATTATGGTCAGAAGACAACATGAACCCAACTGCTTGGGAAAAACATCAAAACACTTTCCTTCACTGACTGGGCAAAGACTGCAACTTCGAGGCTGTAGACACTTACATGCACCAGCAAAATATGATTCAAGATACATTTATCAAAAGCTTAGAATCTGTGAGTATTCATCAATAATTGCTTGAACAAGACAATATCACTCATCAGCAATCTTTGGATTTAGCCTTGTCTCTCAATCAAGCTCAAAAACATGCCACACAATTTAGTCATGCCAAGCACTTAACGACTAGCCTACACAAAATATTGGGCACAATATTAATCAAAAGAAATACAAAACCCTATATATTTCTATTTCAGCTGCAGTGAAAAAAAATTTTGCCCAAAAACATCTTTCTTTTGTGGAGATTTTTTCCACAATCGGGATAGGCCTTGCAAAAGATATACAGTGCTTTTCATGCACTAAACTTGGACACCAAAACTTGCACCTCTACATACAATCCATTTGTTGCAAGCTTCTGTGTGAAATTTCTTAAGTGCCTAAAAGCCTCTGTTGTCAAAGGAACTCTTAATAGAGTTCTTGTCAAAGGAATTCTTAATAGAGTTGTCAAAATACTTATGGTTACAGTTTCTTTGGAAAGTTGTATCAATCACCATTTGTTTAAAAGACTTAAACTTGTTTTTGAAGGGGAGCCTTTTGCTAGCCTTATGGTATCTAATGTATTCTGCTGAAGTCAAAGGAGCAGTTGTTGTGAACCTTGAAGTATTTCCAATATCTACACCAACTTTAAACTTTGTGCTATGGAAGAACTATGCACAGACATAATTTTAGGAATAGATTTTATGAAACTACACAGTCAAATTGACTTTAAAATGCAAGGTCCTCAAGAAGGTATCTCTGTTAATCGTCTCTTAGGTAAGCCTTGCAATGTCATAGTTGCTGAGATCAAACCGCAAAAATTTTTTTTATCTATTTCTGATTGTGTTCCCATCACAACTAATTGTAGATGGTACAGTAAATTGGACAAGAAATTTATTAAAAAAGAAATATCAAAACTTCTTGAAGAAAGAATCATCAAACTATCTCATTCTTCATAGTGCTTGCAGGTACTTATTACTAAAGATGAAAATCATAAAAAGCTTATGGTCATTGATTATTCCCAAACAATTAACTGTTTTATACATTTAGATGCAGATCCACTTTTGCACATAAATGAACTAATAAACAAAATTGAAGAATCAAAGTATTACAATAATGTCAATGTAAAATCTGCATATTATCAAGTCCCCTTTGCAATGGAAGATTGAAAATTTACTGCTTTTCAAGTAATGGAAAATTTTACCAGTACTGTTGCATGCCTTTTGTGGTGACCAACAGACTATCAACTTTAATAATAATAATAATAATAACTTCTCCTTTCGGCCTTTTCCTTCAATCAGGGGTAGCCACAATATATTATCTGCCTCCAAACTGTCCTGTCTTCAACATCTGTCTCCTTCACACCAACTTCCTCCATATCTTTGTTCACTAGATTTAAAAATCTTCTCTTTGGTCTCCCTCTTTTCCTCTTTCCTGGTAACTCTATTTCTATCATTTTTCTTCCTACATACTCTTGGTCTCTCCTCATAACATGTCCATACCACCTCAGCCTACCCTCCCTCATCTTCATTCCTAACCGTTCTACCTTGACTGTACCCCTGATGTAATCTTTTCTAATCACTCCCATAGGAAACCTCAACATTTTCATCTCTGCAACTTCCATCTCTTTTACTTGTTTCTTTGTGGCTGCCACTGTCTCATGTTCATACACCATTGCTGGTCTTACCACTGAGCTGTACACTTTTCCTTTTACTCTAGCGGGTAACCACCTATTGCAGATTACTCCCAATACTCTTCTCTGTTCGTTTCATCCTGCCTGCTCTCTCTTCTTTACCTCCCTCTCACAACTACCATTTTCTTGCACCGTTGATCCAAAATACTTAAATTTCTTTACTCTTGGCACTTTTGTATTCTCCATCTTCACTGTTTTGTCATTTCCTCCATTTATGCACAGATATTCAGTCTTTGACCCACTTTCATCCCTCTTCTTTCCTATACATTCCTCCAGGATTCAAGTCTCTGCTCCACTTCTTCCCTGGTCTCTGCAAATCACAATATCATCAGCAAACAGCATCATCCATGGTGGTTCTCTCCTTACTTCATTTGTTAGCCTGTCCATTATCACTGCAAACAGGAACAGACTTAATGCTGATCTCTGGTGCAGTCCTGTAGTTCCTACTGCACACCTTACATCTGTTTTGCTTCCCTTATACATATTTTTCCACTATTCCTGATTTTTTTGATTTTAGAAATAGATAATAATAATAACAACATTTTTATATATCGCTCTTACACCCAAATCCTTGAAAGGAGATATGTATGGTCTCAGAGCGGTTTTTCTAAATGGTAAAAACAAACACACATACACAAAAAACTAATTGAAAAGCAATATATACAGCAATATGAAAAAATCAATTATTAAAAATACAAAAGAGAAGATTATTGACACATATCGCAAAACACTTCTTTAAAATAGGTGGTTTTAAGATTTTTTTAAAACTTTGTAAGACAGGTTTTAGTACGCAATACATATGGTAATGCATTCCAACAAACACACATTTTATGATATATACTATTTTGAATATGAATTTTGAATTTAAATATGAGTTTAAAATGAAATGGTCTTTCTTTCTTTGAGTAATATCAATTCTTGTTTTTCTTTTTTAACTTTTAGGAGAAAGCGCTCATTTGCACGTGTTTACTTGTGGAAATGCACAATATGATTCTGATATTGTTTACACACAATGGTTGTGAAATGTCAAACTAAAGCCATTTAATGACCAATTTTGACCTCCAATATTTTCTGGTCCAGAAGCAATATCTGCCTAATAAGCCAACCCCTAAAAATCAGGTACAAAAATTAGGTCCAGAAAATCAGTTTATTAGGTGGAAAATACAGTATTTGACACTGCTTTTTCACACCAAAAGCTGTAAATTTTCTCATGCTTCTAAATGCAGACAGCAGCTGTTTATTTTTTGCTTTCCAATCATAATCTGTAAAAAAGCGGTGATGCGTTTTATCATACATTTTCAATAATAAAACAATACTGTGTCAATTGACACATGTCGTCCTTCTAGGTAGTTGCCATTCCATTTCACTTCACTGATAAAATACATAGAAACATGAAAATTTCAAGGCATATGGGGTTGGCCAAATTAGTAAAAGTCAGGGATATGAGTGTTGTAATCTGTATGCTTTAAAAATTATAGATGTGCAAAAATGAAATATTGCATCAATTGACATGTCCCGTCCTTCTAATGTTAAAGGATTTTTATATTTTTTTGGAATTGCAACAAGCAGAATGACACTTTACTATCCAACAAAGAATTTGCAAAATTAATGATGAAACTAAACAATTTGAAAAACAATCAAACTCATACTGCATAGCAGAAGACTTCCAGATGAATCTTGGAAAATGTTCTTCAAGATGCTCTACATTTCACTAAATCACTTTTGTGTGCTTAAACCAATTTGCCACCTCAAGAGAGATTTTTTTAGTTTCATCTCAGATTACTGCTTGGAAAATCTATATCAAGCTGATGTTTGAGCCCAGGACCTGTTTTTCTCTAAAGTTGTAAGAGAAACAAAGGAGATCCTTTATGCTATGAAGTGGAGCTCATCAAGAGCAATTCAAAATTTGCCCATGTTCATTTTAAAGATAGCAAAAAAATGTACAGTTTTAACAAAAAATCTGGCTTTTAGGTCTTGTCAGAATTTGCTCTTAACATCAATGGCCTTAAAACATTTGTATCTAATGACAACACTGATAAAGAGATTCCTACCAATCTTTATGAACAACAACCTGAAATTACTTTAAATCCTCCTCTTTTCAATAAATTGCTGAATGCAACAAAAGAAATAAGCCAAAATGGCAAAATGTTATCTCAACCAACTACACTCAATCTAAGACATGAACTAAGACAATCCATGCAGATCCAAAAAGTACTGATTTGTTATGGAAACCCAATGTCTCATTGATTGTTTTATTATTGATGTTTTTAATGTACATTGTTTAATGTATCATTAATTTTAACTGGGGGAAGAATATCATAAGTTTTAAACCCCTGACAAACCACTTTAAGATAATAGTAATCTTGTACATCATTCACTGCTCACACAATGTTTTCAATTAGTTTCTGTTTAAAACTTCAGTTCAACTGCCAGATACTGTATGTTGTGTTTGCTTGATACGTTTAATTATTTTTTAATTTAGAGTAGTACAACTTTAATTAAAACCAGTGTAAATTCATGACACACACGAAAATAGGTTTTTGCACAATATCGCTAGGTAGTGATAAAACATTAGCGACTTTTACCCCAAAATAAGTAGGAGTTGGATAAAATGATAAAAGTCTTTAGCTCTTAAAGGTCTGGTGTTGTAGACTTTTAGCTCATGTTTGGCCTTTCAGTAATTTAAATGGTAATGTTCAGCTGGAAAATAGTGGGCCTTCAGAACTTGTTGGCAATGTGCCCTAAAAATGGTATTTTTTCTATGCATTCCCATCTTTAAAAGAATGTTTGCCTATTATCAGATCCTTGCTGATTATTGGGATGGGTAGATACTTTTTTTAAGTAGTTTTGGTTTTGATCTGTCATGTATGGTAACAAGAGCAGCTGTACTCACACCCTGGCTGCAAGAAACCAATTGCCATATAGGGCATTGTGTTTTGTTGAATGGATACATCACCATGATACATCTAGCATTTGATGGGTAAATCAGATCATTTTCTTTGTATATTTCTTTAAAAACAAAATTTTCTATTGCAATTTTTTTCCTGCAGAGCAAAGACTTAAAAATCATGTTGTAACTCCATGATATTGTTATATTTGTATAATAATGTATGTATTCAATTCTGAGATATTCAAAAGCAAAAATAGCTTCAAGCATCATTTTGGGAATGCTGTCAAGCATGTGAGAGGCATTTTGTGAATTATCTTTCACCTTTTAAAAAAATAATCTTAAGATGATTCATGGCATTTATTTTTTCCATCTTGTGGTTGGAAAAAAGTAGATGAACTACAGACAAACTGGTTAATTGCATGGCCAATTTGTTAAGCTTTGTTATGCAATTAATTGAATCATGCATTTATCCAAAAGTAATAAAATTGAGCAAGTGAGCAATGCAATTGAATAACATCAAACAAAATAAAAAGGCAAATGTATGCACCTTCTCAACTTACTTAAAAATATACAAATTAACATTGCAGAAAGCATTTATTATTTAATCATGTAAAATATTTTTTGATTGTTGTTTTTCAATATTTTTTGTTTTTGATTGATGTTTGTAAGTATGAATGTTCTTTTGTTTTACAAGACAAAGTTGGGGGTGCTAAATTTTAGCAACCATTAGGCACATACTCTCACCAGTTTTTGAAAATATCAGGGTATTGCTGTCCGATTTAAGTTTTTGTTTTTTAGTTTTTGATATCTCATGTTTTTGAAATTAGTAGCTTTTTGCCAACATTGCTAAGCAGAGGAAGTGTAATTGATGTTTTTCACACTGACATAACAAAATGAAAAAAGTAACAGTTGATCTGGGACCATGTTCATTGCAGTCACCATGCTGCAAGTTGTTGCACTTAAGTTTACTGAAAACATGGATCAGGCTGCACTTATGATTAAAAAAAAACGTTGCACTGCACTTAACTTAGTTTTTAAAAAGACATACACAACAAATGCAATATGATTTAAAAATTAGCAGCCATCACAACATTGGATTTGTTGTGCTATTAAAAATCACATTGTGCTGTAGCATTCCATAAATTTAATTGTGTAATTTGCATTGTGCTCTACTAATTTGAAAAAACCTGCTAATTTGTGATTTACTAATTTTTAAAAAAATGCCCACTGTTTTTTAATGAAATTAGTTTCCTAAAGCTATCATAGGCTATCATTTTACAGCAAAAAACTCATTTACATAAAATTGTTTTTGTGCTTGAAAAAAGTTAATCTGAATTTTTTTGGGCCTTAATTCTTAACAAACATTTTTCTGATCACAATATGTGACAGCTTTCAATTTTTTTTCTATTATCTTTATTCATAGCATTAACATCAGACCATGATATTTCGATAATTTCTTGGGTTTGTACTTTATTCTGTGTTTTTGTTATGGAAAATTTTTGGGAGACATGAATTTTAAAAAACAAAAATTTTTATAAAAATAATCTTCACTTTGAATTTTATAAATGTTGGTGTGTAGATAAAAACATTACATGTATTTGCAAGTATATTCCTTTTTTAACTTGATATAAACTAAAATTACTCTGATGCTTTGTAAACTAGTTGCTAACGTTTGCCTAAATGAATTTATATGTGGTAAATGCTGGAAATGCAAAGCTAAAGCTGGAAAATAAAGCTGGAAATGCATTCAGCAATTAATATTTAAGGGCAATAGTTTACAACTAAACTAAGAAAAAGTTTTGCAAAACTTTTTCTAAGCATTCAAAAATACAGCAGAATTTAAACAAGAACATATATAATATTCATTAATCAAAACTAATTTAAATTAAACTTAATCCTTCCAGTTTAAAACATGTTAATTTCTATTTAACTAATACCAACAATTTGATCTTATCTGAATACAAACTTGGAATGAATTTAAAAACATCAAATTCTTGGTTAAAGATAGGCCATCAAGATTTACTTTAAAAAAAAACAGATATATTATTGCATTTTAAAAAAAAAACATTTTGGACCAAAAATGTAATAAAAGAAATTAAAAACTAAAAACAATTCAAATTAATTTCTTTGTTTTCAATCATTTATATTTTTTAATTTCATTAATAAGCTACTTTAATGTAAAATTTCAATAAGACTACCATTTTTTTGTAGCTAAAAGTTTTAGCTAATGAACCACAATTTTAAAAGTTATGTTTACAATACACATTTATGATGTTATTAAAAGAACCATATTGACTTATAACTAAAGTTTGTAAAATTTTTGCACTTATTTATAAACTTTAGTTTATTTTTTAATTTGTAATACATGTACATTGTAAATTTGTTGGCGTATATTAAAATAAGCAATAATATGTTCAAATTTGTTTAGTGTTAAATTGTTTACCACTATAGGTTGTATTTACCTAAAATTGTTATTTGCAGAAATATGTTTAGATCCATTTCATGCCTATTGCATACTTGTAATTGTATTTGACTTTTTATATTAAAGTTTTAAATATAGAACAATTGTAAAATATCTTATGAACAAAAATTTTTAGTGATCGACGATCTAGTGGGATTAATGTTGAAAAACCTTTGGTAGCTGGTATGAAAGATGTGTTTGGAAAGGTGATGAAATTCTTATTCAATATTTTTATATATTTATTAATCAGCTTGATATTTTTTGATTTAAGTAAAATGCATTAAACTGGTTAATAATTTTTTGTAATACTAATCATCAAACAAATTGTTAAGCCAGTGTTCAGATTATCTTGCTACAGCAATATTTATATTATTATGTTATTACAGCAAGACTTATTGTTTTTTTCTATTATTACTTATTGTTTTTTCTATTATATCACCTTGACTTTTTGGATCACAATAAATCCATTAAAGGCTTTAAATGTTACTTTATTTAGCTAAGTACTAGTTAAAACAATCAGCTTTAAAGTAATGTCATAATATTATAAAAACTTTTTAAAATGTAACAAAGATTTAGCCAGAATTTGGTCTGTTTGAAATGTATCTACAGTAATTACTTGACAGTTTTTTGAAGGCATGATGTTTCTCTTACTTTTATCCTTGTGTATGTCAGGAAAATAAATAGAAGTTATAATGGTGATCATCTATCATTGCCCAGAAACAAGGAACACCATGTGTTTTTCCTCCTGACAGGGGTTAGTCATTCCTTGCAGCCCCACCTCCATTTTTGCTTTTTCTTAGCTTGTTCTTACCACAATCCTCTTTTTTTCATATATCTTCTTTAACAATCTATGTTCATTGTTTTTTTAGGTTTTCCTTTTTACCTTATACAGTAATTTTTCTAGTCATTGCTTGAGCTTTTTCTTTGCTTATCCTTTCAATATGCCCAAACCACTTCAATCTTAACTTTACAAAAATTTCTTCATTATTTCAACTAATAATGTGGAGTGGTTGATTCAATAATTAATTCTAGAATTGCTTCTTCTTGCACACTAACTTTTATTTTTTAGAAAAATAGAATAAACTATCACAAAAAGAAATTAAACATTAACAATTCAAAAAAACAATAAATATTAAAACAAAGGATAAAATGTGACAAAAAATAAAAACTCTTGTTAATTAAATTAAGCTTACCTCTTGTATAAAAAAAGTACATTTCAAGCTAAATTGAAATTTAACTAAAAGCAATTAAATCATGCCTGCCAAAGAATATCAAATTCATGCCCTAGTGATTTTATTGAATTTTTTAGTTTAATGAACTTCATTGAGTGGTGTCAGGCTTCTTACTCAAACTAATCTTTTTTTGATTATTGCTTAACAATGCAGTCAAAATATACACTATTAGGCCAAAATAAAGGTTGCGGAATTATTTTTTACTTAAATCTGTGTTACTTACCTATTTCTTATTAACTGTGTCAATTATGCAATAATTTCAATTTTGTAGTGATATTTTTTGTTCAAGCATCTGGGGGCAGTGTGATGATTTGAGCTTGCTTTTGCTGGCATGGACAAGGTTCTGTCACTAAATGCAGCAATAAAATGAATTCTAATGACTATTTCAAGATATTGGGGGACCATGTCCAACCTGCAATGGATTTTTATTTTCCTAACAGAAATGGAATCTTTCAGGATGACAATGCTTGCATTCATAGGGTTAGAAAAGTGGAAAATTGGTTTGAAACATTCAGTGGATCATTTCGGCACATATATTGGCTGCCCTAATCCCCTGATTTGAATCCTATAGAGAACCTGTGGGATGAACTTGAGTGGAAGCTACAAAACTCATCACCACTTTCTAGAACTTTACCTGATTTGGAGGAGAGATTACTTCAATTATGGCCAGAAGTTGATCTTTGCAGGTTGAAAAATATTGTAGATTCAATGCCTAGTCGAATGAAAGTTGTCATCAAAGCCAAGGGTGGTCCAATTGACTATTAATAAATTATGAGACACGCGACTTTTATTTTGGCCTCATAGTGTATATATCACCATTTTGTCATAAAATTTTTTTTAAAGCATAATTATTGCTTATTTGTTTAAATAGTTTTAGATTATATCCACAAGTTTTAATGTTATAAAAATCACATTAGCTAATTAACTCTCTTTTATTTTTATGTTTAAAAAAAATTGCAATAATAAATTTGGATCGCCAAGTTAAATAGTGTAGAAATGCAAAATATTTAAGAAAGTTATTTGATGTAAATTATAGCAATTCTACAAATGTATTTGTATATTATAACCTAAAAATTCATATCTTTGATAATGTTGCTAGTAAAACCATAACTAATACATTTTACAAAGTAAAAATTATTTTTATAAAGATAAAAATGTTGTACTGAGGACATGCAATATATTGTTGTAATGCAATAGACTCATACAATATTTCTTGCAAGAAATTTGCATAGAGTAATATAAATCAAAATTAATCTTTTACACAAATTTATTTGTTCTAAGAAAATTATGACCTCAGCTTAATCATTATTTACACTAAAACTTGAGTGCTAGGCAGACAACTTACAATCTTTAAGACTGACTGCACATTGAGAGAACTTTAAAATGATATTTTATATGCTTGTTGGTTTCACTCATCCTTGCTACTCTATTTGATGCTTCACTGGACATATTTATGAAAAGGAGTAAAATATTAAAGTTATCTGTTGTGTTATAGTTAATGTCATAGGTCTATTTAGTTTTAATTTTAAAAATTAATCTGAGTGAGTTTTTTAAACAGTATCAATCTTTCCCAATCAGGTGTTTTGGGGGAGATAGGTGGGCTTTAGGGCTTTGTGCCAAAAAATTAATAGATTTAGAGACTTTTTAAAAAAAAGATAGAAAACGAAAAATAAACTTATTTGATTAGCTCATACATCAAGCATGGAGGTGGGACATGGATGCAAACTATTTTACAACAGAGCTGATGGAAGAAAAAATGAGATAAGGATAGTGGTGAAGGAGGGCTGGGTGAAAGTGTCCTGGAGGTGAAGAGGGTGTCAGACAGACTAATGGCCATGAAGCTGGAAGTAAAAGGTTCCATCCTAAATATAGTAAGTGCATATGCTCCACAGGTTAACAACAGCATGGAGGAGAAAAATGTTTCTGGATGGGTTGATAAAAAGTGTATCAAAAGAAAGGATAGTTCTTGGTGCAGACCTAAATGGACATGTTGGTGAAGAAAACATAGGGGATGAGAAAATAATGGGGAGGTATGGTGCTGGAACAAGATATAAGGAAGGATCGTGGATTTTGGGAAAAGATGGATTTGGCAATTGTCAATACTTATTTCAAGAAGAAAGATGAACACAGGGTGACGTATAAAAATGGTGAAAAAAAGTACCCAAGTAGATTATGTGATGTGCAGAAGGAGGAACCTGAAGGAAATGTGCGATTGTAAGGTAATAGTAAATGAGTGAGTTGCAAAGCAGACCATATGGTGGTATGCAAAATGGCTCTTATGGTGAAAAAGAAAAAAGTTGAGAAAGTAAAGCCAAAGATACAATGGTGAAAACTGAAAGAGTCAAGAGGTGACCAGGATTTTGGGAGGCAAGGATGGGTTACCTGATGAGTGGGACCAAGCAGCAGAAATGCTAAGAAAAACAGCTGAAACTGTACTGGGAGTGACATTTGGGAAACGAAAAGGAGACAAAGAGACATGGTGGTGGAATGAGGAAGTTCAGGAGAATATAATTAAAAGAAAGAGGCAAAGAAAGCATATGACAAAACAAGAGATGAAAATACTAAAAAGATATACAAAGAAAAGTAAGGCAAAGAAGGCAGTTGTGATGGCAAAGCAACGTGCATATGACAATTTGTACAAAAGATTAGAAACAAAAGAAGGTGAAAAGGAGTTATACAGATTGGCTAGGCAGAGAGACAGAGCAGGGAAAGATGTACAGCACGTGAGGGTTATAAAAGATGAAAATGGTAATGTTATGGTAAATTTGGAGGCAGTGTTATAGAGATGGAAGGAGTACTTTGAGAAACTGATGAATGAGGAAAATGACAGAGACCCTAGGACAGAGGAAACAGAAGTGGTTAATGAAGAGGTAAATTACATCAGTAGAGAAGAAGTAAAGAATGCATTAAGAAGGATGAAAAAAGGTAAAGCGGTTGGGCCAGATGAGTTGCCAGTAGAAGTTTGGAAGTGCATGGGAAAGATGGGGATAAAGTTTTTGACCAGACTGTTCAGACTATTAATGGGTGAACGGATGCCAGAAGAATGGAGAAGAAGTGTGCTTATCTCAATCTATAAGAACAAAGGGGACGCACATTGCTGTGGAAATTACAGAGGAATAAAGCTAATGAGCCACACAATGAAGGTATGGGAAAGAATTATTGAAGCCAGGCTAAGGGATAGTAGAGTGGAGATCAGCAAACAGCAATATGGATTTATGCCAGGAAAGGGAACCACCGATGCCATGTTTGCTCTAAAAATGTTGATGGAAAAGTACAGAGAAGGTCAAAGAGAGCTACCTTGTGTATTTGTGGACCTAGAGAAGGCTTACAACAGGGCTCCATGGGAAGAGCTGTGGTACTGTATGAGAAAATCAGGAATAGTGGAAAAGTATGTACAACTAGTACATGATATGTATGAGGGAAGCGAAACATTAGTGAGGTGTGCAGTAGGAACTACAGAAAGTTTCAAGGTTAAGATTGGACTGCATCAGGGATCAGCATTAAGTTCGTTCTTGTTTGCAGTAATAATGGACAGGCTAACAAATGAAGTAAGGAGAGAACTACCATGGATGATGCTGTTTGCTGATGATATTGTGATTTGCAAAGAGACCAGGGAAGAAGTGGAGTGGAGATTAGAATCCTGGAGGTATGCATTGGAAAGAAGAGGAATGAAAGTAAGTAGGTCAAAGACCAAATATCTTTGGATAAATGGAGGAAATGATGACAAAACAGTAAAGATGGAGGATGCAAAAGTGCCTAGAGTAAAGGAATTTAAGTATTTGAGATCAACGGTGCATGATGGTGCAAAGATGGAAGGAGTACTTTGAGAAACTGATGAACGAGGAAAATAACAGAGACCCTAGGACAGAGGAAACAGAAGTGGTTAATGAAGAGGTAAATTGTGTCAGTAGAAAAGAAGTAAAGAACACACTAAGAAGGATGAAAAAAGGTAAAGCGGTTGGGCCAGATGAATTGCCGGTAGAAGTTTGGAAGTGCATGGAAGAGATGGGGATAAAGTTTTTGACCAGACTGTTCAACAGACTATTAATGGGTGAACGGATGCCAGAAGAATGGAGAAGGAGTGTGCTTATCCCAATCTATAAGAACAAAGGGGACGCACATTGCTGTGGAAATTACAGAGGAATAAAGCTAATGAGCCACACAATGAAGGTATGGGAAAGAATTATTGAAGCCAGGCTAAGGGATAGAGTGGAGATCAGCAAACAGCAATATGGATTTATGCCAGGAAAGGGAACCACCGATGCCATGTTTGCTCTAAAAATGTTGATGGAAAAGTACAGAGAAGGTCAAAGAGAGCTACCTTGTGTATTTGTGGACCTAGAGAAGGCTTACAACAGGGTTCCATGGGAAGAGCTGTGGTACTGTATGAGAAAATCAGGAATAGTGGAAAAGTATGTACAACTAGTACATGATATGTATGAGGGAAGTGAAACATTAGTGAGGTGTGCAGTAGGAACTACAGAAAGTTTCAAGGTTAAGATTGGACTGCACCAGGGATCAGCTTTAAGTCCATTCCTGTTTGCAGTAATAATGGACAGGCTAACAGATGAAGTAAGGAGAGAACCACCATGGACATTGCTGATGATATTGTGATTTGTAAAGAGACCAGGAAAGAAGTGGAGCGGAGATTAGAATCCTGGAGGTATGCATTGGAAAGAAGAGGAATGAAAGTAAGTAGGTCAAAGACCAAATATCTTTGGATAAATGGAGGAAATGATGACAAAACAGTAAATATGGACACAAAAGTGCCTAGAGTAAAGGAATTTAAGTATTTGGGATTAACAGTGCAAGAAAGTGGTAGTTGTGAGAGGGAGGTAAAGAGGAAAGTGCAGGCAGGATGGAATGTATGGAGAAAAGTATTGGGAGTAATCTGCGACAGGAGGTCACCAGCTACATTAAAAGGAAAAGTGTACAGTTTGGTGGTGAGAACAGCAATGGTGTATGGACTTGAGACGGTGGCAGTCATAAAGAAACAAGTGAAAGAGATGGAAGTCGCAGAGATGAAAATGTTGAGGTTTGCTATGGGAGTGACGAGAAAAGACGAGATTAAAAACAAGTGCATCAGGGGTACAGTCAAGGTAGAATGGTTAGGAATGAAGATGAGGGAGGGCAGGATGAAATGGTATGGACATATCATGAGGAGAGACCAAGAATATGTAGGAAGAAAGAGGAAAAGAGGGAGACCAAAGAGAAGATTTTTAAATCTAGTGAAAGAAGATATGGAAAAGTTGGTGCAAAGGAGACAGACATTGAAAATAAAACGAATTGGAGACAGATGATACGCTGTGGCTTTCCCTGATTGAAGGGAAAGGCTGAAAGGAGAAGAAGATCAAGCCTGTTTGTTAATAGTAGATGTGGTTGATTTAGCTTTTGATACATCCACATCCAAATAAAAAAGCACTGCAGCAGCTTCCACTTCCACAGCTTTAGGTTTGATATCAGTCGTCATTAGTTTTTTGCAGCCATGCTTTCACTGCTTCCTTTCCTTTTCCAGTTCTTGTAGTAACTCTCTTTTTTTCATGTCTTCCTCAACAACCTCTATTTATAATTTCTTTGCTTTTTCTTTGCTCATTGTTCAACATGCCCAAATAACCTCAGTCTTTGACTTCTTAAAAATTCCTTCCTTGGTTTAACACTGGTTATCTTTAGTATTAGCTGACTTTTTACTTCATTCTTCAGTGTCTTGCCCCATATCATTTGAAGCATTTTCATTTGTATGGATTTCTCTTGCTTTACATCACTTACCTTTAGCCAAACTCTGTTTCATAACTCATTTCACTTGTGATATACAGGTTTCAAAAAGTATAAGCCAAAATTATTATGCATTTATTTAGGTTTAGAACATTGCAGTGAACAGAATTGATAATTATTTGATAGAGTAGTTATCTAAGTTTGATTTGCTGTCAATTTCACTGCTGTGGATAGTAATTCTTTTGCCACCTTGGATTTCTGGAAAGATCACGTTTTTTTACACTTAAAATGGTGACTTCTCAGCAGAAGGCATATTGTGTGCTTGAGTTGGCAAAAATAAATGCCATTGTGACAGTTCAGCATGCTTTTAGAACAGAATTCAGCATTGATTTGCCCCATCATAAAAGCATTCAACAGTGGGTTAGAAAATTTAAAGCAGGCGTGTCCAAACTTTTTTCTAGGAGGGCCAGATTGATAATGTGAAAGTGACCGAGGGCCAAGAATAATCTCTAAAAAAAAGGTCTTCACTTTGATTTTATTTCAAATTTCACTATATTTCTCCCAGAATCATTGTGATCTCTAAAAAAAAAGGTCTTCACTTTGATTTTATTTCAAATTTCACTATATTTCTCCCAGAATCATTGTGATCTCTAAAAAAAAAGGTCTTTACTTTGATTTGATCTCTAGTTTGATTGTTATTTCCCCAAAATTGTGGTGATTTTTAAAAAGAAGTAATTAACATGGTAAAATCAGTTATTTCAGACATAATTCTATCCAACTATGGTTCAAAGTGAGTGGATACTACCACATCTATACCGCGGGGCGTAGTCTGCCACCCCTGGATTAGTATATGTCAACTGGGCTGCACAGAAACCTTAAAAGGGCCACAGGTTGGCCATCATTGGTTTAAAGAGACTGAATGCCTATGCAAAGGAAAGGGTTTTGAAAAACCTTGTGCTGCTGATGAGCAGGTGGAGAGGATTTGCGCAATGCATTTGAAAACAGCTCACATAAGTCTACATGTTTAGCAAGTTGTTGACTTAAGATCCTGCATAATCTTATCCTGTCTAAAAATAAAAAAAATAGAATTTTTGTTGCCAATGGGAAAGTCACTTTAATGATTTAGCTTTTTAAGGAAATTATTTATTGAACTAACTTTTTGTGATCTATATGATACTCATTTTTGAGTTTCTTTTACAGGCAAAGCAAAAATTCAATAAGTTTCAGCAGCTTGGAAATCTTGCCAATAAAGGTATGAATAGTTAATTTACTATACAAATATTTTTATTTAATGTAAGAAAGAAGAATGTAAAGAAGCTGAGTTGGAAATCACTGCTAACTCTGCCAAAGCTTTAACATATATTATCAAAACCACTTTTGGTCTCTAATATATTAAACTGATCAAGAAAATGCACACATTATATCCATTTCTGGCAAAAAGTACAAAGACCAATATATAAAGATTGCAAGAGAAGTTTTAAAATTTACATACAGTGTCAGCAGAGTCACTAAAATATATAGTCTGTAAGCTGATGTTAATATTTCACTTGTAAAGTTTTTACTCAGCACTGCAAGTGTTAGGTTGGTAATAAAATTTTTTAATAATAGTAAAATTTTGCATTTTATTAATTTTTAGTTTTTGGCAAAAAGGTATAGGATTTTTACTTTAGAAAACAAAATGCGTTTATCTACTGTTGGCATTAATACCTCTAATTGTGTATTGTTTTTCTAAAACTTATGTGTATTTTTTGGCAATTTTTAACATATTAAGTAAAACATTTTTTTATAAATTCAATATTGTTAAATATCTCAAGTTTTTGATAAAATTTATACTCTATTTCTATTAGTTAGCATAATTAATTTGTAATGTCTAATATTACTGTGCCTAATTATATAAGTTTTATAAAAATTTAGCTTTATTTTGTTGAAGTTTTTTTTATTAGTTTCAGAATTGTTAAAAAAAAACTAACTTTAAAGTAATGAAAAATTTATAGCTTGGGTTGATAATACATATTAGTATATGCTAGTGGTTCTTAAACTTTTTTCATTGCAACGCCTTTGGAAAAGTTTGCTGGGCATGTGATGCACCAGTGAAAATATAATTGAAAATAAGATAATAAAGACGGTTATAATCAAAGTTCAATTTATTAATACAATATTAAAACCAAACAAATAGGCATATTACACTAGAAAACAAAATAAAATTTTTGTCATGCTTATTGCACTTTTTTGGGTGTTCCAAAGTAAATTTTGGACTATGAGTTCAAAAATGAAATCCATTTTTCTCTATCACATATAGATTTTTATATATGTAATTTTCTTTTTTATCCCAAAATTTCAATTCTTCATGAAATATACAACTTTTTTTTTCTTTATTACCAGTATCATATCCATTTAATTTTAGTTCAAATGCCATTTATTCTAATATTTGCAAAGTTACTAATATGTATTCAAGCATTTGACCCAACATTTTAACTACAAATATATTCCAAACAGCCTACCTCTTTATTTGCCAACCAAATCTACTGGAAAAGAACTAATTCCCTGGTATTTATTATAGGTACCTTTTTGCTTCATTGCACACAATGTTTTATCAACATCTTATCAAACTTCATGAAAGTTATCATGCCACATTGCAGTGGCATGCGGTGACCTCTGAGACTAGTCATGCAATTGCAAGCCAAAACCAGGTCATAAAATTGGGTATTTTCAAGACTAATTTTCGTCTTAGATTCAAAAAATCTCTAACAAAAAAAGGTTATTACTTGAAGCCATTTCCTGTTGATGCAGTTTTCATCCCAGAAATGCAGTGATCTCTAAAAAAAAAGTCATTACTTGAAGTCATTCCAAGTAATGCGCTTTTTTTCCACAAAATCCAGTGATCACCTGAAATCGTTCTGAGTAATGCACTTTTTGTTCTTGAATGCTGTGATCTCTAAAAAAAAAAAAGGTCATTACTTCTAACTGGTCTCCGATTTCTTACTTTTTGCCTTAAATTCACAATATTTTCTAAAATAACACAAAAAATAGGTCTTTGTCTTGGATCAGCCTCACATTTCATCTGAAACAAGTAATATTTTTCATCCAATTCAATGATATTTACCTCATCATGCAAAAGTTGGTAATGCAATTCCTAAAAATTTGATCATGCATGCTCTGACTGCACACCCCTGCTGCAATGTTTGTAACAGCTGATTTGTGGTCATAATAAGACATAAATTTCCAATCCAATATATTGGACTGTGTGACTAAAAAAGTAACCCTAGCAAAATACTGTACCGAAATATATCAAAGTGTATCATCACCCGTTACTTCAAATATACCATAGCATATAGCCTGCATCAAAGCTTCTTATAATTTATTACTGACAAGGATATTTCTTATCTTATAAAAATATAGCCTAACTTATAATAACATACCCACAACACACACGTTACAATGTTTTTGTGTCAGCAGTTTTCTTATCTGTTGTGAAGAAGAGATATTAGCATTCGGCAATGCTAAGTTCTTATGATAGCTTTTTGGTAGTGCAGTATTTATGTAATATATGGCAAATAATGCATATAGAATAATTATGGGAGCTAAAGCAGACATACTTTATTGTGTTGCTTGTTTTTAGTAGTGTGTTATTTGGTATATTGCAATATAAACTTGTTGTCAGTTTAAATACTTTATTTGAATGCTGTGAAGTAATTGTATATGTATATTTCAGCTTATTTTAAGTTTACAGAATTATTAAGTTATAATGGCTAGTCGCAGTTCCTGTATAAATCATACAGACAGTTTTTATTACATCTGCAAAAAGTTTACTCCAAGATCTCAAAAGTTGAAGATTACAAAGAAAGTAACAGTAGCTTACAAATATTATTTTGGATGTAAGGTGGGAGATCAGGACAAACTTTGGACACCACAGATATGTTGTAGAAACTGTTATGCATCTCTAACTCAGTGGTTGAATGGAAAGTGCAAAAGTATGCTTTTTGCTGTACTGATGGTGTGACATGAACCCACAAACCATTTTTTAGATTGTTATTTTTGCCTAACCCAAATCACAGGTCATTCTAAGAAAAGTAAAGCTAAGATTGTGTATCCTAATTTTCCTTCTGCATTACAACCATTAGATCATGCATCTCGAGGTATTTCAATTTCCATTCCTCCATCGTTTTTAGACATAAATGCAGAAATAAACAATAGCTCAAATGCCTCACTGCAATATGCAGCTTCATTAAAAAGTTCAGCAAGTGATACAACAAAGAATGTTGATGAACATTTTACACTGAGTAAAACACCACACTTGCTGGACCAAAGTGACTTAAATGAGTTGGTCAGAGATTTAGGCTAACTAAAGAAAAGTCAGAAGTCCTTCCCTTATATCTAAAACAACAGAACCTTTTACAAAGAGGTGTTAAAAGTACTTACTATCGTACTTGTCACACACATCTTGAAAAATATTTTTCAGTTTTGAATACTGTAATACATGCTACTGTTCCAATGTTGCTGGTCTTTTTCAACAGCTTGGTTATAAGCATGATTCTAGTGAATGGAAGTTGTTTATTGACTCCAACAAATCAAGTTTAAAGGCAGTTTTACTACACAATGGAAATAAAAAACCTTTGGCTCCACTTGTGCATGCTGTTGGTTTGAAGGAAACTTATAAATCAATGGAGACCATTCTGCAGTTAATAAAATATTTTCTGCACAATTGGAACATTTTGGAGATTTAAAAGTGATCAGATTACTCCTTGGAATGCAAATGGGTTATACAAAACATCAGTGTTTCTTGGTCATTGGGACAGCAGGGATGATGTCCACCATTACCAGCAAAAAGAATTGCCTAAACGAATGGAGTTTGTACCAGGAAGATTTAATGTTCAACATGTACCCTTAGTTGATCCTCAAAAAATTTATCTATTGTCATTACACATCAAACTGGGTTTATTTAAGAATTTTGTGAAAGCACCAGAAGTGGAAGTGAATCTTGTTATCTAAAGCAAAAATTTTTTAACTAAAGTTTTTCCAAAACAAAAGCAGGAGTGTTTGCTGGTCCAGACATCTGAAAGTTGATTTGCAATGAAACGTTTTGTAAAAACTTAAACACAAAAGAAAAACCAGCTTGGTATCAGTTTTGTGTGGTTGTGAAAAAATTTTTGGGCAGTTACAAATCTCCCAACTTTGTGCAAATTGTTACAGATTTTCTTCATTCCTATCAAGAACTTGGAGCCAGAATGTCATTGAAAATTCACTTTTTACATTCGCATTTGGATTTTTTCCCCTCAAATATGGGGAATGTTAATGACAAATATGGTGACTGATTCCATCAAGAAATCAGAGAGATGGAAAATTGCTACCAAGGAAAGGTTAATGAACATATGATGGCAGATTATTGTTGGTTCTTACAGAAAGAAAGCAATACACAGCACAATCAGAAGTCAAAGTGACAAAAGTTTTTTTAATGCTGGCTATTTGGTAAAGTGTTTAGATCGTTTTGTTTTTTATTTGTAATAAAGTGAGTATATTTGCATGCAATAAGGCTTTACTGAAATACTTATTTACTTTAAATTAATTTATTGAAGTATTAAGTTTTAATTGAAAGAACTTTATAGTAGTTTATCCGTCCAAAGCATATAAATTTTTAGCTTGTTTGAAAACAGTTATATTACATTAACTTAAAAACATGACATGTTAGAGCAAAAATAACAGCAGATTTGAAATCAGCACCCAAAATTTACCCTAGATCATTATTCCACTACTTTTTAGCAAAAATTTTGTTGTCTAGTGTTATTTAATGTGATGTGTGGGCTTGCTTATTTTTTCAAAGTTCTTTGAATCTTGGAAAAATTTTCAAAACTGCTACCTGCATTTCTCTTTCAACATTTAGTTATGATCTATATTTGCTTTTGATGACAGCCATAGCAGAAAATCCTGCTTTGCACAGATAGGGCGTAAAAAATGGGATGACCATCCATAGTGCTTTTTTCATCAAAGCTGGATATTCATCATTCAAAGAAATCCAAAAATTTGTCAGATTTACTAAATTAAACTTTCTTTTCAGGGAATTATCACAGGTAAAATCATGATAGCCTTCTTTTTCTTGTTCAGTAAAGGACAACAGGTTAGGTTGGGCAAAAGGATTGAAATTCATTCATAGCTGGATAAATTTTCCAGAAAGTACTTTTTGAATTTTAACTCAAGATTTGATAGATGTTGTAAAAATACGTTTTATAAATTTAAAGGGAGCATCATACTTTTATTTTCTAGCAAACTGGACTGGAAAGTAAAATACAGAGAACTTCCAGAAGTGTTTTTTATGTTTTTTTTCCACAAAGACAGTTTTTTAATAAATGCTGCAATTTTATCTGAAATGCCAAGCATATTATTATTCTGCCCTTGCATAGAAATATTCAGTTTATTCAATTTAGCAAAGATATCACATAAGTAAGCCAATTTTAATAAAAATTTGTTCTCAGCTAGGCAATCAGCAAGATTATTATTTTCTTGTTGCAAAAAAGCTTGAAGTTCATCCACCAGTTCAACTTGTAGACTCGTTCAAAGGATTTTCCAAGTGAAAGCCACCTGGACAAACAATAAAATAGCAAACTTTGATGCTCTGCATTTATCTCTGCACAATGTTTTTGAAAAACTCTTGACGTCGATGGTTGTGTTCTAATGTAATTTATAACTTTGGTAACAACGTCAACTGTGTCACCAAGCTCAGGACTGAGTTCTCAAGCAAGTAACACCTCATTTGAATCATGCAATGCATCCATTTTGCCATTGGTGCATCCATTTTGCTCTTGAATTAGACTTTGCAGTCCACAGCAGCTACTAGACATAGCTTTGGCATCATCTGTGCATAAGCTGATACACTTTTCCCAGTCTAAATTGTTTGTCAAAATAAAATTGTTGATTATATTAAAAAGATGGCATCCAAGTTCAGTAGGTTTGCAAAATAACAGCTCTTCCACTAACTTTTGGTTTGAGAAGTCAACAAACTGCACATAACAAATCAGGTGTGCATCTCAATTGCCATCAGTTGCTTCATCTACTTGCAAACCAAATTCTCAATGTTTCATTTTATCAATTAGTTGGTCATGAATGTTTTCTGCCATGTCACCAATCTGGCAACACAAGGTATCATCTGAGAGCAGCACCATCTTTAACTTTTCAGCACCTCCTATTATTGTACTTACAAGATCAACTGCAGCAGGTAGTATTAGTTCCTTAGCAATGGTGTGAGGTTTTTTACACTTAAAAATTCTGTGCACCACTTGGTAGGATGCTAATAAAGCCTTTGATGAAAGTTGCATGAATTTTGAAATGGTAGACACTTGCCTTTTTAAATCATTTAATTTTTGAGCAAAAAAACCCCTGAGTTTATCAACAAATTGCAGATGTGATGTTTTTAAATGACATTTAAATTTATTAGGTAGCATGCTCTCATTGATGCTGCAAATAACACACTGAGGCTTTTCCCAGCCATTCTGCAGAATAAAGGAGAATTCAAAATCTAAATAACTATCACTGTACCTGTGAGACTTCTTTGTAGGCCTATTATCTTCAATTGCAGATTTACACTTAGATTGCAACATTAACTTGCTTTTAAATCCATTTTATAACTGACTGCTGTATTCTTTGTGTGAGAAAAGAGAATATTAAAATTGCAGAATGAATTTATTAAATAATTGTTGCAGTTACTTAATAAAGAATTCAAAAACATATGCCAGCAGTCAGTATGAATTGATAAAACTGCACACTAACAACAATTACTGTTATTTGATGAAGTGATAAAACTGCACTGAAATTTCTTACTATTTCCTTAATTGAATATTGCTATAAATGAAATTATTGTACAACTCTCTTGGAAAATTAAAATGATGTACCAGGGCATCACAACACACAGTTTGAGAACCACTGATATATGCTATAAGTTTTTTAGAGTTGCATTATTTTTATTAGTTTTTTAGAATTGTTATTATCTGATTCAGAATAATTTTTGCTTTTATGTATGTGCTAATCTTGTTTATTTGAACCTATTAAAGTATTGATTAATTTTGCTTTTATGTACATGTTAATCTTTCCTGTTTATTTGAAGCCATTAAACTATTGAGTAGCTGATTAAGCAATGTTACAGAAGAAAATTTGGGGTTTTAGTTTTTTTTTTTAAGTTAACATTTAATTTGAATACTTTAAATATGAAATCAAAAATGAAGCAACTTTAGCACCTCAATGCTGTGCAACATTATTGACATGAGATATTTAATGTAATAATCTAAAATTACAGCATAATAATATCTATGTATTAAAATTTTTGCAGTTAATATTTTTTAAAAGCTATAGGTCAGCACATTCTTTGTGAATATAGTATACATTTTTCTATACATGAACAAAACTTCATAAGATATGCTATTTGAAGTTAAATTGTAAGAAAATGTTTTTAAATTTTTATTTTTTAATATGTTTTGTTTTAATTTTTTTTCAGTATATTTTTTATATAAGGTTAATATAAATTTGTGGTTCACAACCAGGAAGGAATTCCTCCACAGAGGGCAATTTTATGAGTTTAGGGAAGAAATTTATATTTAGAAGAATTTACTTTCCAACAGGCTTTTTAACAACAGTCCTTGATTTGACTTTTTTTTCAATGATGGCAACTAGTGAAGACCTGAAAAAAGTTTTTTTTTTCCTTACATTTGGTGGATGGTCTAGTCAAAAAACTTTTTTTGGTCTTTACTTGACTTTCAAGAAAAAATAATTATTTAACCTAAATATTTCTGCCCTTGAGAGTTATTTGATTTATTAAAGTGGAGAATAAAAAAGTTTCAAAATGAACAAAGGGAAGAATGAAAAGTTCCAAAATAAGCAAAGGGAGAAATGCATTCAAAAAAGTGGGAACCATTGATATAAATGATGCAACTAAAGACACGTATTGTAAATTTAATATCAATTTCTACTTTTTTTTGTATGAAAAATTTTTGTTTGTATGAAAAAGTATATATGTTGGATAACCAGATTTTTAGTCTATTTTTGTCACAATACTGTTACGTAATCAAAAAGTGGCCAGTCATAAAAATTAAGATTATTACACTCATTTGAATAATAATTAGATTGCATTGAGCCAAATTAAATTTTTGTTATTGTTCTAGGTTATGCTTTTGCTAACTTACAGTTCATCAGGAAATGATTTTGATTTGCCATTTGAAAAAGTAACAGTTTTAGTTGATGGAGTGTGCAGAAATGATAGTGACAACATGATAAATTTTTTATGAGTTATTTATGACTAGAAATGGATTAAATGATAAAAAAGTTAAAAGGCATATTAAAAGTTTATGTTTAGTGATTCAAATTATATTATTGTTATTGAATAATCTTTGATTTACCAAAATTATTCAGCTGCATTAACTACTTTATGTTTTAGTATAAATAGAAGACTTAAACAGTTGAAAAACTGTGAAAATGAAAAAGCAAGCTTACTGTTATTTGGAGAACTACAATGAGAAAAACACTTGCTATAAAAATTTTTTAAGCAGATCTTTAATGAGAGTTAACTAATGTTTAATAATGGAAATTTTTGTGAACTGTTAAGCAAATAAATGAATTGAATTTGTGTTAATTTGACTGGTTTTGCATTATAGTATTGTTTTTGATGTACAAGCAGAATATAACTGCAATAGTAGGCCTAATAATATTAGTAATATAAATGCAATAACATTAATATATTATTTTTTGTTGCAAAACCTACATTTACCTGGTCATCATTAGCCATTGTTGGTAAATTTGTTATTGGCATAATTTCAGAAATCAATCTAATTAAAAGCACTTTATTCCACTTTAGTTGGCAAGCAATTTTGGTCATTAAACTCACAGAATCTACTATTTGTATATGGTTGAGCCATGTCACTTTCACAACAAGAATTAATCAATTTGTAATGTTTATCTTTGGAGCCATTTATAATTCACACATTCTTCCAGATTAATTGGCAGTGTTCTCATATTGTTTTGATTATTTTTTTAAAACTTCTTTTTTTTAAAATATTAATAGATTGATGCTATTGCAATTTGCAGTTTTATCTGTAAATTTTATTGTCAAATAAATTCAATTTAATACAAAAGCCAAAAATATGAGACTAACCAAAAAAAGCATATTGTTGTACATGACTATATTGACTGCAGTTTTCATCAAAACTAAAAGATTGCTCCTGTACAACACAAAGTTAATCTGCAACACTACCAACATAAATTTTGACAAAATATCAATGCAGACAGAGAAAGAAATATGACCTTAATGTATAACAGTTCTATAAATTATACTTTACTTTTTTTAAAGACTATGTTCTAATGTTAGTCATCCTCATTGATAATAACATTAGCTCCTCTTATAGAAATCTGTAAATAATTGATGCTATGTACATTACATGCAAACATATTTTTAGTAATGTTTCTTGATAATAATGATAAGCAGCCACAATTGATATTACTATACAGAACACTCAAATAAAAATTGCTGCAACAAGTTTTTTTTTAAGTTTATCTTATATAATTTTCAATAGCTGTTAATAGTACATTACTGAAAATTGCATCATTATCATACATTTTAAAATTGTACAAAGAATGAGATGTTGGAAAAGGCAATCCAGGCAAAAATACATTAAAATTAGAATTCTATTTTTTCATTTCTATTTACAAGTATGTATCTTAGAATGGCATTAATCATACTATTACTCAAATTTAACAATGGTAAGTGTATAGCTGAAAGTGATTTTTCACTTGAAGTACTAAAATGATCACAACCAGAAGCACAACTAGGGGCGATGTTTGGAATGCATGCCATCCCCCTTTACAGTACCTGTCAAACCAGAAACAAACCAAAAAGAATAGACTGCCTTACGAAACAACGATTTTTTGTCAGGATCAAGATGAAGTGGAGATGAAAAGTAAGAATACAAGTTCAAGTCAAAAACCTATAGAGATCACCATCATTTTGGGAGAAAAAATAGCAAATTTGTAGATGAAACCAAAGCAAAGACCCTTTTTTTTTTAGAGATCACCATCATTTCGGGAGAAAAAATAGCAAATTTGTAGATGAGATCAGAGTGAAGACCTTTTTTTTTTTAGAGATCACCTTGATTTCAAGAGAAAAAAGTGAAAGACGGAGAATGAAAGAATGGTGAGACCAAGTGTAGCCAAGAATGGAATTTTTAGCTTTGCAAAAATGGAGCTTTTAAGTTTTTTTACTTTAATTGCTATTCCCCTTTGATAATTTCTGGTTGCGCCACTGATCACAACTACTATCATTGGAAAATATTGTTTGTTTTACCATTGTCTTGCATAAATTAAAATCATAAAAGATGTCATTAAGAGTTTTGCAATACTTTTTCTTTGCAACAAGTGGTGGCTTAAGTTCTAGCAGAGATTTTCTTTTTAAAACAATCTTTTGAAAACTCTTTGTCACAGACATTTGGTGGGGAATGAACCAACTTTAACCAAATTCTTTTATTTGTTTTTTTAAAAGCTTTTTCCCTTCAAATATCTGTTGCTTATAAATGCTTTTTTCCAATATTTTTATCTGAAGGGTCACAAAATTAAAATAAACTTGAAAAAAATCTTGGTATCATTTTTATGTATTAGCTCCACATCAAGGTCATTTTTTACCATTTGCAATTAAAATTAAATAAGTATCAGAAGTATATGATGATGTGCAACCAGCCAAGCAGCAATATTTAATATTATTATTATTCATCTATAAAAAACATCTTTAACCTCAAATTTTTGTATTTGTAATTTATTTTAATTAAAGTAGTATAAAATTTAATCAATGAGCAGTTATGATAAATAAATCTTTGTTAATTCAGTGAAGTCCAAAATGCTATACTCAAAAGTAAAAATTTTAAGTAAAAAAAGATAAGATATGAAATTTAAATATAAAAAGACCCATCCATATTAATTTTTAAATTAGACTTATACTGGTAATGATAAAACAAAATTTTTCTAGCTAAAAAACAAAAACAGTTTAATTTTACAAAAAAGTTATAATCCTACATTGAAATTATGTTTTTATTTACTGTTCTTTCAACTAGTTTGAAAACAAGATTAATAAAAGAAATAAAACTAAAAATAAATCAATAATCTTTGTATTTAGATAACAAGCCAAGAACTTAAACTTTTTTGGCCTACTACAGATAAATAATTCTACATGTACAGGGTGTCAAGAAAGTTTCCGATCCTAAACAAAATTATATAGGGCTAATGACAGAAGGTTAAATCAACAAAAGGTTTATTGTGGTGATAGAACAAAGCTCCATGAACATAAAAAAATCTGGTTTATTCAAAATGACCCCCATCTGTATCAATAACACGTTGGAGCCTCTGTCGGAAATTCTGACAAGCAGCACGAAGGGCATCTTGAGGAATTTTCTCCCATGCTCGTTTCAGGGAAGCTCGAAGATCCTCCAGATTGTTATGGGGTGAAAAACAGGCTTCTTTTTCCAGAATACCCCACACACAGAAATCCATAGGATTGAGATCGGGCAAAGATGGTGGCCACAAATCTTTGGTCCAGAATGAAGGAAAGTGCTCTTCGCACCACTTCTGCGTCTTCTTTGATGTGTGAGAAGGCGCGCCGTCTTGTTGGAAGGTGAAGGACTTATTTTTGAACTTTTCCTTTATCGATGCGAGGGCAGGGGTTAAAATATCATTGACATAAGAATCTGTATTCACTTTGACCCCCTCTTTAACAAAAATGAGGGGAGATTTCCAAGATTTGGAGATCGCACCCCATACCATCACAGACAAGGGTTTCTGTCGGCGTGAAACGAATTGAAGATGATCAGGGAGGTCCTTGGGCGACTTTCCGAGAATCCTGTCATTCTGGGTGTTGAACTTCGCCTCCACCGAGAAGAGTTTTTCGTCTGAAAAAACAATTTCGCCTTTCTCCATGCCTCCCTTCAGACGGTTCAGCAGAATTTTGGCCCTCTCCTTTCTTTTTCGCTTCTGGAGGTCAGTTAGGAGTTGTCTTGTCCTGATTTTGTATGGGGACATTTTGAGATCCTGTTCAACAATTGTTCTGACAGACTCATGGCTGATATTCATGTCTTTAGCTGTTTTCCTCAAGGATCGTTTGGGGTTCCTCCAAATTCTTTCCCTGAGGGCCTTGATCTTTGCTGGAGTGCAAGCGAATCGAGGTCGTCCACTCCTATCCCGATCCTCCATGGTTCCAAGTTCTTGGAAGCGCAAGATTGTATCGCGAACAGTCGATTTTGGTGCTTTTAGCAACTTCATAATTTTAGAATTTGAATGTCCCGCACGATGAAGTTGAATGATTGCAGCTCTTTTACTCATTTTATTATTATTTTAGCCAAAAAAATTTGAAAAGTGTATCTGAAACATTGAAAAGGAGGATTAAGTGGAAAAATGACGTACAGAACTTCTCATAATTCATTGAAGTTTTTGAATTACATTAAATTTAAAAATCGATTGGGAACTTTCTTGACACCCTGTATATACATAGGCTACTTTCCAAATTAAAAAACCAACAAACTAAAATCATGTACAAATTTTATCCAAAAGTATAACAATTTTACAATTTGGCTTTCCTAAAGAAATATTTTACTTAAATTATTATAAATGTCTAGAAGAAAAAAAGATTTGTTATAGAAAAACAATATAAATATTAATGATGAGTGGATTTGTGCATTTTCACTTTTAACATAATAATCCTATGTATTAGAAAACTAATAAGAGAGTTAAATGCAAAATTTTACTATTATTTAAAAAAAATTTGTATAATGCCCAATTACAATGATAAAGGTCCCAAAATAGACTTAAAACCCACTTGTGGCAGTGAGTAAAATTTTTCCTGATTGAGAGCCAGTAGACTATACATTTATTGACTATGGTGTCACTTTGAAACTTTTATAGGGCAATGAACATGTTATGCTTGATAAATTGCCAATAATCTAATTTTAGGGCTTATTTTGTCATGTTTTGATTGTTTGTATTTCTTTCCGATGTTTCTTGTAAAGTCCCTTTATAATCAATTCTTCAATCTGAGGGATTAAAGTTTTAATACATTAGATTTTGTGAAAATTTTCAATGTACCTGGGATACTTTGCTGGCATCCAGGAATGTCAACTACGGGCATGTGGGCATGCCACACACAGCCACACATGCCTGCACATACCCCAACATTTGACTATATTCAACATATGCAAAAACAAAGCAAGCTAAACTAAGCCTTGCTAACTAAGTCATTGTGCAATGATATATGTAGATGGGTGTTGATACTGTAGATACTCGAGTATAAGTCGTGGTAGAAAATTTACTAGATTTTGAAGAAAACTTGTTTTTTTTATTTTTTTTATTGACCCATCTATAAGTCGAATTCATTTTATCTGTTAAATTATAAGTCAAATTCACTTTATCTGTCAAATTTTTCTGAAAAAAACCTTGACTTATAGTCGAGTATCTACGGTAATTAGTGCAATTTGGCTGTAAACAATAAAGTAACAAAGTGATCTTAGTCAAAATTAAAGATTCTGTACTTTATTTGTATTAAAGTGTCATTTTCCTCAATAGTAAGAAGGAAAATTATTCTTGTGTCTGCATTTTTGTGATTGATATATTACAGAAGAATATATTACAGACCAAATGCAAGTTTAATCATATTTATTAAAGTCTTGGCAGAGTTTGAAAAGATTCCCTACTCATCTTTAATAATGGTCATAATTACAAACTGATAATTAAGTATTTGATTGTATTTATGCCTAATTTTTTAAGTAAAAGTAATAAAAGTAAAATTAGGATTGCTGGATTTGTATAAAAGTTTCTACCTTTCTTTGACTTAGTGTATATTGCTTGGAAGATTTCAGTTTTACAAACTTTTAATTTTATTGAATTGGTTCTGACTGCTTGGAATTGAAAAAAATTATTACAGTAAAGAACATAACAAATTACTGAAGTTGATCTTAACATAGCCACTAAACTAGAGGTGGCATGCAACTGGATTTGTTGAGCTGAGGGTCATTTTTTATTTATTGAAAATAGTTCTGGGCCAAAAATAAAATCTGCACAAAATCCATTTCTGCACTTATTATCATATCAGAAAATACCAGGAAAGCCACTAAAAACCTTTTTTCAGGCCAAAAGAACTACAGGCCACTGGTTGGATGCTTCTTACATAAACATAAAATGAAACTGTCACCAAATCTTGCTTGTTGTTGTTACTCCTCCAAGGACATCTTGGAGTAGCCATTCCATAACCCTTTAAAGAAGCCAATTTAGATTCCCACTCTTGGATTACCTTTGCAGCTTTTAAAGATTTTTTCCATAGACTAGTGTCATTGTGTTTTGTTGGTACTTGACTACAGTTAAAGAGATGATTAGTGTGATGTGTGTGTGACAAGCATAGTGGGCATTGTGGCATATAAGTTTCAGGGTTCACTGTATGTAAGTAACTTTGCAAGAGTGGTGATTTGTTCGCTCTGAGTTGTTCCAGTTTTGTATGCATATAATGTGTTAATATACTGTATGTTCTGATGAACATATGTCATAAAGTGTGGTGTTAGTAACTTTGTTGTTTTTTCTAAAACTGAGGTATTATGAAGTGATAGTAATGGGAATGTGTTTGAGGTTTTCTCTGCATTCTTCAGGTGTTATATTGTATCTGGTTCTGAAATGATGACGTTAATTTGCTCATTGTCATGAAAGATTGTGGTTTTCATGTTTTTGGATGGATCTGAGTATGCATTAAGATGATGTAAAGTGCATATTTGTGTTTGAGTCAGTTGTTTAAGTTGAGTAGCATAAAGTTTGAGATGGGTGTCCATTGGAAGAACCTTGGTGTTATTGTGTAAGTGTTAAGTGTGTGTATCTTGTGTGCAGCTAGTAGCAATGCACAAAGTTGTATTTTGAATGGTTTGCAGTTTTTTGATGTTGTTGTTTGATATGATAGGACTCCATGTGGTGTTTGCATATTCCAAAGTAGGGTGGGGTGATAGCTTTGAATGCATAGACAATTAATTTCTTTGTTTACCCCATTTAGTAAAAGTGAGTGCTTTCAGAATGTTAAGCATTTGTTTTGCTTTATTGATGGTGACATTTATATGTTATGAAAATGCCAGTTTTGGGTTTGGAGCAGGGCTTTTAAACTATGGTAGCAACTCCAAATAGGGATGTGCTGAAGCCAGAATTTTGCCAAAGCCAAAGGTTTGTTGTTGTTGTCATTTTGTGAGGGTCCTTGCTCCCTCATTGATAAATTGCAAAGTATGCAGACTGCTTTGCTAAAATCCTTATTACTTATTTTGAAGTAATCCCATGAGGGATTTTCATCTTGTTTAGGCAGTACGAATAATGATTAGCTTAGTTCTCCATATTATTAATGATCAGATCTGAAACATCAATAATCAACATGATGATATTCATACACTTAAATAGATGCAATTGTTTGTAAAAGGGTTTCCCTAACTTTTAGTTCACCAGTACCCTTTGGACACTTTAATAGGTTTGCATGTACCCCCAAAATTTTGTTACGTTTCTCTAAAAAAAAGGTCTTCAGTTAGAATCAATTTTGGATTTTACAAATTTTGGCCCAAAATCAAGGTGATCTCTAAAAAGGGGGGAGGTCTTCACTTGAATCAGTCACAATTTCAAGCCCAAAATATTGGTGTTCTTTAAAAAAAAAAAAAGATCTTCACTTTGAATTAGTTACAATTTTAAGCTCAAAATCATGGTGTTCTCTAAAAATAAAAAAAAGTCTACTTTTAATTGTTCTGTTTAACTTAATAACAATTTACTGGATTTTAACTTTTCAGACATTCGAGTCTATTTTAAAATTTCTTCTGGACATGGAATTTAACTTAAATAAGGATATTCTCTCAAATGATCATGTACCCCTTGAGAAGCCAAAATGTACCCCAGTTTGGAAAACCCTGTTTTATAACAATTATATAATACAGTATACACTTTAGCAATATAATTAATTAGCTACTGACTAATTATAAAACAACATTATTTACAGCAGACGTTTTTGGAGCAATCAGACACATGAAAAGTTTTTAAATTTTATATTAAAACCATAGAAAGTTATGAATTGAAAGTTTAGACAGTGATAACATAACACACTACTATCGATTTGAAGGTCAGGCATCTTACTGCCATACTCCTTGCTTAGTGCTAGCACAACAGAGGGAAAGATGGAACAAAGTGGGGCTAACTGTAAATCTGTGTAAACAAACATGTTTCAAAACAGGTGAATAATACATCACACTAGCAATAGCATGTGATTTTGTAATAAGCATTGTATTGGATATAACAAATAAATTATATTAGGTATCAGGTGTAAGGATGTTATAATAATGGAAAATTGTATGTCAAAGAAAAGTTATCTTTGGCTCTGGTCGAAGCTTCAGCACATCCCTACTCCAAATGGGGTCACTTAGCAAAGTCTTGGGGTCATGAGATTTTAACAAAAAATATTTAAATGCATGAATTTATAAAATCAAGATGTGTATTTATACAAATGTTTGACTGTGCACAAACACTAACACATGGTTGTGAATTGACATTTGCGTCAGTGTAATCAATTGTCTCTGTTTGATTGCAATGCAAGAGTGGACATCACAAGAATGATGTAGTTTTTATATTGATTCAATAATTAGCATTTTCAGTCCTAAACATGAAGATTTCCAAAACTATGTTATAAATTTGGCACTAAAAAAATTTCAAACACTTGTTATAAACCTTGGTTTGGATCTATGATGCCATAAACAATTAACATCTTGATTGAAGGAAATTAGTTGTGATTACTTTTTATATGAAATTACTTTTTCAGCTTTAACCTATATTAAATCCAATTATCATTTATCACTGAAAAATGTTAAAAAGATTTTATGTTCAGCAGTGTCAAATATTGCACCAAAATTTAATTTTCTATGCAGTAAAAAACAAGCACATCTGTCTCATTAAAAAACGATTTTTTCTTTTAATTTTTGTATATTTAGCCAATTAACATCTCTGCTTTTTGCAACTATAGTAAATACAATTTTACAACTTATTGTGCAATTTTTAATTGTACATTTTTGTATGTTTCTAAAAAAATTCTAAAACAATATTTCTATGTATATATATTGTCACCTAATCATTGTCTTTGGGATCATAACTATTAATGCAAGCAATCTTCTCCAGATTTTGGAAATTTTGAGTTAGCACAAACAGGAAGAAAGGAAGCTATGTAACCTCGACTTCCAACCAGCTCCAGTATGGATTATAAGCTCTAATCTGTTTCCCTTATAAAATCCTCAAGAGGCTTATCTATGCCTATGTTGAGCCAATTATTGATGCACCACTTCCCAAATAACAGGCTGGGGTTTCAGTGCAGGAAGTCAACCATGGATCAACTTTTTCTGTCAACCCAGAACATTAAAGATTTTTTCAAGGCTAAAAAGAAGGCCAGTGTTAGATTTATTGATCTGACAGCAGCCTATGACATTGTCTGGCACCATGGCCTTACTTGCAACCTGCTGAGGCTTCTGCTGGATAAGCATATTGTCAGAATAACTATGGAGCTTATACAAAACCAAAGTTTTCCACCTTACTATTGTTGACAGCAAGCAAAGTCAGGCTATGCTGCCTGACAAACAGCATTCCTTGGGGATCAATCTTGTCCCCTTCCTTTTCAACATCTATGCATACAACCTGCCCTCCATGATTCCAGAAAGTTTGCTTATGCAGTCAATTGGTGCCCTCTTCTGGAAACTGTAAGGGACTTTAAGCCAAGACATAACTACATTTTCAATATACCTCCAGACTTGGAGGTTGAACTCAGTCACACTAAGACAGTGATGGTAGCCTTTTATTTAAATGACCAAGAGGCCAAATGTGAGCTAAAAGTCAACAACAACAATAGACTTTTACCGTTCTGTTCAACCCCTTCTTGCCTGGGGGTAAAACTGGATTGATTGCTCATGTTTTATCACTATTAAGTGGCATTGCACAAAAAACAATCTTATTACATCACACTGCTGAGGCAATTTGTTCAGGATGGGGTTCTAGTGCCAAACCACTGTGCATAGCTTCCCTATCTCCGGGTCCACTCAATAGCTGAGTATTATGCACCAGTCTAGTGTCACAGTGCTCACACTCACCTCATAGACAGTGCCCTACATGATGCCTTGCACATAGTCACTGGATGCCTGCATCCCACTCCAATGGACCATTTACTCATACTTTCAGGCACCCAGCCAGCTGAGCTGTGCTGACTGGGAGCAACACTCTCCTTGTCTCACCATATATTTGTTATAAAAGTAAGCCATAAATTAGGCTTTCATTCACAAAAATTATGACTAATATCTGAAAAGAAAAACAACAATAGTAATTCAAATAAAACTAAGCATTTGGAAATAAAGTAGCTAACAAGATCAATTAAACAAAACCAGATTATTATTTAAAGCTAAAGAAGTTTGCACAAGGCTGTACAGTACATAGAAGAAAAGACGACAGAAATAAATCGGCAAGGTAAGCACTAGAGCAGTTCAAATCTAGGTTAAATCTCGACAATTTTCCTCTGATCAAAAATAGAATGCAGATTTCTAAAAAAACAAAATTAGTGAGTTATGTATATGCCAAATCTGTCTGGTGGTTTACACATTCAGGTCAAACATATCAAGTCTGAACAATTTTATTTTGAAAATTGGTAAGACAAAGGTTGTTGAACTCTCTCTTCATGCAATTCACTGCTTGAAGTTTCATTTAAAGGAGCGTCAGAAGATGACGGTGATTGAGCTTCGACATAAGGATTGATTTCACTTGTTTTGGGCTTTGTGGGTTGGAGGAGCCAAGTTTGTAACAGAAACTGTAGACTCTCTACTGTCTGGAAATTTTACTATAGCAAATTTGGGATTTGCTTCTATTAGTTCTACTACGTCAATTAAGAGTTGATTCTTCATTTGAACAAAACGTCACAACAGTATCAGTCCAGGTTGCAACAACCAGTTAGGAAGAGAGCACCCCAACATGCTTCTGCAGTGAAAGTTTAGGAAGCATTCATGAGGTGTTGCATTTGTTGTTGTACATAGCAAGGATTGAACAGCATGTAAAGACTGGGAGAGTACAGTTTCCCATGAAGGCTCTGGTAAATTTAGGTTATGCAGCCTTTTACCGTTTTCCAAACAGCTTCCATTTACTTGCTCACATTGTGCATTACCAGTAGGATGATATGGTGTTGATCTACTGGTAGCCACTCCTTGATCGCTCAAGTATTGTTTTAGTTTCCTGGAAATAAAACTTGAATCTGATGACTGTGAACATAAAGTGGTAATCTGAATATGTTAAACAAGGTTGACAAACATGTTATTACTGTAGTTGAGCTGATGTCTTTGCATGGAAAGGCAAAAGAAAAATGACTAAATTCATTGATAACAAACAGAGCATACTTATTTTTACCTGGTAACAGACTTTCAAAGTCAATACTCAGTCTTTCCCATGGGTGCATAGCTTTAACAACAGTTTCTACAGGTTTTCGAAAGAAGCATGGTTTCATCTCAGCACAAATTTGACAATTTGAACATACCCTTTTGACATCTTTGACAGAGAATTGTAAGTTCTTGGCCTTTACAAAATGTGACAATCAAGTAACTCCTGGAAGACAAAGTACTTTGTGTATTTCCACTAGATTAAGCTTGTTGTACCTCACACTGCACACTCTTGATAAAGTATCTGGAACAATATTTTGCTTGCCTGGCCTATGAACTACAAGGTCTGTTCAAAAAGTATCCAACCTTATCTCATCCCACCAAAAATAATGCCACACCAGCAAAGTGGTTTTGGTGTATTGTAATGTCACAATTACTGCCCACACATAAAAAATTTCAAACCAATTGTTGGTGTCATTTTCTTTTTTTGAAGCATTTAGTGCAGTTGTATAGTGCATGATTGTCAATTTTTTGCTCACAAGCATAATGACAGAAAGCATTGAACAAAGATATTTACACAAGTTCAACCAGCGGAAACTAATTCAGATTTAAGCATGTCAAACACTCCAGCTGATTCATTAGATGGAGGAAAAACATTGTTTTTCTTACATTCAATAAGAGGTTTAATTTTTAAAGAAAAATCAGAAAGCCACTTTAAGTTCAATTTTAGTTTTTGGCTGGGGTAGTTTTTGCAGAGGGTGCAATTGTTCAGGATCAGGTTGTATCTTTAGGTGTGACACATGATACCCCAGCAAGTCTATTTGGTTTTTCTCAAACTTACATTTATCAGTGTTAAAGATTAAGTTTTCAGTTTCAGAAGCTTCTAGTAACGCCTTTAGTTTTAAATCAAGGTAGGCCTTGCCATAATCAGAAACTGTGATGTTATCCACATAAGCATAAACTCCCTTTAAATGATATTTGTCTATTAATTGGTCAATTACATGTTGGAAGTAAGAAACACCGTTTGTGACTCCAAACAGAAAACAGGTGTACTGGTATAACTTGCCACAGGTTTTAAAAGCCATATATGGTCGATCTTCAGGACATAATGGAAGTTGATAATTAACAGATTTTAAATTTAAAGTGCTAAAAACTGTACCTTTTGCAATTTCAGTTACTTGCTCATCTATATTAGGTAGAGGGTAAGTGTCAAGTAACGTAAATTTGTTAATAGTTTGGGAGTAATCAACAACCATTTGATGTTTTTTATTACCAGTACTTGAGCACATCATGGAGAATAAGACAGTTCAATAATGTCATTAAGAAGTTTACCAACCTCATTATGGATAAACTCTCAGTCATCATTGTTGAATCTGCATGATTTTGTAGCTATCGGTTGACATCCGAGGATAAGATTGCAAAAAAGTCTCTGGGTATGGACCCAAGATGCAGCTACTCCACAATGAGGTTGTGCTACTACCAAACTTTTTTCAATCCTCCCAATTTAAAAACCACTTCCTCATGCTGTTTTGTAAAAGCTTGTTCCAAGACAATATCAGTGCATAGTTTAGGGACTACACCTAACATAAGATTGTCAAAGGTTGTTCTTTCAACTTTAAAGTTCCTTTTATTTTACCAAGCACTTTGAGAATGCTTGAGAGGCCATAGCAACTCGTTTTTGCACCAAAGATTTTGAGTCTCAATTCATCAACTATCTTTTTGTTAATGAAGTTTTCTGAGGCACCAGAGTCTAACAAGCAATTGTGCTTCACATTCTGCAAAAAACCAGTCACTATGGTTGGCTTTAAACAGCACAATTCACTTGCAAGAACGGCCAAAGAAATTTTAAAATCATTTACAGTTCCAACAGATTGAAATAAAGCTAAAATAGTTTTCTTGTTTTTATTTTGGCATACCTTTTGATAGTGTCCTAGTGTTCCACATCCATAGCACTTTCTGTTCTTAGTTTTGACAGTTAGACTTTACCCCAGTGTGCAGAGCTCTACCACAGAAGAAACACTTTTTCTTTGATTGATTGAAATGTGAAGTTGTAGCAGTTAAAGAGACACTTTCTTCATTGTCAGAGACCATGTTATTGAGAACAAAAGCAGTTGCTAAATGGTCAGTTGAATCTCTGTTTAGTATATTAAGGGATTTAGTGTAAAGTTCAGTTAGTTGCTTAGCCACTTCCAACATCTCAGCATTTTATTTTCATATTTGTATTATTTTTTTCCCATAAATAAAAGTATGTTGATTGATTGATTGATTTTATAGCAGTGTCAAAATCTAAAATTTCTTCTAAAAGCCTCCTTCTGGTTGTATTAGATCAAAGTTCATTAATGAAAGCGTACCTAGTCATATTGTCTTTGTACTTTTCAGCTGATACAGCTTGAAAAGAACATTCTTTTGCAAGACTGCTGAGAGCATGAACATACTGAGAAATACTTTCATTCTGTGCTTGCAATCTTGTCATTAAGACGTGGCAGGTGAAAGTAACATTTTTTTTTTCGATATGACCCGTGAAGTAATTGTACAGTTTCTTCATATTTGGTAGCTTCATTTATGTAAGCATATGTGTTGTGACTTATGTCTTATGTTCACTTATGTTATCGCTTATCTTTATCTTATGATTTATGTTCACTTATGTATGTGAGGTGACAAGTAGTTTGTTAGCAGGGCAAGTCGATTCACAGCCTCTTTGTTATCAGTAACACTTATAACACCATACAGAAAACTTTCACAGGTCTTGAACTAGTATTCAAATACTTTAGCTGCACCAAGATCTTCTGGCAACATTTCAAGCTTATCAGGTCTTAACAAGTGATCCATAATAGTTTAATTTTGTGAATAAAATTGTTGCAAAAGTAAACCATAAATTGGTCTTTTATTTATAAAAATGATGACTAATATCTGAAAAGAAAAACAACAATAGTAATCCAAATAAAACTAAGCATTTAGAAATAAAGCATCTAACAAGATTAATTAAACAAAACCAGATTATTATTTAAAGCTAAAGAAGTTTGCACAAGACTGTACAATACGTAAAAGTGAAGACAATGACAGAAATAAATAGGCAAGATAAACATATGAACAAGGTAAGTGCTAGAGTGGTTCAAATCTAGGTTAAATCATGACAATATTGTATGGTCTTTAAAGTGGGTCTTTAGATACTTGCCAAGAGAGATTAAGATCTAGATGCCCATTTGTGCGAGTGGATCTTTTAAACAACCTTGCTAGGCTCAGCATCTGCACTTCTCAGTGAATGAATTGTAAATAAAACACAAGAGTACTGTGAAAATACATCCAGGCTCCATGTTTTTATACCCAGGACCAGTGCTAGGTCTGTTGGAATGAGCTTGCCCTGAACTGCTTGAGTTAAGCTCAAGTGCTTGCAGACTGGTGTTGGGCGATTCCATTCATCCATGCACAAATGGGGTCTCGCTGCTTCACCAAATTGCCTGTGCAGCGCGTCTGAACACACTTAGACTCGTAATAGTGTCCTATACATCAAGCACCACATGGAGCACAAGGTCTGACAGTTTTGGATGACAAAACTCAGTGAAGGCTTAACAACATCACTGCCATCATCTGATCCAGGCAGTACCGTGACTTGACAGTTGATTAAACGACACTTGATCGAATGATGCTTGATCAAATGACACTTCATTGAAGCAACACTTATTGAAACAACACTTCATCGAAACAACACTTGATTGAAACAACACTTGATTGAAATGACATTTGATCAAAACAACACTTGATTGTACAATGAAAGAAAAAATTTACAACTTTGAATCTGTCCTGGTTTTGTCAATTTCTTGCCCTAAAAACATAATGATCTCGAAAAAAAATCATCACTTTGGATCTATCCCATTTTTTTCAATTTTTGTCCCAAAAATATAGTAATCTCTAAAAAAAATCTTCCCTTTGAATTTGTCTCTGATTTCTGCAAGGGGTCTCCAACGGTGGGGCCATGGCACGATGCCCCCTAAATAACTGACAACATTGTAAAATGAATGCAAAAAAATGGCAGCAATAGGTATGTAATGAAACATAACCATGACATGAGATCTACTTGTTGCCCCCTAAAAATGCTTGGCCCAGTACCTTGTTAAAAAACCTGAGCTTGACATTGACAAAAAATTAATAAAAAAAAAAAAAAACTGTCTTCTTACTGATAACCTCTGCTTTTTATGAATCTAATTTACAGTAACAAAGAGATTGTCTAATCACAGAAACATATAAAAGTAAATATTTTTTTATCAACTGTAATTTCAATCAAGTGTTGTTTGATCAACTGTCATTCAATCAACTATCATAGCACCAGATAGTACAGCAGCCTGGGATAGTAAAAGGATAAACCTTTGGCCCCAGTCCTGTTTGTATCTGGCCTGGAGTGGGTGCTTGTTCAACAGCAATGACATCACCTAATCAACAAATCGTCAAAAAATATTTACATATCTTTTATTTACATATCTTTTATTAATATTTATCTAGGGTTGTGAAAAAAAACTCACAATCATAAATGGGGTTTTGAATAAAAAAAGTTTAAGAAGCCCTGGTCTAGAGGATTTCAAAAATATTTGAATGTTTCATTGCGGGTAGTGTTTGATAGTTTAATTTAAGTGATAGAATTGTGCCATATTCAGCTGGGTATGGTGTAAAAAGTTTAGTTGTAGTTTTGTCTGTGTTTATATGAAGATTAGTGGTGGCACATATATATTTTTTGAAGATATGGTTGTGTGAGTTGTTGAGCCTTACATTGTTTTGTCTGAGATGCTGTGATTGTTATGTCATCAGCATATGTTATGGTTTGTATGTCTTCTGGGGGAGTGGAATGTCAGAGTTGTAAATATTGAATTATGTTGGAGACAAACTCCATCTTGTGGTACTTAGGTGTTGAGTACATGCTTGTTTTTTTGTGTAGTTTTCCATAAACTTAATGACAATGTTTGGAATGTTTGCTAAAATGAGTTTTTGTATGTTCACTGTATCAAATGCCTTGCTCATGTCCAAAGCTATAGCTACAGTGCATTGCGGAGGCCTTGGATTGTTGAAGCCTTTTGTGATTTTGGGCAGATGTTGTGTAAAGTAGTGTGTTTTGAGTGTTTATGCTTGAATCCATGTTGATGAAAAATGACTGGAATGTTTTCAGTTATGTTTGGTAATAGCATTTTCTTTAGTGTATTGGCAATGAGTGATAATTGCCAAAACAGTAAAGAAAATCATACATAACAGAAAACATTCCAGTCAATTCTGATCAACATGGATTTAAGCATAAACACTCAAAACACATTACTTTGAACAACATCTGCCACCAAATCATAAGAAGCTCAGTGAGTGATAGGGATCAGTAGTTTGTGCCAATGTTGTGGTTTTTGTTTAGTTTTGGAATGGAGATGATTGTGGCATGTTTTTGAAGATGGGGTAAAGTGTTAGTGTTTAGGAAAATGTTGTATGTGTTTGTGAGGTATCTGATAACAAGTGGCCCTAGGTGTTTAAGGTGTCTGATGTTAATCTTATCAGGTCCAGTAGAATTGTTGTTTGTGCTATTTGAGATGGCTAATTGTACTTGTGTAGTGGTAAGTTGTATTTCCTTGGTGGAAAGGTTCTTGTTATGTGGTCTATGTGTTTGTTGATTTTGTTTGTGCTACATGGAGTGACTTGTGTGAATTGTTTATTAAAAGCTTTTGCTTTGTCTATGTCAGTGATGCTTGTTTTAATTCAAAAGCAAATGCTTTTGCTTTATTGTGTAGGTGGTTTTTTTGGATAGTTGTGCAATGGTGCCCCACAGGGAGTGTGAATTGCGTTTTTGATCAATTTTGCCAATACATTGTTTCCAGGTGTTAGTTTTGTGTTCATGTATTTATTTGTTTATGTGATTGTTAAAAGTAATGATCTGTGGACCTGATCTGTTTTGTTTGTGTATATGATTACGGCGATGGATAAGCTTGCAGATATGCATAGGTTAGTGTGCTTTTTTAGGGTTGAAGAGCCTGTCAGTATCCAAAATCATCTTGATAAAGTGTTTGTTTGCCTCATGAATATTTGTTGTGTGGGGTCTGTAGGAGATGAAATTCTCAACATGTTTAAATGATGTTTAATTGGTTGTTTGTAATTTGTTATTGTTTTAGTGGAGTGAAAGCAAGTTGTTTTGTGTCTTGTCATGTGTCTGAGGATGATGAGTAAAGGTAAGTGATTGGATATGAGAGAGTAAATGGTCTGCCAGCTAGTGCGTTCATGCAAGTTTGCTTGAGCAGTGATGATGCCTGGTAAGATAGGCTGTTATGTTTGATGGTAGTAGGTATGTTGGAGTGTTTGTGTTTAGTGTGATATGATTGGAATTTAGCAGGATGTCTTCAGTCAATTCTCCTAGAATGTGGTCTTTGGTCAGCAGGTACCATAACGGTGAGTGAGCATTAACATCTGCTATAATGATTATGTTTGGAAGATTTATTATGGTTGTAAAAGTGCTGGATATAATTGAGTTTTGTTCTGTTTGTGATAGCTGGGTAGAATGTTTGAGTGAAACGTATATGTTTGTGATATGTAACTACTGTGATGTGTAAAGTTGGATTTTAAGGATTTGTATTTGAATGGGAAAGGTGTTTGATGCATTAAGTTGTGAAAAACTGATGTTGTTTTTAGTGTAAGTTGGGAGGCCTCCTCCTTGCTTGTGAGTGCAACTTATTATGATAGGTGTGAAGCAAGAAATGTTTGGTGTTTTGTGGGATTAATTGAGGTTTGCCTCTTGTATTGTTATGACATCTGCTCATGTATTAATGTATTTTACCTGTTTTGTAACAGATTCCATTTGCATTAAGTTGCAGGACTTTGAGAAAGTTCCTTGATGATATTGTGCTTGCTTGTTTTCTATAATTTAAAGTGCTGTTAAGTGTCTAGCACTATGAGTTGTGGTAGTCCTTTGTTGTGATTTGGGAGCATTTTAAATGTACCAGTACTTTGTGTAGTTACATAAAATAGATGTTTGGTGTTTAGTGATAGGTTTGAGACAAATGTCACAAACCCATTTATGTGTTTGTAGTCCAGGGTTTGGGTGTGTGTCACCCCAGAAAAACAGCAATCTGATCATTCAGTTTGTGAGTAAACTAAGAGATTGACTTTTCCAAGAAGCCAGAGATGAGTCTTTTCTTGTCTAGAAAAGAAGCAGAAATGAGCGAATTTGTAGTGGTTGAAAATGAAGCACCAGTGCCTAACCTTTTCAAACTGACTCATTTAGGAAAGTATTTTTCAAACCAATATCTCTGTCAAGTACCTGAATGCAGACCTTTTTAATCTGTACAATGCCTGAGGAAGCATTAAAAACATTCTAGGAGCATATCATAATTTTTTCAGTGTAACCCTACTGCAAGAAGGTTTTTATTTAAAAGATTTTCTAAACTGATAGTTTTTGACCACAGTCTGTCCAGGTTTGAAGCTGCCATCTTGTGCACTACATTTTGCCTGGTCTCTATATGCAAACCTCTTGGCATGGTTATTCTAAATAAGAGAAAAAGTCTTTGGCTATTGCAACTTTACAGGTCACCAATCATGCAAACTTTTCACCATAATAAGGTAGTAGTTCATAAGAAAGTCAGCATATATTCATTTTTTAGTGATGTTATTAAAGATACTTTGATCATCAATTAATAAAAAAATTCTATTGCATTTTTATGATTAAGAATGTGAAAACTTTTTACACCAGTCTATAAAGAACAGCCACAATAATGAAAATAAATTGTTTTTTACCTATGTTACATTATAATGTTAATAAGTTATTATGAGTTTAATAAACTGAAAACAATATTTTAAATGCTTATCACACAAATAAATCAGTTGTGAGTATCAAATTTTATTTCTTTTTATTGCAATTTCACTACATTTATGTCTATTCTTTTTGGTATAAAATGTTTTGTCTTTCAAATTTTGCCCAATTATCAGCTTTCACCTTTTAGCTAAAATTTTTTTAATATTGTCCATTTGCATACAAATCCTTTACTTTTTGTCTCCATTGCGTTTTGACAGACATGCTATTTGGTAGTTGATGGAATCCAGTGCAACAGTTGTTTGCACATATTTGCTTTCTTTTAAGAAAAATTTTTCCTCTGTAAAACAAGTTGAACTTGTATATTAGTATCATAAAATATTTAAACTAAATTTTCAGTTATCTATTTCTGTATTAATTTAAAATATTTTTAATTAAGTAACTTTTTATGGCACAGAGTTAAGACTTAACTTGAATTCTAAAAAGCTTATGATTACTAAAATTGTTGCAGTCATTGATTTTTAGTTAAAAAGTTAGTAAATTTACCCTTAATAAATTTACCATTTAAGATAATTTCTAGTGACTTTGATGGTTCATTTTATGACACTGGAATAGTTGTTAAAAAAATATAAAACTAAGTTTAGAATAATTTCAACCCTAGGTCATCTTTAGTTATCTACAGTAATTACAATAAATCAAAAAAATTAGAAGAATAAAAGTATTAAGAAGAGCAATCTAGTAAAAATTTTTTGTGTTGGGTCATGGCTGCCTAAAAATAGGGTCTGATTTGTTACATTTCAGACACTGTCATTCACTGTTTGCCTTAAAGTATGTTTCTTTTTACTGTTGGTATTTAAACAGTATAGTTTAGTTGAAAATTTGAATCAAATGTTTAGCTAGAGCTAACAATAAGTTTTAAAAGTTCAAAAACATAAGCCATATACTATTTAACTTTATTATTTATTGCATTTGTATGTGCAGTTTTATTATTTGTAAACGTTTTAGTTGCTTTGAAGTTGCATACTGTAATTGTACAATACATTATTAAAAATTTGCTTTTAGTACCATGATCATCAAGCTTAATTGGAAAAAGTGTGTAAACTTTCTTTTGCTTTTATGTATTAATTAATGCATTTTTAGCAGCTACTAAAAATTATAATTTTTAGTGAGCATACTCCAATCCAACTTTAATCCATTTTAAATATTCCTGGTGAATGGAGGTGGCTGGATGCATCTCACTACTTTTGCAATTCTTCTTACGCCTTCTTGCCACCTAAACCAATCTGCCACATCTTCTTTCCTTAAACCAATCCTTCTCATGCTTCCTTCAATTTGTTTTCTCTATTTTATCCTCAGTTGGCCCTGTTTACGTTTTCCATCTACTTCATGTACCATTGTCTTCATCAAAACATCTTCCTTGGGTCGTCACAAAACATGATCATATGATCTCATACCATTTATACTTACAAGCTTATCTGCTGCTTCCTTCAATCCCAACATGTTCATCAACTTTCTTGTATTTTTCTTGTCCACTAACTTTATACTGCAGATTGTCCTCACCATCGATCTTACTGCTCTTCTCAAAATAGTTACTTCATTTTCTCTCAAACACCATGTTTCACTTCCATATAACATAGCTGATTTACATAGATTTTATATATCTTTTCTTTTATCTGCAAAAAGAATCTTAGTGAGTATACTAAAATTAAAAAAATATTTTTTAAAACTGCTCATCATTGTTTACACAATTAAGAATTAGAACAGGTATTTTTATGAAGTAACCAATTAACATTGACAAAAATATATACAGTTAACATAAAGCATAACACTTATAAGTTGTCTTTTATATAATATAGAAATTTTTTTATTTCAATCTTTTTGAGACACTTTGAAAAAGATCTTTTGTTTTAATTTCAGTTATTTGCTAAAATAAATTTAATGCATTAAATTCTTTAAGCTGCTATGCATTACTTGATATTGGTTTCAACACTATTAACCAGGTTAAAAGAAAACTTTATAGCCATCATCTTCAACAACATTGAAATAGTTTTAATCGATTTTTTAATTTTTGTAAAAAAATTTTTTGGATAAAATGAATACACTCTCTGTTTATAGCAATCTGATAAAACCAGAAGATAAATCTAATTGGTTTTTTCAAGTAGACTATCCATTAATGTGGCAAAACAATTGTGACGTTGTTAAATTTTTTTAGTTTTTCTGCAACCTTGAGTAATTAAACAGTTTGAGTTTTCAGAAAGTTAAGTAGTTACAATAAAACTTGCAAATAATTTAGAAAATTAAGCCTACATAAATAAAACAAAATTCAAATAAAATTTTTATAAATTGTAAAGAATATCAAAAGGGTACATAAAAAGTAAAACAGCTAACTTTGTTATTTATTTATGGTTGGTGTTATTAATCATGCTGCTAAAGCAAATTTTTAATCTATGCATCATAATTTTTTGTACAATTATACTACATAACCTCAAAGCAAATTAAAGCTTTCATATATTATGTGAAATGTATACATACTCATAAATACATCAAATAATAAATGCTCAAGTTTTTCAACAGCATCAACTAACATTTGATTGTGCAAAATTCTAACTAAACTCTACTATTTAAATAGCTATTGTAAAGAGAAACACAATTTAGGCAAATTGTTAGCAACCATGTGAAAAATGTAACTAATCAGACTGCAAAATGCAACAAATGGTCACATTAACTTAAAAAAATTTTATAAACATTTTCATTTTTAATTGAACTGCACTCAAAGTAAGAATTAAATAATACTTTTGTCTAATAAAAACTAGTTTAACAATAATAAAAACTTAAAAACTGCCTACTAATATCAGAATAAAAAGTATAGCCAATATATTTTGAAATATAGTTTATTAAGGATGTTTCGAAATTATAACTCATTCCATTATCAACTTGTAAAACTGTTTTAAGTTGATAATGGAATGAGTTATAATTCCGAAATATCCTTAATAAACTATGTTTCAAAATATATTGGCTATACTTTTTATTTTGAAATTAGTTAAGCATTCCAAATTTTATGCTCTGAGATGCCTACTAATACTTTATCGAAAAGTTATATATTTATATTAAATTGTTTTAAATTATTTAAAAGCCTCGCAAAACTTTTATAAAAATCATTTTCTGTAAAAGGTTTTCTGTGGCTTTCAAATTATATAATTGTTGGTCTAAATTTTTTATCAATCTTTTTTTCTGCCAATCATGCTGCTTTTTATTATATAAAATTTGATATAGTTTTTAGAAAAAATGTTAGTTGTCAGTTTGTTGAAAAGTTTTATTAAAAGTTTTAGTCTAGTTTAATTTTTTATCATTAAGTGGGTGCTCTTCATTAGCTGTAAGTATTATTTAATTGAAATTGACTTACAAAAAAAAAAAAAAGCTTTTTTAAAAGATGACTTATTTTCAATATTAATCTTAACTTAGTTTTACAAAAAAATTAGTATGTTTACAAATTCGCTACTAATTTTCATGTCAAATAAAACATTAAAATGTAGAATTTGATTATGTAAACTTAACATTTTTTCTATTGCTTCTATAACTTTTTTTTTAACTTAGTACAGTTATTCTATAAATAAAAATAGCATCATTTTACTTTATAAAGGAGCTACATCAAATTAGATTTGGTTTCAAGTCTTTAATGTACTTTATGTAAACATGCTTAAAAATCTAGAAGTTTTATATTAACTTTTTTGATTAACTTTTTTGCAAAATTGTTCCGCTGTTGCCAACCTCAACTTTATGTGAGCCCAGACTTTTTTAATAGCTAGAGTAAGAAAATGTATATTCTGTCTCAGCAAAAGGCCAATTTATTTGTTTTATTCTTTTTTTTTATAATTTTGTAATAGGAAAAAAATTTTTTGAAGCAAAACTGTAAAAAAATTGTAGCTAACAAAGGATCAAACAGATATTGAATCACAAGAAAAACCACATAATAGTTGTTTGTTAATCAATGAATACACAGATAAAAACTCTTGTGTTCATTTGATTTCTTAAACTTTGTAGTGATTGTGTAAATAGTTTTTGTGCTAGTGCTTGTAAATTTTTTTTGATGTAAATTCTGCATTGTTTCTTAAAACTTTGCTTTGTGTAAATATTAAATAGTACAAAGATAGAATGCTTAAACAACAAAATTAGATAATACAAAAACTTTTTTTAAATCATATCAATGACATTTGATTATGCAGTGCATTAAGAGTGAATAACTGCTTTTGTGGCATTAATAAGGTTATATTTACAACATTTATAACTGGCAAAATAAGGTTATATATTTTATAATGATAAGGTTATGTTTATAATATTATAAAGTTATATTTATAACTTGCAAACTAACTTTTGGTCTTACCTAGAAGCTATTCTAAATTTGAGATAGCGATGATGATTTTTCCATTTGCCTTTTATAACTTTTTTCTTGGCTAGCCAATGCAAATAACTGTAGAGAGACCTGCCAAACAGTCACTTAAATTTAGTTTTTTAATAAGTTGTTTGTGGTACACTGCATAGAATCAATAAAAAAATAAATAATTTAATTAACTTTTTGAGTTATGCTACTTTAAACAAACTCTTATTTTTTATATGGCCAACAATCACCAGAATAATTTTTTAGCAATCACTATAAGTAGTAATTGAATGCATGTTGATAGCAAAAATTGTCTTTTACTATATAATGCAAGTAGACCCCAAAATTTGCTTACAAAGAAATGAAAAGAATAATGCTATTATTTGTTGAAAATTGAACTCATTTAAATTTTCCCACGTAATTTTTGCATTAGGATATTTATAAAACTGTATGCATAGAGAATGTCATTTTAAAAAAATTGGTCAAGACCTTGGTATAGAGTTTGAAGATATGGACTCTTCGTAAGTGTATCTAAACAAGCTGGAAACATATACATCGTGAGTCTAAAAAAATTAGAAAATGCACTGTAGTCCAACTGATTAATGAGAAAGTTGTGTAATGAGAGAACAAAACATGAAAAGCTTGTAGCTGACAGTTACAAAAAAAAATGAAAATGTATCAATCATTTTTTGAAACACCAGAGCTTACTGAGAGCATTGCTGGAAAAATGAAAGAAAAAGAAACCACCAAATTGTAAAAGAAAGACCAAAATGATAAATGACATAAAAAGTGAAAGAAGACTATCATTAAAGAATTGTAACTAACCTTAATTTTTACAGTTTTGATTTAATTGTCTTGTCAGTGACTTTGTGTCAACATATTACACGACATAAAACAAGTGAAAGGATGACCAAAGAAAAAGCTTTAGTCATGGCTATGAAAATTATGATGAAAGATAGCAAGAAAGGAAGACCTAAAAATGATGGATGGAGGTTGTTGAAGATGATATTAAAAGAACAGGGTTGCACATGAACAGACTGAGAAAAGGCAAGAATGAAGATGTTGCTGCTGCAAACAATGGCTAACCCCTTTCAGCAAGAAAAACATCTTGAATCCCTTATTTCTAGACAAAAATGGGTGTTGATGATATTTACACCATAAAATAAGGAAGTAGTTTGTCTTGCTATTCAGAAACAAATTGACTTAAATTAGGTTTCAATGTTTTTTCAAATCAGAGAACACATGTCCAAATTTAATTTTTCCTATGTTCTGCTGCTGAAAATTGAATTTACGTTAAAAAAATTGCATATAACTTTAATTTCAGGTATGTTTAGCAAAGTTTGTGCAACTTTTTTTTAGTGTATTCATCATGACTAGAAGAATTTATTTTTATTGCTACTTTTGTATAACATATGCCCCAAATATTCAAACTATCATTTTGTAGATCAGTCAAAATTTGCAATTTAGGCTGTGGCAAGTGAAGATTTTTTGGCCTTGTACAAATATTTTTTATTTTCTTAATTTTGCAAAATAAAATTTTGTAATTTAGTTTTTGCAGAACTTGTGCAGTGGAATTATTGATATATACAGCTACTGCAAAATCACTTTGATATTTGCATCATTTTCACATATTTTTTATTGCATAGAATATTAGACCATTTCCTAATGCACAAATGGAAATTATTTCATTTTTTTTTAATTATGATTTTTAATGAGTAGACAAAGGACAATTGTTAAGACAATGGTAAAATTTGGTTTGGGCTTTCTATGAGAAAAATCAATTATAAAAAATTGTATGAGTATTTAAGGAAGGGAAAGTTTGCATTTTTGAATGGAGGCAGGAAAATGTGCCAATAACATTCATTGGTTAGCAGAGTGGAAGAGGGAAAGCAACCATCATGAAACTTTTGGCTACTGCCAAAGAGCTTCCAAATAAAATGGTTTCCAAGCATATTTTGGTGGAGGAAGAAAAAGAAAGACATCTCAACTTACTGACATCATGATGAAATAAAAACTACAAAAAAACCTTTGCTTGACAGCCTTGGACCTGCTAAACCTCCATCCAGAGTTGCTGCAGCAGGTAAAATTCTGAACAGCCCAGTATCGATCTCAAAAACGTTTTTGTCTTTTTAATCAAAGAGCAACCAAAAAGCATTTGGATTAGAAAACAATGCCTTACATTTGCAAAGAAATATGCATTGTGTTTTTAAGGAGTGACTTTAGCAACTGCTAAGAAACATTGGAAGACCAAAAACTATTTTAAATATCTAAAAATAATGCAATCTACAGATAGTTATACTGTATTAGCAGTCATATTGAATGTTGAGACTACAACAAGCATACTTTCATTAGCATGCAACGTAAATATGTTCATTTGAAGGGATTCATCAAAACTTTTCAGTTTAATCCATCATCAACCTCAATCCAATTTTAATTTCATTTAATCCCCAGTGACTGGAGGTGGCCAGATGCATCCCACTACTTCTGCAACTCTATTTATACCCTCTTTCCACCTACATGGATCTGCTGCATCTTTTTTAAACCAATCCTTCTCATTGCTTCCTTCAACTTGTTCCCTCCATTTCATCCTTGGTCAACCCTGTTTATATTTTCCATCCACTTCATGTACCATTGCCTTCATCAAAACATCTTAGGTTGTCTTAAAATACAACCATACCACCTCATACCATTCTCTTTTGCCAGCTTATCTGCTGCTTCCTTCAATTCCAACATGTCCATCAGCTCCACTGTATTCCTCTTGTCCACCAACTTTACATGGCACATCGCCCTCACCATAGATCTTTCTGCTCTTCTCAAAATAGCTTCTTCATTTTCTCTCAAACACCACATTTTGCTTCTATATAACATAGCTGATCTTACATAGCTCTTATATATCTTTCCTTTCATCCGCAAAGAGAATTTTTTCTAAATAGTATCTCACCACACTACTGAATTTCTTCCATCCCATTCTTGTTCTTGCATTCACTGCAGCTTCACATTTTGCATTGACATTCAACCTATTGCCAAGATAGCAAAATCTTTTCATCGTTTCCACTTCATCACACATTACTTCCTGTTGCACTTCTCCTGCACCATTTGTTGCTTTCTCACATTTGTTACAAAAAATCTTGCCACACTTGAAGTTATTTTCTTCAAGTAGAACACCTTCCATGAATTTATTGATCACATTTTGTGCATAGCACTGAGTTAACTGTCACCCTTTTGCCACATATTCCACTTGGGTCTATTCTACTTTAAATGACTTCACCCTCTGACCCACACACCATCACTTTCGTCTTTTTAAGATTCACCTTCAGTCCCTTGCTATCCAATGCACTTCTCCATTTTAGAAACCTTTTCATTAGACCCTCCGTCATTTCACTCATCAGTACCAAATCATTTGCATACAAAACCTTTTCCATTAAGCCTTCTATTGCATTCTCTGTCACAACATCCACTACAATTGCAAACAACAAAGGTAATAAAACTGATACAGAAAAATTTTTTGAGAATTCAGATCCAACTTTAACCTTTGTCTTTGAACCCTTGTACAGACTCATCACTGCTTTCATCCAATGTAAGTATATTTTATTGAATGCTTCTGACTGTGTTTAGCCAAAGCTGTCAATTATAACAAAACAAGAACAGAAAGAATCAAATGTTTCAGGTCCTCATAAATATATTTAGTAGAAGTGTAGTCATATAGCAAACTTGTGGTGTTTGTACATGATGTAGGCCTACTTTCCTAGTTTGGAGTAGCAACAGCTGGTCTCAAGTCATTTATAAATGGTAAAGTAGGGTGGAGTAAAAAATTTTTTTGAAAATTAAAAAAACACATCTGAAGAGTTGCTTTTAGATCTGCAACTTTGCTTAAAAGCAATTTTAATGAATTGCCTCCAAAGCTGCAAAACTGAGATAGCCACCTCTACCAAAAAATCACAGAGTGAAATTTTGACAAAGCCCATATCTCCAAAAATCACTTGGGCCTACAAAGTTTATTTTTATTTGCTTATAATTTTTTTAGTTTTTGTGTGGTTGTGACCCCAAAATGTTTTTTCTAGCTAATTTTTAGTAGCAATAGAAAAGGTTTTATAGTAAAAATAAAAATTTAGCCCAGTCATGAGGTGCAGCTTGGTCTTACAACATAATGGATTCTATGTATTCCTTGTTTGGTAAAGCTGGGAATAACATTTGAGAAAAAAATTTGTTTTAGTGTTCATGTGAAAGTGGATTTTTTGCATTTTTGACATTGATATAAACTTTGTAGTCCTGGTGGTTTTGGAGATATGGGATTTTTTTTTTGACCTCTTTCGGGACCTTTTGGTTGATGTAACTATCACAGCCAACTCACTAAAATTACTTTTAACTAAAGCATTCAAGAGTAACTAATTACACTCAAGAGTAACCTTTTAGGCCTTTCTTATCCAATCAGAATTTTTTCAGATGCTTTTTGGTTGCTCTTTGATTAAAAAGACAAAAACGTTTTT
>OY796882.1:36491894-36692661 GCA_963680785.1 Diplosoma virens | reverse complement strand
GTTGTGACCCCCAAAATGTTTTTTCTAGCTAATTTTTAGTAGCAATAGAAAAGGTTTTATAGTAAAAATAAAAATTTAGCCCAGTCATGAGGTGCAGCTTGGTCTTACAACATAATGGATTCTATGTATTCCTTGTTTGGTAAAGCTGGGAATAACATTTGAGAAAAAAATTTGTTTTAGTGTTCATGTGAAAGTGGATTTTTTGCATTTTTGACATTGATATAAACTTTGTAGTCCTGGTGTTTTGGAGATATGGGATTTTTTTTTGACCTCTTCGGGACCTTTTGGTTGATGTAACTATTCACAGCCAACTCACTAAAATTACTTTTAACTAAAGCATTCAAGAGTAACTAATTACACTCAAGAGTAACCTTTTAGGCCTTTTCTTATCCAATCAGAATTTTTTCAGATGCTTTTTGGTTGCTCTTTGATTAAAAAGACAAAAACGTTTTTGAGATCGATACTGGGCTGTTCAGAATTTTACCTGCTGCAGCAACTCTGGATGGAGGTTTAGCAGGTCCAAGGCTGTCAAGCAAAGGTTTTTTTTGTAGTTTTTATTTCATCATGATGTCAGTAAGTTGAGATGTCTTTCTTTTTCCTTCCTCCACCAAAATATGCTTGGAAACCATTTTATTGGAAGCTCTTTGGCAGTAGCCAAAAGTTTCATGATGGTTGCTTTCCCTCTTCCACTCTGCTAACCAATGAATGTTATTGGCACATTTTCCTGCCTCCATTCAAAAATGCAAACTTTCCCTTCCTTAAATACTCGTACAATTTTTTATAATTGATTTTTCTCATAGAAAGCCCAAACCAAATTTTACCATTGTCTTAACAATTGTCCTTTGTCTACTCATTAAAAATCATAATTAAAAAAAAAATGAAATAATTTCCATTTGTGCATTAGGAAATGGTCTAATATTCTATGCAATAAAAAATATGTGAAAATGATGCAAATATCAAAGTGATTTTGCAGTAGCTGTATATATCAATAATTCCACTGCACAAGTTCTGCAAAAACTAAATTACAAAATTTTATTTTGCAAAATTAAGAAAATAAAAAATATTTGTACAAGGCCAAAAAATCTTCACTTGCCACAGCCTAAATTGCAAATTTTGACTGATCTACAAAATGATAGTTTGAATATTTGGGGCATATGTTATACAAAAGTAGCAATAAAAATAAATTCTTCTAGTCATGATGAATACACTAAAAAAAAGTTGCACAAACTTTGCTAAACATACCTGAAATTAAAGTTATATGCAATTTTTTTAACGTAAATTCAATTTTCAGCAGCAGAACATAGGAAAAATTAAATTTGGACATGTGTTCTCTGATTTGAAAAAACATTGAAACCTAATTTAAGTCAATTTGTTTCTGAATAGCAAGACAAACTACTTCCTTATTTTATGGTGTAAATATCATCAACACCCATTTTTGTCTAGAAATAAGGGATTCAAGATGTTTTTTTTGCTGAAAGGGGTTAGCCATTGTTTGCAGCAGCAACATCTTCATTCTTGCCTTTTCTCAGTCTGTTCATGTGCAACCCTGTTCTTTTAATATCATCTTCAACAACCTCCATCCATCATTTTTAGGTCTTCCTTTCTTGCTATCTTTCATCATAATTTTCATAGCCATGACTAAAGCTTTTTCTTTGGTCATCCTTTCACTTGTTTTATGTCGTGTAATATGTTGACACAAAGTCACTGACAAGACAATTAAATCAAAACTGTAAAAATTAAGGTTAGTTACAATTCTTTAATGATAGTCTTCTTTCACTTTTTATGTCATTTATCATTTTGGTCTTTCTTTTACGATTTGGTGGTTTCTTTTTCTTTCATTTTTCCAGCAATGCTCTCAGTAAGCTCTGGTGTTTCAAAAAATGATTGATACATTTTCATTTTTTTTTGTAACTGTCAGCTACAAGCTTTTCATGTTTTGTTCTCTCATTACACAACTTTCTCATTAATCAGTTGGACTACAGTGCATTTTCTAATTTTTTTAGACTCACGATGTATATGTTTCCAGCTTGTTTAGATACACTTACGAAGAGTCCATATCTTCAAACTCTATACCAAGGTCTTGACCAATTTTTTTAAAATGACATTCTCTATGCATACAGTTTTATAAATATCCTAATGCAAAAATTACGTGGGAAAATTTAAATGAGTTCAATTTTCAACAAATAATAGCATTATTCTTTTCATTTCTTTGTAAGCAAATTTTGGGGTCTACTTGCATTATATAGTAAAAGACAATTTTTGCTATCAACATGCATTCAATTACTACTTATAGTGATTGCTAAAAAATTATTCTGGTGATTGTTGGCCATATAAAAAATAAGAGTTTGTTTAAAGTAGCATAACTCAAAAGGTTAATTCTAAATTCACAACCATTGCCATAACAATAAATTATTAAAGCCAACTTTCTTTAGTCACTATATGGCTTTCTATTAATTTAATTCATGTTAACTATATTAAAAAATAGTCACCCTTTACATTAAGTTGAAATTGGGAAATCCCCACTTTTGGTTGAGTAGCTTTAGTATTTCTGCTGGACTAGCTTGCTTTTTTAGCTGGTGAATTATTTGAATAATTGCCCAACTTGCACCAAATTTTCCTAAAATATGTTAGTTTGTGTTAATTTATTGAAGTAGCATGTCTTTCAATGAAAACAATGCACTACCAGCGCAACTGTGAACACCGCTAAACCGCAAGGGCATACTGGTGGTGGTTCTGATATGCTGACCACTACAAGTCAGCTAACACAGATCGGGTAAAGTCAAGCTAAACCCTGCAGTTCTATTGCAAATATGAAGTAAGAATGGTCAAGTCAATCAACAAGCAATTGCCGACAGACCTGTTTCATCCTTGTTAGAACTTGTCAGGATAATACAAGTTATATTGTCCTGACGAGTTCTAACAAGGACGAAACAGGTCTGTTGGCAATTGCTTGTTGATTGACTTGACCATTCTTACTTAATATAGCATGTCTTTATTAAACATTTAATTTCTGTTTAAATAACTTTTTACTTAAAAAAAGTATTACTGTTTTTATTGTTTCTGTCATTGTTAGTGTTCACTTCATTTTTGTGTTTTCAATGCTTTTTATATCATATAACTATAAAACACCAAAACATGGTATGATGTAACAAAAAAGGTTTAGTGCCAGTTTTTTTTTTTTTTCATGCATCTTACACATGCAAATAAAAATAAGTTGAGGCAGTTTTGATGGAACATTATTCTTGAAATGATGTTAAATTTTTCATTGATTTGTTTTCACAAGATAACAGTATGCCACAAAAGGTTAAACTGCACAAAAAAATATATTTATTTTATAATTTAAAAAATGTATTGCATGTATTACTTTAATTCTTTTTAATTTAAAAATTATATTTAAAAATTAAAAAAAAAACAATAATATATTTGTTTGAAAAAAATTTTTTTAATGTACAAGAACAAATTGTTTGACTTACTTCTACTTTGTTTTTTAGTTAAAAAATATCCTGGTCTGTGCTCTTTTCTAAAATTTGAAATTATTGGTTTTTCTTGTAGTTTAGATTTCCATTTTTTTTTAAGGCATTTTGTGCAATCCTTTGGTGTTTGTTTAGCTTCCCATTCTTTGATTCGTTTGTGTTTTCGGTAAAGTCGATCAATTTTGGTTGGGTGAATTTCCATTCCTTTGCTGCAGTTTTTTTTTTCTTTTTTAGCCAGTTTTTGTTTATATTCATATACATCACCAATATTCCATGTCTTTTTATTATTCCAAGACTTTTTTTTGTTCCGATATGGTGGCATTGCACTAACATGAGGAGTTTGTTGTTTGTTCAGATAGTTTATTTGTTTTTTGCTTAATTGCTTTCTATCTGTAATTAAATTTTCTAATTTCTTGGACATTGTTCTGACTTCATCTTTTGTTTGCTCTTGTTTTGAGTTGTATGCTTGTTCCAACACATTTGTGCAGCCAGTTTGCAAGTTATTCTTAAACAAATTGTAATGCCAATTTTTATTGACTCTTTTTATTTTGTTGTTGGTTGATTTTTTCTTTTTTGTTGAATTCAGGTTTTTTTTTTTACTTTTTCTTATTCTTAATGTATTCTGCATAAGAAAATTATTTTTGTTAAGTTTAGATTGTTATTTCACTAAACCTGAAATTGATCGCTTTTTATTAATTTATATGATATATCTGAATTCATTTCAAATTGATTGCAATAAAAAGTTAAGAGTGATTGAGCTTCAACAGTTTTTTTGCATTATGCAAGAACATAAATATTGTTTAATTTTATTTTTAAAGGTGGCTGACTATATATGTTAAATATCAATATATTTTATTACATGACTTTGTTGTGAATATTATAGTTTTGTTTAGGTTTTTACTTACTTATTTACATGTTTTCTTGATACCAAATTTGGATTTGTGTTGTTTTTTGGTACAGGGTACTGAACTAGATTTAATAAATATTTAAATTCAAGAGCTAGTGAAGGTTAGAAAAAGATTTAAAAATGTAAACTTAACTAGGAAACAAAAAAAAGCTTTTATCACATGTTGCAAACAGTTTTGGCTGCATTTGTTACACAAGAGTTAGGTGAACAGTGAAAATAAGTTCATTATTTTAAATGGATCTCTGAAAAAATCTTTTTGATTGTATTTATATTGCACAGTAAATTTAGTTCAAATAAAAACATCATTTTCAAATAAGCTGTCAAAAAGTATGTCTATGCAACTACCATAGTCTAATCTAAGCAAGGTGATGATCTGAACTTCAGTCTGCCAATTGAGTAGCCTGGTTTTAGTAAGTGTCAAATGAAGCACGTAAAAGATCGCAGTCCTTTTTTATTCTGTTTTTGTTATTTTTGTTGAAAACTCTGTTTTTTCAATGTCCACCAATCTTAGTACAATGCTTCCAATTTTTTTATTTCTCAGTTACATCATTATAATTGGAGTAAATAGACTGTGCTATTTATACTTATTTCATTAGAATTCTAGAAATCTTTTTTAAATCCTCTCAAAATACAAAAAGATATGTTTCAATATTCTTTTTTGAGTATCTTTCCAAATTTTTTGTTGTTTAAACAAAATATTTTCATTATTTTTTTGGTAGAACAAAATTAATATTAAATTGCTATGGTAACCTCTTTCTTGAAGCTATAAAATTACCATTTATGCACCATAAATACTTTTTTTAGTCAGCTTTTGCTTATTTTCAACAATCTTCTTAATTTCTGTAGCCTTTACTATTTATTGCTTTGATTGTATCACTTGATAAAACAGATTATGCACAAGCTTTTTTTTATCTGCATTAATGCCTTTAACAATTTGTTCTATAGTTATTATGTTTTATATGCACTGATAACCTTGGAAATAATTATTTGCACATAGTTTTATGGGTAATTTTTATGAATTTCTCTTCATTCAATAACTTTTTTTATTTCTGTTTTATATTTTACCAATAGAACTCTGTCTTTGTCTTCATAAACTTTTCCCCAAATATAATGTTTGTTTTTTTTAATTATTTGTTTTGCTCTGAAATATTTGGTTTGCTAATTTTGTTTAAAATGTTTCTATAATGTTGTTTTCAAACTGATATTTTTGCTTCAACAATTTCTGTTTTTGCCAACTTGGATCAAATTTTTGTCTATATACCTTTTATTAGCCATTCTTTAAAAAGAATTGTGACAGTTATTTTGCATTATTTTACTCAATAGTTGCATTTTTTTTCAATGTATCCTGCTTTTTTGTTTTTTATTGTTACTTCATTACAGATAGATTCTAATTTATCCTTAACATAATTGCACTCAGCATGACTTGTCATTGTTGTTTAGAAGGGCATCCACTGTAGGTTACAAACAGGACTGGGGCTGATGGTTTATCCTTTTACTATCCTATGCTGGTAATGACAGTGTTGAGCCAGCATTGGGTTTTGTCATCCAAAATCATCAGACATTGTGCTTCTTATGGTGCCTGATGTATGGGGCACATTATTAAGATGTGGCCTGCAGTTTGTTCAAGGGCACCACTCTCATAGTTCAGTGAAAAAGCAAAACCCCATTTATGCATGGACAAGGCAATCATCCCACACCAGTCTGCAGGCAACTGAGCTTAATCCAAGCCGCTTGGGGCAAGCCCAATGTAACAGGCCTGGCACCAGTTATGAGTATAAAAATACAAAACCTGGATGTACTCTCACAGTACTCCATGTCCCATTTATCATTCATTCACTAAAAAGTATGGATGCCTAATCTGACAAGGTTATTTAATAGATCCTGTGCAGCTGGCACAAACAGGCATCTAGATCTTAATCTCTCTTGCCAAGCATCTGAAGACCCATTTAAAAGGCCATGCATTATATGGTCAGGGTCCAGAGATCCACAGTAAGCCAAGAAGAGTGTTGCTTCAGTCAGCAAATTTCAGCTGGCTAAATGCCTGAAAGTATGGGAAAGTGGTCCATTGGAGTGGGATGCAGGCGTCCAGCGGCTATGTGTAAGGTGTCATTTAGAACACTGTCCATGAGGCAAGTGTGAGTGATGTAACACCAGACTGGTGTGCAGCACTCAGCTGTTGAGTAGATCAGGGATAGGGCTGCTGTGCACAGTGTTTTGACATCTGCACCTCACCTTGAGCCTATAAGTTGCCTCAGCAGTGTGATGCATGAAGATAGTACAATTCCAGAATCCTCAATTTTTTGGGTCAGCAGAACAACTTGATCCACAGTTCACTTCCCACATCGAAAGCCATCCTGCTCTTTAGGAAGCAGCTGATCAATAATTGGCTCCAAATGAGCCTAGATTAACCTCTCAAAGATTTTGTAGGGGACACAGAGCAGAGATATTGTGGGTCCCCCACAGGCTTTATTGGCTTTAAGATCATGACTACAACCACTTTTCTTCAAATTTTAGAAATTTTGAGTCAACCCAAGCAGAAAAAAAACAAGTCATGTAACCAGGACTCCAAAACAGATTTGGCATCATTATAAGCTTTGGGCAGATAGAATCAGGACCTGCAAGTTTATCTAGCTTTAAGTATTGGAGGGCATCCATGAATTCTATGAGAAAGTGTCATAGATATTCACTGGGTTTGGTGCTGTGGCCCTCCAAAGGTCAGACACTTATTGAGAAACAAGTCGAGATGACTTGTGATCAACAGCCTTGTATCTCCCATTTCTAACCAGCTGAGATGCAATAGCATCAGATGAAACAGGACAGTGACAAGGAGAGTGTTGTGACCTACCAGTAAGGTTTTTTGATATATTCCATGCTTTGTGAATAGAGTGTGAAAAGTCGAACTGCTTTGGACCATCAATCCCTTCATTTCCTGCCAGTTCAGCAAGTAAAGCTGTAGCAGCCAAACTTAAGTCGTCTCTCTGAGGAGACTGCAGGAACTATGTGTAGAGGAGTTCACACTCCACCCAGCACAGAATATAGTTGTTTGAATGACTGCATGAGATGGTCTTTTTGGCTGCTTTTATGATGATGTTACAAAAGTCCTGGTAAGCTGCATCCACATCAAGTAAATCAAGCAGCAACCAAATATTTTATTTGCAAATTTGTTTGTCAAAGCAATGCAGTGACTCCATTTGGGCTTACGGAAGTTCCATCACTTAACAGGCCTGCTTGGCATGGCAAAGCAAACCTTGGTGATGCAATAAGCAAGGGTCGATATTGTGACCTGTGAAATTTTTCAGCAACATGTCTGTCCAATAGGCAACTATAAGGACCTATGCTAGCAAAAGCTAGGTCTAGATTAGTGTAGATATATGTATAAGCACATTGATTAACATCCAGTTAATGTAATAGCACATCTTTGACTTAATACTTAACTTGCTAGTCAGATATGGCTCAAAATATTTTCCTTTCACAAAAATAATGTCATCTTTTGGGAAGTAAAATGCAGTGACTATTGACAAACTTGAATAATTTTTACTAACATGAGTTGTGCAACAACAGTGTGCAGCATAATGACATAAATTTAATATTTGGTAATTATGATTGCATATACAGTTTACAGAAAAAGTACCTAATTGATACAATTTTATGGTAAGACCTGTACAAAAAATATTTGTTTCACAAAGTTTAAATTATGATATTCAAAACAGCGTAGTTGTTTAAAACTGATTTAAGTTATCTTACTATCATAGGAGATTTTAATCCACTTCTTTTTATTAAAATTTATTTTAATGACTGTTCTTCTAACTTTAAGTTGCATAAAAACTTTACTTAGCTGCTAGGCTTTTATCATTTAAGGTTTTTTTCATAATGCACAATATAATTTAGTACATTACTCAAAGCACTTTTGAAATATGTTATTGTGTTTGCAGCATTTGTGGTCATGCAAATTGAATTGATCTTCATTTGTTAAAGTTCAGACTATGGCAATTGTTGTGACATCATAATTCTTGCAACAAGCCTTGTTCTCTAGTGGCCATAATCAACCACTTCCACTTACATAGTTTTTTGTTTAGTTGAAATAATTTTCCATGCCATGGTAGAATTATGACAGTAATGATTTCAATTTTAATTTGTAATTATTAATGCTTAAGTTCTTAAAGTAGAGAGGCATGGAAGGTTTGCTGTTGGGGTGCAAAGTTATAGAAAGTGGCATGTCCATGTTTAATAATCTGAAAATAAGGTAAATGCAACTGGATTGTTGGCTAAAGTAAAAATTATATGAAGAGCTGAAAATCTTTTTTTGTCTTTACTATCAAAAGAAAATACATCTTTTAGCCTTCATTTGTTAAAAAACTCAAGTGGATCAGTTTAACGCTATTGAATGAAGATTTTAGGACAATTCTCGTGAAACACATCTCAATAAAAATTCTTCAATTAGGCAGACAAGAATTAGTCCAAAACTTGTTAAAATTTACTTTAATTTAATATCAACTTTGAAATAAAGTAATCTTTAGTTAAATTTAACTGAAGATTTGTAGATTTAACTGAAGATGACTTTTTGTTAAAATCGATATTAAATTTAAATAAAGTAAATTTTAACAAGTTTTGAACTAATTCTCACTGCCTAATTGAAGAATTCTTTAGCCTTCAAGATAAAGTGTAGACATGAAAACCCTTCTATAAATTTTACTTTTTCAAACAGAATTGAAAAAAAATTTACAAAACACTGCACTAAACAACTGACTGTATCATTGGTTGAGAGCAGTGGTTCTCAACCTTATTTGGCCCATGGACTATTTTTTAAAGAAAAATAACTGATCGACCACTTTGCTATGCTGACACCTCATAAATCTCACTAGTTGAAACTTTATTGCAGATAGGTCAGTAAACTCAGGGGCATGTTCAATCTTTGCCCTTAAAAAATAACAACCAATAAACTAATTAAATTATCCTTCTCAATTTGCACATTTAAACTAACTACTTGTTTAATTTAAACAATTAAAACATTAGTGAGGAAACATACTTTTAATTTCTTTTTTTTTTTTAACAAAACATGCACATATAGTATAATGTACAAGGTGTGTCCGAAAAGTAACAAGACTGGTGTTATAAAAACTTTATTCAAAAATATTGAAATATACCAAAGTCAAATTTCTTCAAAGTAATCCCCTTCCACTTGAAAACACTTGTGCATTCACCTTTTCTATGATTCAAAACATTCTTGGAAGGCATTTTCTGGGATCTTTTTGAGCTCCATCGTCACAACATTTTGTTGGAATTGATTTCAGAAAAATGGGTTCCCTTCAGAACAGATTTGATCTTACGGAAGAAAAAAAAGTCACATGAGGCCAGATCAGAGAAATATGGGGGGGTGCTTCAAAGTTGCAATGTTTTTTTCTGTGAGAAACTGACAAATACTCTGGGCTGTGTGAACAGGAGCATTATCATGATGGAGCATTCACACTTGGGCTTCCCAAAGGCTTTGCTTTGTGTCACACACTGATCTTACAAGGCACCAAAGAATCTCTTTATAGTTGGTTTGGTTTACTGTTTGACCTTGGGGTAGGAATTCGAAATAAATGATGTCTTGAATATTGAAGAACACAATAACACTCCTACTCACACAGCCCTGAGTATTGAATATTTAGGATGTTGCAGCTCTGCAGCTCCAATGTGTGAGCTGTCACTGCATGCAGCAATAATTCATTCTGATGTAGAATCAGTTTTATTGAAGTTTTCAAATGTCAGCAGGTTCTATTTTTAAAACTGTTTTTTGAATATTTCAATTTTGAATATTTTGAATATTTCTCAGTACCTTTTATTTACTAAGCACAGGTAACCAAATTTTACCAAGTTACCTTGCTGCTTTGAAATTCAGCATATTTACTGTTTTAAAGATAAAGGTAGAATAGTTTGATTTTTATCTCAACATTCCCAAGTTTTTTCCAAAATTTCTCAATCTTGACCATCTTGTTTTCTGTGGTTAGAATCAGTCATTTGGGACTTGAAATTGAGAAAGTTGACCACTTGTTCCACAAAATCTTAAGTCTTATAAAGCTAAGGCCTTTCAACAATCATCTCATCTCTGTGAATCAGTGTTTTGAAGTTTTTAGTTTCACAGAATCGCACAAAAAACCTATCATTCACTGACTTTGTTTTGACAAAGTTAATTGCATGTATGGCAATGTTGAGTGCTTCTTCAATGTTTCTTCCAATCTTTTTAATTGCCAAATGTGCCTATAAGCAATGCAATGAACATGAGAGATGTGAGAAGCAACAGATTTCATTCTAGAAACAAAGCTTTTCTCTCTTCTAGTCATGGCTGTTGCTCCATCTGATGCCATGTAGATCAGATTGGTCAAGAAAATGCTCTTATCATTGAAATACTGCATTATATGATTGAAAATATCTTCTGCACAAGTAGTTTCCAGTATACTTTATTTCAGGTATAAGTAGCACTTGCATTACATCATCATCATTGATGAATCTGACATAAACAAGAAGGATAGCTTGGTTATAAATTGTGCTCTCATCAATTTGTGGAGAAAACCTAATTTTTGTGCAGAATTACTTTTTTTTTCTCTTTAACAAAATTAGCCATTTTATCTTGCCTTCTTGTAATAGTGTCATTAAAAAGAGAAATTTTACTCAGATCTTTTTCCAGAATTTCATTTGCACAGGTTAAAAGAGTCGGCTTAATAAGCTTCTCACCATCAAAAAGAGCTCAAACCTTGGTAAAAATTTCAAAGACCAAATAATTTGAGTGCCTTTGCACTATTCATCTTTTTGATAAATTTGATATTTTCACTGACTATGTTTTCTCTTCTCTCAAAAAAAACTTTATCTTTACCAACATATGATGGATGCTTAGAGTTTTGATGATGCTGCAGCTTGACTTTCTTCATGGAAACCATTTGTCAGCCTGATGCCACATTTTAAGCACATAGGTTTTGAGTCAACAGATACAAAACCAAACGTGATAAAATTATCATTGTAATGTCTAGTTTTGCCTAAGCAACAGGAGCTTCTGACATTTTATTTACTTGCAACTGAGTTTTGAGTAAATGCAGATTGGTTCTTTTTAGTCTTTTGGTTTTTGCAGTATCCTGCAACTAATTTAGAATGCTAGTTAAAACTTAAAATCACTGTAAAATACTTAATTTAGCATCTAAAAAAACATAACACAAGTCATTTATTATATTACAAACATCAGAACCTTAACAATGGCTCAAGTAGCCTTGTGGCAGTCTCACTGTTGATAGGTTAGCTTACTTGCTGACACTATAAAATTTTTTTATGTAGACCCACTTCCACTTCTTAGAGCAAAGATAGGTCTGTGACATCATAATACCAGAATTAATTCAAAGAAACCAAGCGAAAAATTTTCCAAGTTTCTAGTAAGAACCAGAGATTACATAATGTCATTTGCATATTATGCCTCGTGCAAGCCCAAGCACAGTTTCAGGCTAAAAACATCAAAGAAGTTAGCTATTGAGACACCAATGCAACACAAAAGAAAAACATCACTGTGATCTAAGGTTAGTTACATAATTTACTTTTATGCACTTTCAACATAATTTAATATCGTAATAGTTACAATTTTTAGGAACTTTTAATCAAGGATTTGTGGAACTCTCTGAGAACCACTAGAAATTCCTGTTGGACCACCAGTGGTCTATCTGGACCAGGTTTAGAACCACTGGATTTACTACATTAGTTAGAGTTATTAATCATAGATATTGAATTTATTCTGCAAGTTGTAAGCATACAGCACTAAAGAGTGCCATTTTTGACATTGTGCATTACACATGCTAAACGTCAGCTCACTGCCTGACATGGTTTTGAGTTTTGAACTGTCATCAAAGACAGTTTGTTTGTTTGAGTTGTGCTTGTTAAATGCAGTTTCTTTTGGTTCAGCATTGCATAGGAGAGTCCTGTCCTTTTTAATGCAAAAATTTCTTTAGCAGACTGATTGACTTGGAACAGTAAAAAAGCAAACAAAATATTCAAAATTTTTTCTCATAAATCTTTTATTAAATCTTAACAACCTAATTAATTTATGGATAGCATCCAATAGCAATGCAAAAGTAGTAGGACAATAATATTGTAGATTTTTTTGGTTAGAAAATTGTAGCATTCATCCATAGCTTGCACATCTCCTGAGCATGACAAAATCATAATAGTTTATTTTATCTCTATTTTTAACCTTCTGACTCACAAGAAAGTGGCAAAAGTGCTAATACATAGGGTAAGCAATTACCTCAACCTGCTTTTGGAGATTTCTGGAGATTCTAGAGCCAAGATATAGCTGTCTGCTTGAAGTTAAATAGAGATATGACTTTAATTTAGAACTGCTTACCAAGACCACCAAGCAGGGGAAAATGCCATAAAGTGTCTTTCCCAAGGACACAACAAAATATCTCGTGTAGGTTTCAAACTGGGACATATCGATCATAATCCTGGCACTCTAACCACTCAACCACGCTGCCAACAAAGAGTTAAAAGTATTTTGGATGCTTTTAAATTTTATGGAGTCAAAGAAGCAGTTCAATGTTTATGTTCCACTAATGATCAAGATCAAGAAGATAATGATGTAAATCAGATACTTCTCAGCCTTGGTAATTTAATACACTTGCACTTTAAATATTTTAAAATAGGCTTAGAAACTTTGTAAATTTTAGTGCCACTTGTTAATTTTCTAACATATATTTTGAAAGATATTGAAATGTTTTTAAATGTATAAATAATAATATTGTAAGTTAAAGATATAAAAATCATATACTTCTTACATTACACAACACACACAGTTAAACATATTGATGCTTTATTTGCATTGCATCATGAATTCAACTTAAAACTATTATGTAATATTTTTATTAATTTTTTGGTTTTCGGTGCATATTTGTGATGCAAGATTCTTACAAAATCAAAAAAACAGCTTACCATCTTATTTGCATTATGTGTGCTGTTAAAAATTGGTATATTCATTTTAAAATCTTCATTGTGATGTATGAGTGCTCTGATGATGTTCATTAAACTAATGTAAACTGTCTTTTCCTTTAGATATTAATCAAAGTCTATATCAAATATACAATATTTGTTTTTAGCATTCAGTCTTTATACTCACAAGCAAAAAAAATTGGGAAAACCAAACACACTCATATAAAATTTATATAAGTTGTAGTAGGAGCCAGATGTCCTCAGCATATAAATGCATGTATGATAACTATTTATGCTTTTGTTTTATTTCAGACAATGATTAGTGTCTAAAGGATGAAGAAGCATGTGATCAAAAAGATTTGTAAATGCAATCCATCAGCTTTCAGTAGAATCTTTGACTGAAACAATACAAAACAAATTTTAAAATTTCCTTTTTCAACTGTAGATTTTCCTCAAATAATATTTCACGACACCAGGGATACCTATACAGTATTTGGATACAAAACTTAAAAATGGCATGTTTTGTTTGGCTTTTTTAGGTTTCGCTATTAAATTTTCGATTTTCAGTTGTGTTAAATAGATTAAGGTTAAATGATATTTTTCCAAGCTAAAGTATGGACTAATCACATTGTAACTTTGATGCATGCATAATGTAGGTACCTTACTTATTTAAAATCGCTGAATCAACAAACAGCAATACAAATGTTTAAAAACTGCACCATGTTCTGTTTACAATCAAAATCAAGCCCACTTCAGTAAAACAAGAAAAGACATTTTCAGCCACTAAATTATTTGTCTTTAAACTCAGAAACAGATTAAATCATGATAGTATTGATACTTTAATAAAAACTGTAATTTTACATTAAAACCTTAGTTAAAGTGCAACTATGCATTATAAACAGTAGTAATTTCAAAATGATTCTGTATAATTAACTTCTAACAACATTCCAAAACCCAAAAAAGCTCAGCTGACTAAACTTTACAAACCACGAAAAATCCAGCTGAAACAAAAGTCTTCACTTAAATGCTAAATTTAGAATTTGAACAATAATTTAAACCTTTTTACCAATGTTTATGGTAAAACTAGAGGGTTACCCATAATAAAAAGTACATTACCTATAAAAAAAAGTACATTAACCAGAAATAAAAGTACATTATCCAGAAATAAAAGTACAATATCTTTAAAACAGACAATTTATCTAAAAATAATGTATTTCTTCAGAAATGGGTTTTGACAAGGTTTTTTAAAAAACCCTTTTTAAACCCACTTCTGAAGAAAACATTATTTTTAGATAAATTGTCTGTTTTAACATATTGTACTTTTATTTCTGGATATTGTATTTTTTTTAATGGGTAACACTGTATCATCAAACAGATGTGTTGGAGCTCTAGATTGAATTGCCATTTGTTTTTTTTGAAATTATTAGGGATAGGTTTGATGGATTCAAAAGCAGCTTCAGGGATATCTAATCAACCGGGATGCGAAACTTAAAAAAATCCGTGCACACAATAGGGCTATTTTTTGCTTTTAAAGCTGCAATTTTGAGTTCTACAATGTAAACAATATTTTTTCAACTAAGTATATAGAATAATTATATTTTAACTTGTGATATCACATCTAGAGCGTACTGTATAGTTTATTCTTGGCGATTTTTTTTTAAATAAATACAAATTGTATTAAAGTAAATTAACTGCAAATTTACACAACACGAAAATAAAAAAGTTTAAAAAAACCACAAGTTCTGCATTTCTACAACAATATAAACGTCAGCAAGAAAAGAACAACTATGAAACAATTTACAACAATCACAAAGAATGCATACTTAAAAGTGAAATTTTTCAGAAGTTTTTTTAACCATTGGTCCACAAGGATCTCATGTTTAAGAGCATTTAAGTTTGTTTTTAGCACAACAATTAAATGGAGACTGAATGATAAGTAAAAAATTGAAATGTCCTTCCAAGCAAAGTTGGTTGACAGCGCACTTAAAGTTGGTTGAGTCGTTTACTAGAGTTTCCACAGCACGCAAAAACACATAGCGCTGAATTAAACAAGTAAACAGTTTAGCTTTCGCTGTAACATTTGACAGCAAACTATAATGGTAAGGTAAACATTGTAAATGTGTGATTAAGTGGCGTGCGGTGACCTTTGAGACTAGTCATGTAATTGGCATGCCAAAACCGGGTCATAAAATGGGGTATATTCAAGACCAATTTTCGTCCTAGATTCAAGATGATCTTTAAAAAAAGGTCATCACTTAAAATCATTCCCTGGTAATGCACTTTTTCTCCTGAAAATATAGGGATCTCTAAAAGAAAACGTCATAGCTTAAAATTGTCCTGATAATGCACTTTTCTTCCTCAAAATACAGTGCTCTCAAAAAAAATAAGGTCATCGCTTGAAATTGTTCTGGATAATGCACTTTTCTTCCTCGAAATACAGTGACCTTTCTAAAAAAAAGGGTCATTGCTTGAAATCGTTCCGGGTAATGCACTTTTCGCCGTCAAAATGCAGTGATCTCCAAGGAAAATAAAGGTCATCGCTTGAAGTCGTTCTGGGTAATGTACTTTTCTTTCTAGAAATGCAGTGATCTCTAAAGAAAAAACAGGTCGTCACTTGAAATTGTGGCCTGGTAATGCATTTTTCTCCTGAAAATACAGGGATCTCTAAAAAAAAAAAAAGATCATCACTTCAAACCAGTCTCAATTTCTTACTTTTCGTCCTAAATTCACGGTATTCTCTAAAATAACACAAAAAAATGGGTCTTCTTTTCGGATCGGCCTCAGATTTCATCCCAAACAAGTAATACAGTCAACTTCGGATATAAGGTATTAAATTTCTAAGTTCCAATCATAATTTTCTAGCAATTTCAATCGGTTATAAGGGATCGATTTTTTGTTCTGATGATGCGTCAAAATAACCAAAAGCGAGCTTTCCGATTTCAATCTCGTGAGCAATTCTGAGAGCGCGCTTTCTTCGCGGACTTTTTGGAGAGGGAATGTATGAAAAGCTTAAAAAGGATGTTTTGAGCGTTTAAAACTTGCGTTCTTAAGGTATCGGATCGAACTTTGCGTTAGTCGGTTATAAGGAATATTCGGCTATAAGGGATTAATTAAGTTGGTCCCGGCGGCAATTTTCAATTTTGTACCCAAGGAATAGTAATCTACGTATTTTCAATCTATCAAAAATTCAAATTTTTTTCTCTGCTCAAAAAATTCAGCTCTTTTACAGTTCAATCATATTTATTTTTCGGTACATTTGACATCGCAATATAAGAAACAGATTGGTTTGTTTATCATCTTAAAAAGTTGCTGACAACTAACATGGAGTGCCCCTTGATCGCTCCAAGAGTTGAGTGATAGAATGATTTATGAGCTGAGAAAAAAATTTTGGATTTTTGATCAGTTGAAAATATGTAGATCACGATTTCATGGGTACAAAATTGAAAATTGCGTCCTGGCGGAGCAGTTTAAGTAATGGCTCAATCTCTTATATCCGAAGTTGACTGTATTTCTCATCAAATTCAACGATATCTACCTCATCGCGCAAAAGTTCGTCATGCAATTCCTAAAAATTTGGTCATGCAATGCATGACTTGCATGCCCTAACTGCATCCCACTGGTGTGATTAGTAAACAACCAAACAGTATATTAAACGATTAATCAGAGCCCATCAAGTAGCTACACTACAACTGTTTCACTATTCAAAGGCTTTAAAATGGGTCTACACTATACACTGTACGTAATTTTTTTTGGCTTACGCCAGAGCAAAACAAAACTATAGCGTAGAGCAGTGTTTCTCAAACTGTGTGCCGCGAGAGATTTTTAAGTGTGCCGCAAAACTTTTTAAAATACAGTAATCTATGCTCTGCAACAGCAACCTAAACATACTCTATAACAGAGGAAAAAGTATATTTTTTTATGGGCTGCGACTAAAAAGCTTAAAAATTTTAAATGTAATTTCCATTACCGGTACTTAAAGTTTTGGTGATCAGTTATCTTCCAGGCTCGTTTCGGTACAACAGTCATTTCAAACTCGCAGCCCGCAAAGTCTTTCAACGAATTTTTTGATCAGATGCTCAATACAAAATTAAATTAATGATAAATTCAGAACTAAATTTAAATAATTAAAGTGACAAGGTTTATTAGCAAGAACTTGACTTTATAACCGAAATTAACCAACTAATTAAGTAAAGACCTTTTCTTTGGTCCTCACCTTGATTTCAACATAAAATTTAAAAGAATAACCTGGAAAAGCCAAATACGAGGGTCAGTCAATAAGTAATGAGACTTTTTTAATAACTCAAGTTTGCAATGACTGGTAATCAAAAAATGCTTTTTTATTTTTCAACATAGTCTCCCTCCTTTGCAACACACTTGTTCCATCTTGATATTAGATTGTCTATTCCTTTGGCATAGAATTCCGTGGACTGGGTCCTTAGCCAGTTGCTCACAGCAGCCTTCACTTCTTCATCAGTCTGGAAGTGAATTCCCCTCATACTCTCTTCGAGTGGGCCGAAGAGGTGAAAATCAGATGGTGCAAGGTCTGGGCTGTAGGGTGGGTGTGTTAGAAGTTTCCAGCCTAAATCTTCAATTTTGGCTAGGGTTCTTGCTGCTGTGTGGGGCCTTGCATTATCCTGAAGGAGAATCACACCTCTTGATTGAAGTCCTCTCCGTTTGTTCTTAATGTCTTTTTTCACTTGAGTTAGCAGCTCACAGTAGTTCTCTGAGTTCACAGTATTGCCCCTTTCCAAGAAACTGATAGTGATCGGCCCATTTCTGTCCCAGAACACAGTGAGCATGACTTTCCTTAAACTTTTCTGAGATTTGAATTTTTTCTTCACTGGGGAAGAAACATGCTTCCACTCCATTGATCGTCGTTTCGATTCAGGTTCATAATGAAAGACCCAGGTCTCATCAGTTGTCACTATTCTCGATAGAAATACATCTCCCTCCTTTCTGTATCTGCGTAGTGATGCTCTGGAAGCCATCAGGCGCTGCATTTTGTGATCATCCGTTAACATCTTTGGAACCCAGCGACAGCTGACTTTTGAAAAACGCAGCTTCTCACGCACAATTGCGTACACTGTGCCATGGGAGATGTCCAAGTTTGTAGCAATTTCATCTAAAGTGACCCTTCTATCAGATTTGATCAGGTCTTCAACTGCCTGTACTGCTTCTGGGGTAGAGACATCCACAGGTCTTCCACTTCTCAGATCATCAGTAATGCTTTCGCGTCCATCTTTGAATGCTTGCACCCATTTGTAGAAGTTTGCTCTAGACATACAGGAAGGACCATATTGTCTTTGCATTCTAGACAGAATCTCACATGATTTTACACTCTCTGCCAACAGAAATCTGATGACTCCTCTTTGTTCCAAGCATGAGCTGTTTCCTAGCCTAGTAGTCATTTCAATTTATCGTCACACCTACAGTAATCTGAAAATAAACAAGTTTTGTTGTAAATAAGATGACAACTCCATTCATAATCATCACATAAAATTTCAGTTGCATAACTCCAAGAACACCAAAGTAATTGAGAAAGTCTCATTACTTATTGACTGACCCTCGTAATTCAAGTAAAGGCTTTTTTTTATTGGCCTTCAATTTTTTTGTAACCAGATTGCGGCCAGCGACAAAATTTCACCAATGTGGTCCACATAACCGCGCGAGTTTGACACGCCTGCCGTACGCAATATGAGGAGCCTAACTATTTTATATGAAAACAAACAGTACAAAATCTAGTGAAGAATAATGAAAGTTTTCACTTATAAAAAGTTACATAAAAATTCAAAGTCTTTATGTAATACACTATAATGCATCAGGTAAAGGAAAACATGAAAAATTCAGTGCAGATTAAAAAAGATCTGCACTCTGGTTCAAGTGTGCCACAAAATTTGGAAAGGTAGCAAAGTGTGCCGCTGGCACAAAAAGTTTTCGAACCACTGGTGTAGAGCCACCTAATACAAGCAAAAACACAATTTGCATTGACTTGGGTTTTTATCAAAAAAACAAAACACTCTTAGTAAAACGTACTTTAATATTAGGGTTGCCAAATATGTAAAATAAATCAACTTTAACCTTTTTTTATTGTCGCCAAAAAAATCTAGAAGCATAAGATTAACAAAAACATTTTTCACCTGTTGCAAATGTGGTTATCCACAGAAACAGCTACTACAAGAAACATTTTATTGAGGTATTTTAACACTTTATCAAACCAATAATTTAACAAGCTAGTATCTAGTTTTTCTACTGGCACCAGACAGACAACCTACTTGTGATTTTTGCAAATTGACTGCACCATAAAGGTCAAAACTGTTCTTGCACATGCACCATCTTCTTTCAAACCAAAAAAGTTTCATTTGGTATTTTACACAATTAACTGTATGCACTTAATTTATGAGTAAAGATACAGCTTTTTCACTTCCAGAAAAGTTAAGTATTCTTTGTTCAAGATATTGCATTTGTATGGAGCAACTTTAAATATTGTCAGCACATGAGAGCTGTAGCAATCTTCTAATTGAAAAAAACAAAAAAAAATTGCTAAGTTTTTTTATACAATAATACACCGATTAATTTCAACAAAAATGCAACAGTCAACAAGTTAAATGAATACCTACAAGCACCTTTATTAATATTTATTAATATTAGCTGTTGTACAAAAAACTGAACTAAACCAAAAAATTATTTTCATCTTTAATTCAATACCAGAATTAAAGAATTTTTCAAAAACATTAACAGCAATTTCTGCTAGTACAGTTTTGTTAACACAATCTTTCAAGCATTCATTAAATACATTCTTGGAAAAAGCAAGAATGTTGTAAACTTCTGTTTGACTCTTTACTGAAGAAGAGCTTAATTAAATGTTCATACATTTTCTTTGAAAGATGCACAGAATCTACAAAAGAATTCGGTATCAAATTTTCAGTGACAATAATTGATGCAATAAGTTTTGCAGCATAGTTGACATCAGTACAACTTTTTGAAAAGCAATAAAATTCACAGCATCATCTTTGAGCAATTTAAAATAATCAGAAAGAAGTACTGCATTACCAATTATAATTTTCAAAAATTCTAGGTCTTGAAATGAATTTTGTTTAATACACTGTTTTTTGTTCCTGCAGCAAAAAGTTTTTTTTTACATCGGTGTGAAGCAGTGCTTGGATTAAAACATTTAAGCAATGGCTCAATTGAAAAATATTTAGGAAGCTTGGAAAAAATTAAATTGCAGATAACTTAAAAACTATTTTTAACTTATTAAGTTCGTTTTCACTTATTTTTATTTTTACAGAATTGGTAGTGATAGTTTGAATATATAACAATAAAATATTCTGCATGAATCAAAAGTTTTTTCATGGAATAGCTTTAAACTATTTTTGACATAAAATTTTGATTCAAATTCTTCTTTGTTGGTATAACCAGTTTCGCATTTTCGAACACAGCAAGTATGTCCCATCTTAAAAGCTAATCAAATAATGATTAAAAAATTTACTTGTACTAATTAGTAATTATATCTTTGCAATTTATATAAAATTAAAATTCATCATAAAAAAAAAGTATTAGATAAATACATAGAAAGCAAAATTTATATCAAGATAACTAAGATTCAACATATTACCAAAACAAAAGTTTTTTGGCTGGAAATGGCCTGTGACTGAACAACCAATAGATTAAATATGTCACAATAAATTTATTGCATAAAGTAACGTGTACGCTTTTGAGTTTTAGAATTTACAAAAACAATTTTGATCATTAAATATAAGGCTTATACAAACACAAATTATAATTTTTTTACATTGCACGTATACCAATATTTTTTTTCATTTTTAAATTTTTTTTTAAAACGTACCGTCAAAGCTAAAACTTAAAAAATAAAAGACTACAAAGATTGTTTTATTGATGGTGTAGCGACCCCACTACTTTAGTGGGCGATTGTCTTTAACGCGCTACGAGTGGGTGATTACCTTTAATCGCACATTTTAACGTGAACAAAGAAACCAATAAAAGAGAGAGTTGAGACAGAATGAAGTCTGGACGTATTTATTTTATATGTAGTAGGCTTACAACAAGTTAGCAACTAAGCAAATATATATACAAACAAGCAAGCAAGTAAACCGCTACATTTTGGTGACCCGACAAAAAGAACAGCAATTTCAGTTGGAATAGAAAACAAGCTTTAAACAAAGAAAACAAGAAAAAAAAAAAAAAAAGACAGCTGGACTGCCTTCACCCATCAGCAATTGGAGTTATAAAAAAAAAATAGCAGACCGATACAATTACCTACTGAACGTTCGCCTTTGTTTGTAGTATTTAATTTTTTTTCAAAGTTGAATTTAGTTCTTTAAATCATTTATTTACTTTGCTTTTATTATTTGCATTCTGTCTAGCTCCAACAGCAGTATTTTAGAGCGACTATCACATGATGGTGACGTCACAATACTACTTGACAATTACAATCGTAAGAAACAATCTGTTATTGACTGTACAGTAAATTAATGCGCTGTACGCTTACAGCTTACATTGAAGCAATTTCTTGAAAAAAATAAAATAAATAAAAATAATAATAATAATACATCTGCGTATATATAAGCTGTGTCTTTGGAGATTATTATCGAGTTTTCCGAAGTAGCTTATTGTATGATGCTGTTAACAATTTCGTGCTTGTGTTTTATTACAGTTGTGTTTGTTTTTAGCGTAATTTTCTATCACCGTTGTTCATCCTCGCCACTACATGCTAACCAACAGAACACTTGCTCACTAGCTACCTCTCAGTTTTCTCGACCACGTGACACCTCCACACCATTACGCCACTACTCACTCGCTGACACAAGCTTGAGACCAAATTCTACATTCAGCGTCCACCTTCCAGAATTTTGGGAATTTAATGTAACAGGCTATTTTCAATCCATTGAATTAATTTTTAACGACAACAACATAACATCTGAAATATCTAAATACTCACGCTTAATCCAAGCTCTCAGTAAAACCATCCACATTTTAAAAGGACTAACAGACATAGTACGCACCACAAACAATGTCGCTCCCTACACCACTTTAAAACAAGCTTTGATTGAGCGATATACAACGACGCCATCGGGTTGCTTACAAAAAATTTTGAATCACTGCCACAGAGGCCAAACTATAGTAACCGCATACTTGATACAATTACGTACGCTACTAGGTACGCAGTACGACTCAAACTCCCCTCTTCAGAAAGACCTCATCAAGCATAAGTTGCTCGAATCTTTAGACTCTCATATACGGTTGTGCTTATATCATTATGAGGACGGACCACTAGATGCATTAGCTAAACATGCAGACAAACTTCTTTCTCTACACAACAATTCCCCCTCATCAAAATCATTACGCTCTGATCACAACGATAATCAAACGTTGATCAACGAATCGGAAATTCCAGACTTCAAAATTTACAACGCCAATTAGCCGATATCTCCAAGGTACACACTCAGTCCCCAAACACTACTAAAGAAAATACACATAACGCGCTGCCGTGCTACTATCACCAGCGATTTGGCAACCGAGCCCGCAAATGCCAAAGTCCACCATGCCCTGCGTTTAGCAACTATGGAACTCCTCTGTCAAAAAACGCGGCACCTGCCTCCATGGCTTAAGGGGTTGGAGGCAGGACAACATAGACAAAACCCCCTTGTTTTATGTGATGGACCGAATCACTACCACACGGTTTCTTGTGGATACTGGGGCAGCATGTTCGGTTATACCTTAAACTATAGCTGGCTGTGGTACCTCTTCCCACTCCAGTGTTCAGGGTAACACCTTCTTACCCACCATTGACGGTGGTCGCCTTATCACCTCTGGGCTATTTTCCACTAAACTTGATCTAGGATTTTCTAGGTTTTTCTCATTCACATTTCACGTTTCCTCCCAACTCGACTATGGTATCCTTGGAGCCGATTTTCTCGCTCATCATCAGCTTTGTGTCAACGTTGCTTCGCAACGGTTAATTGAGAACCTTGAGGTACAACGCTCCTCTCCAGAAGACTCCTCATCTCTCCCTGCCGAATATGGGATTTTATCAGGCGATACTTCCCAAGCCCAATTAGTGAAAACACTTCGAGATGAATCCAACGTTTTTGAAGGCGACAAACGATTGCGTTGTACCAGACATTCAGTGATAGCTGACGTCCACACTCTTACAGAAACTCCAATTAGCCTTTCAGCTCGTCGTCTGAATCCCGAACAGTATCAGGCCCTAAAGGTGGAACTTAAACGGTTGATTGACCAAGGAGTTCTCGAACGCAGCCAGAGTCTTTGGACGTCCCCTATCGTAATGGTTAAGAAAAAATCCGGAGGTTGGCGCCTGTGTGCAGATTTTACACAACTTAACAAATTGCTCAAAATTCAAAAATATGCACTACCAAATATTAACGACTTTGCTTCAATAGCTCACGGCTGCAAGTGGTTCTCAAGCATCGACATTGCCGATGCTTACTATAACATTCCCGTCAATCCTTTGCACAAACACAAGCTGACAATCACTACCCCTCTTGGCAATTATTGTTACAATTATTTGCCCATGGGTCTTTCTTCAAGCTCATGCTATAATCAACGTTTGATGAACGAAGTAGTTAGCGGATTACCTCAAGTTTACTGCTACCTTGACGACCTTATCATTATGTCTCAGAGCTATGAGGAGCACGTCCAGCTTCTTCGCCAAGTATTTTCGCGGTTGTGTGAACATGGTTTGGTAGTAAAAGAATCCAAATGTTTTTTTGCAGTTCACAGTCTTTCATTTTTGGGGTACCAGGTTTCCCCCGAAGGTCTAGCGCCTCTTCCATCCAAAGTTTCTGCCATCAAAGACTACCAGCTTCCACGCACAAAACGCCAGCTAAAAGCTTATTTGGGAATGTATCGATTTTACGCCCGCTTCGTTAAGGGTTACGCCGAGCTGTTACAACCATTGCACGACTTTGCTACACAGTGCCCTCCTCGATGCCCCCTTTCGTGGAACAAAGGATTAGTTTCATGTTTCCAGGCAAGTAAAGAAGCACTCACTAACGCCACGCTGCTTGCATTCCCAGACCCAGATGCTCAAACCGAATTAGTGACTGATGCCAGTGGCACCACAATAGGATGTGTTCTACAGCAACGGAAAGAAGGAACACTCACTTCATTAGCGTTTTGGTCAAAAGGACTGACCAAAACACAGCTGCACTGGTCCACTTTCGAAAGAGAATTGTTTGCATGTTATGCGTCATTAAAACATTTCAGATATTATTTGGAAGACAAAGATTTCACTCTGTGTACCGACCATCGCCCCATTGTGACCAAATTTTACAGCACAACCCGAGTGGCTTCACCCAGACAAGAGCGGTTCTTTGACTTTATCAGCCAAATGACCAATAAATTAAAAAATGTAAGCGGGAAGGAAAACGTTGCCGACGTCCTTAGCCGCCCGGCTGATCCGCCGCTCTTAAATTCAATCCTCCCTAACTCTGCAGGCATCGACTATCTCAAAATGGCAGAAGAACAGCAGTCTGACTTGGATTTGCAAAATTTAAAACAACACAACTAGCTTTCTGTTAAAAAATGTCCCGTTGGGAGAAACTGGCGCTACACTATTGTGTGATGACTCTCAAGGAAGGCTAAGACCACTTGTTCCGAAATCTATGCGTCGGGAAGTCTTCCAGCATTTTCATTCCAGCTCCCATCCTGGGATTAAATCCGGAACCAAAAGCATTGGCCGATTGATGGTTTGGCGTGACATGCGCAAAGACATCAGACAATGGACCAAAGAATGCCAAGCTTGCGCCCGATCAAAGGTTATTAGGCGAAATACGGCCAATGTCGAGGCGGTCACACCCCCTCCTCGAGGATGCTTTATTCATGTCTACCTAGACATCATAGGCCCACTGGGACTCTCTAAAGGTCACAATTACGTCTTGACCGTCATTGATAGATTTTCACGGTTTTTTCAAGCCATACCGCTAGTTGGCATTACCGCCAAAGAGTGCGTCGACGGATTTCTTCGTCATTGGGTATCTCTTTTTGGATGCCCAGAACGCATTTATTGTGATAGAGGACGCCAATTCACTAGCACTGTCTGGAATGATATGTGTGTAACTTTGGGCTGCGAGCTACATCACTCCACTGCCTATCATCCTCAGGCACAAGGGTTGATAGAGCGGTTTAACAAAACAATTAAAACATCTTTAAAATGCCACGAAGAACCTAGTGAGTGGTATGATCAACTACCCTGAACTCTCCTGGCATTACATAACATGCCCAAAGAGGATCTGGACTTCTCCACCCCCAGTGATCTCTTGTTTGGCTAACCAGTAAGACTGCCTGGAGAATTTTTTGAGCCCGTTTCTGAAGACGCTTTTAACATTAATTCGTCATCCTTCGCTCAAAGTTTGAGCCGTTATATGCAGCAAATCCCGTATTTCGCACCAAGACGTACCTATAGAGCACATTATGTGGACAAGGTCCTCATGGATCCTAGTACGACCCATGTTTTTATCAAAATCGATAGCCACCGCCCACCACTGCACGCAGTCTACAAAGGTCCTTTCCGAATCATTCAGCGCCACCCCAAATATTTCGTTGTAGACTTGCGGACTCATATTGACAACATCTCCGTAGACAGACTGAAGGTGGCTCATCTTTCTCTAGAACGTTTAAACCACAATATTAAACTTCAACAGCCTAGGCTAGTCAAGTCATCGCCGTCCGCAAGCGAACTCAGCGCCGGCAACAGTAACATTATTCCTACCAAGCCATCTTCACCTACATCAACCATAACTTGCTCTTCTGAGGATAACATGCCTACCGACAACATTCATTCATCTTCTCTCACCTCACCACAAGTTACTCGTATCACGCGAAAAGGGAGAAGAGTCAACAGGCCTACCATTTTCCTCGATTATGACACCCGTTTTTAATATGCTTTTATTCTTTTTTCTGTTGGGGTAAATTCCCGCTCTTTACACGTTGTTTTGAGGGATTCAGGAAAAGGGCCCTTCCCTCGAGTTTCCCAAAGCGGCTGCTGGTGTCATTCCATTCCGATTTTAGACAAGTTTTTTTTTGTTTTTTTACGGCGCTGGTTAATGTGCATATTGTATATATATATTCCCCACTGTACTTTTGACTTTTTGTTGTTATTTCGATTTTGTTTTGCTTGTTTTACGTTTACTACTTCCTTCCTTATTATTTTCATTTTATTTCTTGTGCGGGGAGGATTGTAGCGACCCAGCTACTTTAGTGGGCGATTGTCTTTAACGCGCTACGAGTGGGTGATTACCTTTAATCGCACATTTTAACGTGAACAAAGAAACCAATAAAAGAGAGAGTTGAGACAGAATAAAGTCTGGACGTATTTATTTTATATGTAGTAGGCTTACAACAAGTTAGCAAACCAAACATATATACAGATATATACCAAGTTAGCCGCTACAATGGTCTAAAAATTTATTAAAAAATTATAATGGGCTAAAAAAAGTTGCAAAATTATTTTAAGTACCACTTGACACATTAAAAATAATTCATAGTTATTTGAAATAAAAATTCAAATAGTCAAAATAATGCCAAATAACCTTTTAAAGAATTACTTGAAGTTAAAAAGTTAAGATAAATTAAACTATTTAAATTAAAAAAACCTTAATATTATGTTAATTATATTAAGTAGACTAATTGTTATAAAAAATTGGCAAAAATTTGTAATACATATCATATAATATATTACAAAATAAAAACTATTTATTAATATATCAAAAAACCATAATAATTTAAAAATTAGAAAAACTAATTTAACATAAATTGAATAAAAACTAAAAATTAATTTAAATTCATACCGTTATAATTGTGAAGCAGCAAATGCATGCAATTTGCACTAGCCCTAAAGTGTGCAAAAAGTCGCACGGATAAAAGCGGAGTTTTGCATCCCGGTAATTAAGGTATCCCGGAGGCAATTTTCAATTTTGTACCCAAGGAATTGTGATCTACATATTTTCAATCTATTAAAATTCCAAATTTTTTTCTCTGCGCAAAAAAATTTTACTCAATTCTTTACAGTTCAATTATATTTATTTTTCTGTACATTTGCAAATCAATCATATTTATTTTTCGGTACATTTGCAAACGCAATATAAGAAACAGATTAGTTTGTTTATCATTTTAAAAAGTTGATAAAAAAAAAAGCTTTGCTATGACAACTAACATAGCGTGCTGCTTGATCGTTTCAAGAGCTGAGTAATAGAATTTTTATGAGCTGAGAAAAAAATTTTGAATTTTTGATCGATTGAAAATATGTAGATCACGATTCCATGGGTGCAAAATTGAAAATTGCATCCCGGAGCAGCTTCCACTTAATTGATAGCAAAAAATTTGTATAATCAAAAAGAGTTCCCAATTTTATTTCCTTTTTATATAAACCCCATTATCATACATTTTACTGAAAAGTTTTAAAAATTTGTAAGCTTAACATCAAAGAGTTCTAGTAGATAAAGATAGTCCTATTTAAACATTTATCAGTCTAAAGCAGTAGGCTTTTGCACCAACTTTGCCCCATAAACGAGGCGATAAAATTTATTGCTTGCTTAGTTTTGAGGAAATAACTTATTGCATAATTTTAGCGTTTGCACCAGAAATATCACACAAGTAGTTGGCAAACTAATTGTGGTTCGAGTTATAATATGGTATAAATCGCAAGCTTTCAGAACTAAAATTGTCTGTACTTTAAAAATTGGTTTACTTCAGTTTTTTTAATGACAACTTTTTTTAAAAAAAGCAGATACATGCATCAGAAACTGTCTTCTTCAGAAAAAGAAGTCTACACAATTTCTTTAGTAAGATATTGTTAAAAAAAGTGATTTTTTATCAAAATTTAAAGGGCCAAATTGATGGATAACATTTGAGTAGTTTAATGGATGGATAATAGATCTATTACAATGCTTTCAAATTATTGTTCAGCTCATTTAACTGGAAAGTGCAAAAGATAAAAGAAAAATAATGTTATTGATATTCCATGTCCATCAATAATAAGTATTTAGAACAGGGAGTTATTCCTTTTTGTTCTTTTATAAAAGTTCATACTCGATAAAAAGCAAAATTATTTTAAGTTGTGATTATTTTTATTGATGTTGTTATTGTCCATAATAGATGGCATATTTACAAAAAGATGTGAAGTCAGCCCAAATAGTGTTGTGAAGTTAACCTAAATAGGTCAAAGTAATTGCTTGCCCTATGTACAGCGCCTCCGTCGCTTTCCTTTGAGTCAGAAGGATAAACATAGAAATAAAAAATAAAAAAAAGAGAAATTAATTTGCAGAATTTTAAACGAATTAAAATGATTAATTAATTTGATTAAAAAATCAAAAATTATATCATATAAAAAAAATTTTTTGTTTAACATTGTCTTTTGTAATTAACAAATTATTAAATCTTTTGTGGTTTGTTTGTTATTTCATATTTTAAATAATTGTTTAATAAAGTTTTTTCTGAATTTTTGTCAATTTTTTTGTGTTCTTGCTAGTCAATTTTTCGCTTTAACTTCTATTATTTAGTTCAATAAAAAAATTAAGTTAAACCCTTTTTTTTTAAAGTTTGTCCAACGGTTGAGTTTAAGAAATTTAGTTGTTTATATTTGCAGTACATCAAAGTATTTGTAACTTACACAAATTACAGTCTACGGAAGTTAGGGCGATTTTGTCACATTTGAATAAAATTTAAATTAAAATAAAAGGTTTGAAACATAATTTTCAATATCCAGCAACTCAAATTAACTATAAATAATGCTCTTTATTGTTAGATACGGTAATTAATGATTCAGGCGATATAGGATTAGAAAAGTCCTAATTTGAAGAAATTATTTAAATTATATTATTATACTTCAGAGCTTTAAAGAAATTATCGGACTGCATTAGAAATTCTCAAAAAATTTGTCTCTATTTTGCGCAGCAAGCGATGATCAAGACGATTTTAAGTTTCGTGTGGCTTTGATTTTGCGTGCCCTTGTGAGAATCTGTTTTTTGACTTTCGTAACGTTATCTACCCGCCGCGGTGTCCCGGTTAACTGAAGTTAATATAGGCTATTGAAAAGCTATTATAACTTCTCATTTAAATAAAATATTGATTATTATGACTTTTACCTGTTTTGTCATGATTGCTGTTGATTTGCTCGCTTGATCTTGGTTGCAGACGCTTGTGTTGTATTGAATTCAACCAATTTTTTCAGTTATAAACTTGTTTCCTTTAAATGTGAACAATTTGGAGACGTTTGTGATGTTTGATTTCCTTTTGACGTCATAAGTGCCTCACCGAAACGAAAATAAACTGCCGTTTTATTGTTAATACCAGCACAGTTATATATAATCTGTAGAGATATTTAGACTTATATTCTGCTGACGTGGCATTTTTTTGTCGATTCGTTGAAAATAAAAATTTTTTAGCTGAGAGCTAAAAAATTAGGCTGTTTTCAAAGATGTCATTTTTATGTGTTGTATGGTATACCTTTGAATCTTTAATATTCAATCTTTTTGAGCGGTTGAAATAGTTTTTAGAACAATTTAAAAAAAAACAAAATCAATTAATATTCAGTTTTTGTATATCTTTCTTTGCAAAAAATGAATGCCGACACCGTTGTAATATGATTTCTTTTTGAATGTTTATTGGTTATAGCAGAATTGTTCAGATTCACTTTGAAATCTTTTTTAGTGGAATTTCTAAACCACCGTTACACAAAAAATTTAATAGTTTTAACTAAAATAGCTATTAAAACCAAGTGTTTCATTTTAAAACTTTTTTTTTAAATGAGTAGCCTTAAAAAAAGATTTTTTGAAATACTCAAACGTTTTCGTCTAGCTCTCTTCAAAAGGTTTCGCTAAAATGAATTGAAGAATTGAATGTAGTATTTGAGAAGTTTTAAGACTGATTCTGATTAGTTAAAAATTAGGGTTTTTAGCCAATTTATATTGTTGCTAATCTTAATTTTTAGCCAATCAGAATCAGTATCGAATTTTGTAATAATCACACAAATATTTTTTTCGCAACAGTTTAAAAGCAAAGATCTACACTACTGCAAATTTTAAAACTATATAATCTGTTATAAGATGCAAAACCTAAATCTGTTTAAAAAAAACAAAACGAAAAATTTGTTTTTCTTATCTCGGCCATTTTTCACCTCTGCTTGAGCCCGCAGCAGCAAGAATTATGGTGTAATAATCAATTCTAGTTGATACTATTTTCGTTGACGGAAAGACATTAAAATTTGGTATTTTTTCATCTGTCGGCAGCATGGCTGAGGTAGAAATGTATTAATGGCGAACGTGATCGACACGCTAAGGGTTTAAAACTTACTCTCTTCATTCTGTAGTGTCCTTTGAAAAGACTCTTTACGGCTTCTAATTACCGGTCTTAGCAACCGTTTCTAAATTTTAATGATATTATTATGTAGAAACTAAAAAACCAAATAAAAAATTTAAACCGGATAGCAGTTATGAGATCGATTCAGCCGCAATAAGTGTGAGGTGTTTAGTGTTTCAAGTTGTAAAAACTAATGTTTTTTTTTAATGCAAGTGAGAAAGTGTGATTTTTGGGATGGACAAATTACAAATTACAAAATGCAACTTTAAAGCCGAGAAACCTTTCAAAATCTTAAAGTGACTGCTTTACGCAGTAGGTTTATTAGTACAAAATGTAGTTTTATATATATACATGTATATTTTTGTCGTTAAACACAAAGTTTTATCTCAAATCAATATCAACCAATGTAAATATAATAAAAAATAAGCATCTAGCTATTAGAGGCGGAAAAATATATTGAAGCTGAATCTTAAATTTTTTGTTAAGTTTGATAATTTAGGGTGACTCTTCCTTTGTCATTCAGTAGATGCCTATCTCGGTAAAGCTTGGGCGTTGATGAATTACTAGTAGAAAAAAGGCTACCGTGTATCACTGGCTGTTGCTTAAAGTAAAGTGATTGATTTTATAGACCCGCAAAAATATTCTCGTAAAGTAATTAAATGCAAAATATAATTTAATTGAAAGAAAAGCATTCTCTCGGACCCTACTAAATCTTGGCACAATTTCAAATCGTGTGAAAATTTTGCAAATTAACGGATTTGGAAAAAGTTGATTTCAGTAAAGTGCAGCGTAACTGCGAAAAGCACACCGCTATGCCCAAAAGGCATACTGACGGTAGTTCCGATATGCTAGCCACTAAACGAGTTTTCTATCAGTTGATTTTGTTAAACGTCATTAATTAGATTAACAAAAGAAGCATTTTTAAAGTTTTTTGACAAGCTGTGTTAAAAAACTAAATTATGCAACGTTTTCATTTGACAACTCTAAAGAAATTCCAGTGCCTACAAAACAACTTTTTTATATTTGTGTGTCCTATATTTACAAAAATTTGGTGTTTACTTTTTTAAAGATATTTGTTCAATCGGCTTTAGATTTTTTCAAATCATGTTTCAAAAATCGAATTATTTTACCCTCACTTTTTTGACAAACAAGTTTACTTCATAATCTGCACAAGTCCTTCGTGTAGATTATGAAGTAATTCATTAGTACAGATTATGGAAGCTTTTTGCAAGTCAGCATGGTAAAGAGTTTTCTTCTTAATTCTTCAACTTTTTCTGAAAATTCTTAATACGTATCTACAAAATTAAATTTTCAAAATATTGTTTGACAAAAGCGCAGAAGTTTACTACTTGGATACCACTTTTTTTTACCTACATTTGACAGTGCTTTCTGGTAAATAACTCAATCGCTTTAAGTTTTTTTTACAGTTGTTACGCTTTTTTCAAATAACCTTCAAAATTTGTAAGCAGCAATGATTCAAATAGATTTATGCTTTTTTAACTTATTATAAGTTGTTTATCTTTTCACAAAAACGTTGCGTTTTGCATTTGTTGGATTTGCTTTTTTAGATGATGCTCAACATCAACCAGTTCGGGCGGAAATCCATTCATACATGCAAGAACAGGTTGTATACAAAAACCAAGACATAGGTAAACGGAATTTTGATTTATTGCTACTTTATGGTACCCTTTCATAAATACTTTAACACCATTCATTGATTTGTTATGTTTGCTTTTTACTTTTATTATTACTGCTTACACCATTACAGGGGTGACAAGTTATGGTTTTCAAGCATCGACTTTTTAGAAGAAGGACTAATAACTTACTTTCTCGTGTTACAAAACTTAACCATTTTATTTTTATTTAATCATTTGTAGTTTGTTTAAAAATAGTATTAGAGCATGTATCGTCGTCACTTTTTGATAACAAATGATTAATCTACAACTATGTTTAAAGTAGGCTTATATCAAAAAAATTACAATTGCTGCCCGTTTGCCAGCGTCCGTTTCGGGTTCGGACTTGCGTTTTAAAGAAATTCTGATCAATCAACTTAAATTTATGCATTGTAATTTTATTTTCAATTTTAAGTTTACCCTTTTGCTAATTTCGGCTAGATTCGGGGCTTAAATATGTTTCTAGGTTTGAGCCTAAAGTAGGTCCTAATTACAGTTACGATCATTCAGGATATGACTTTTTGTGGCGTTTATTACTATTTATGGTACTTTTCTTTTTCATTATTACAATTGTTTTCTTACTTACAAAAAACCATTTTTTATATTTATTCTTCCGACTCGCAGGAAAGCGTCGGACACTATACACAGGGCAAATAATTACTCCAAACTGCCAAAATATATTGAAGTCCGCTTGAAATGTTTTATTTTGTTTTTTTTGGCTTTATAGAGAAATGACTGTGAAATTTTCAACTGCTTGTTGAGACCGTCTAGCAGGAAGTAAAGTGTTTTTCCCAAGGACACAACAGCATGGCACGAGTACGTTTTTGAACCGAGACATGTTGATCATAATCACGATGCTCTTAACCATTCGACCATGCTGCCAAGATCATTACGTCGGCCACCATGGTACAATAAATTACTCAGTGTGATAACACTTTGGCTTGCAACCAGAAGGACGCAAGGTCAACATTCACTCTACCTGAGTAATTTCTAGTAAAGGCACTTCACTATACATTCTTATGTGGGGTCATGCTGCTTACTTTCAAAGATGTTTTATTGACTCCGGTAGAACAGAACGCAGGAACCAAAGTAATACGGCTACAAAAGAACATAGGTTATGAGTATCGTCAATAGTTGATCAAAAATTGCCATAGATTCAAAAAACTAAATGATGCTTGTGGTTTTATTATATCTTGTGCGTAGTGGTAGTCGAGATCAGACGTAGAAGCCCATGAAACAAACTGAAGAGCTATGGCATTTTTAGATATGACAAAATTGAAGCTGCTTGCTAAACCCGCCAACCAGATAGGTAGTGCGGTAAAAGAAACAACGTGATAACGGCAGTAGGTTTTGAACATGTCAATTGCGTTCGCCGTCAATATACGGCTCTCCAACCTACTCTGCCACGTGGCCAGTAGTTTTACCAACAATATTTCAAAGTTTTTATTGTGATGATTATAAAATAATGCTGTTGATCAAGTGAATCAAAAGTGTTTTTTGTGTAAACATGCAATATTTTGAATAATTTTGGACTATTTTTATCTGATTTGATCTTTAAATATCCTTTAGACAACATTATAAAAGTTTAAAATATGAAAAATAAGTTTTTGGTTCCTCAAAACCCCTAAGAGACTCCAAAATAAGGATTCTATCATTTATTTCAGAAAACATAATGGGACCCAATTTCCAGATACCGAGCATAGAAGATACTAATTTTTCTATTTAAGAGGTTCATGTTTTCAAGCCACATGCTGGGTTTTTTGGTTGAACATTTAAATCATGGAGTGAAATTGTTTCTGCAAAAAAAAAATTAGTGCTATTATGATTCTAGTTTTCGTAAAAAGTTTCAAATTTAACTTTTTTTTTTAGCCATCTAACATATCCAGCAGCAGCCAGACCGGATTTTAAATTTTGTATTTCAAGAAAATATTTAAAATTCAGAATAGAAGACAACAAGAAAGCTAAGATATTTGCAAAAAAAGCAATTAGACCGTTAGCTTAAACATCTTTATAATGTTAAACAAAGAAAAGTTAAGATATTTGTAAGAAAGGCAATTAAAACGTTTCGGCACTCACTTGACCTATAGCATGTTCAATTCTAAAGAAAATAAAAATCTTTTACACAGGGATATCTAGAACTACGAGATGCGCAACTACATTTTAACGCTGGCATTAAGAGAGTCATATTTATTATGTACCAAAAACAAAACTTATACGAGTTTTTAATGAAAACAAAACGTTTGCTTCAAATCAAACGCAAACAAATTCCACAAATAATTGAAATTAAAGTGCTACATCTGCAGAGTCGAATAAGTTACGTGGTCAAAACTCGATCAGAGCAATATTGTTAGCTTGAGCAAAGGTTCTCAAACTTTTTATAGTTGTGGTAAATCATTTGAAGCAATAACAATATTTCAGAAAATTTTAAGCAAATGTGCAAAATTTTGTCCATATTGCCCGCCAAGTCCGAGTTTGATTCCCGGGAGAGTCACATTAGACACATGTTTACCAACAGCTTGACATTATCAGGTTAAGTAACTGTATTTTGCAGTTGTGACATGCTTCGGCACATAAAATTATTACAATACTTTGTTTTGTCTCTACAAGTAGGCTAGTAACTTTTTTGCTGTACCTAAGCCAGTGATGGCGTTAACAACAGGGCGGCGGCAAAAAAAGAGGGCCCATGTGACAAAGGACATAACAGCTAGAACAAAAATTGATATTACACAAAAAAACATATTTTTCTTATTTCAAAGTTGTTCAAAAGGTTATCACTTCCCAGGAAAGTGAATTTGTCTTAAAAAGATCAAAATCATGTACGTTTGTCGAAATTAAAGTTTTTTTTAAAGAAGAATGAGCTTGGGCTTTTGTTGGTGCTAAAACCACTACTGCTCAAGTTTTAGTGAGCAATAAAACGTACATGTGAACACGGTTTTAAACCAAACATTGAATAATATTGTTAAAAGACTAAGTTAATCAACAATTTATAGCAAGTTGTCACAGCTGACATATAAGTACCACAACATACAAGACTACGTTATAAATAAACAATAGCAATTATCTTGCTAATTTGCTTAAAATTTTTGGTTTTCAAAAATGGTCAAATATGAACGTAAATTTAAACAACGCATGTGATTTTCAGCAAAAATCCAACATGAATAAGATGACAATATTGTTAGGTAAAAACATGATAAATAAAGTTCAGAGCATAATTTGAATCACAGCTAATACTGATAGAGAATAACAACCCCATATTATGTAACTAACATTTATCCATCCTGTTCATCACACACTGACACAGCAATAGTTAAAAATTGCTTTTAATGCAATTGATTTGGCCAATGCTGAAATCTATCTTTTCTGTGTAATCACGTTTTATAAATTAAAATGCAGAAACATTTAGTTACAACATGCTAAGAGAATATTGTAAACTCGCAACACAAATTAAAAGCTAAGCTGATCAAATGCAACTAAAATGAAATGAATATAAATAAAACACTGCATTTTATGTTTCACAGCTACATATAATTTTTAGTGCTGTTTTACAATACAAAAGATATATTTTGGATATATGTATTTTTTGAAGTATATGATGAAATCAAGTTTTAAGAGAATTAAAGTGCTTTACAAAATGCATTACACAATAAGATGATACATGCAGTGGCATTACGTAAAACATCAGGAACAATGTAAAAGAGCAGGAGCAGCTGTACTGCTTTTGAAGTATATAACATCTAGAAGCCATGGTTAATAAACCATGGATGTTAAATCAGTATGAAGATTGATTGAAAATTACAAGCAATCTGCTGTGTCTACCAGTTAATTGTAAAAATAAAATAAATTTATTTAGTTTAATAAGTGTGCCCACAACAATTATGCATAACTTACAACTATTCTTATTTTATAAACAGAGTTCAAAACTACAAAAATGGTTTTCTACAAACATTTCTTTAGCAAAAGTATTTATTAGGCCATTGTAATCAATATTTCCACTGACCTTCTGTTCAATTGACATCATGGCAAGACCGTTTAACTTTTCTGATTTAAATATTAATCACCAGACTCAAAAATACCACTATTTAACAGCATTCATAGTATCAAAAATACTGTCTGCAGTTGCAAGTAAATCATGAAAAGCATTTAAAACCACACTACTATCATTAGAGCTTAAAGAAGTTTGTTCATAAGGAGTTGAAGAGGTTGCTTGGTTCTCATTACTGCTTTCCATATCATTCTCAGTATCAGTGCTAAAATTACATGACAATAGTAAAGCATCTGATACTTAAGACAAATTATTATTTCGAGTCTGGTCATATGCTGAAACTTTCAGAAAAATTGCTTCACTTCTAATGAAGTCTGCCTTCACTTGAAGGATGACTGCTGTTCATGAGAAGGTTTGAAATACTTAGGCAAAGCATCTCCCAATGACTGCTGCAGTTCAGCCCATTCTTTTTTGCTTGTGTTTTTTAGCACCAGATTTACGTTTGAGGCATATTTGAAAATCAAGTTTTTGCAATCATTAACAATATAAAAAAGTGAAGTTTATGCAATCATTAACAACGTTTGAGGCATATTTGAAAATCAAGTTTTTGCAATCATTAACAATATAAAAAAGTGAAGTTTATGCAATCATTAACAATGTAAAAAAGTGAAAGCTATCAAAGTAACAAAATTTGAGCATTTTTTAAAGGGAAAATAATAAAGAGTTAACAAATACATTAACTGGTTAAATACTTTTATGCAACATTGTTTAATCATACACTGAAGTAAATGCAAAACTAGTTAGGCAGTATTATGCAGTACCATATCATATAGCAGAATAATAAATACATTAATTAATTTACCAATTAAAGTGTAAAGCAATCTTACCTTTCCAGCAAGTAATTTCAATTTGCTTTGCTTTGGCTCATTCAGATTTAGTAAAGAGTTACTTTAAAATAATAAGAATGAACAAAACTAAAATTAAATTTGGTGAAAACTCAATTAAAAAAACTTCATTTCAATAAGGTGCTAAACCAATAAACTTGTAAATGACTTGTAATGTTAAAACAATATCAATCAAGCAATGCTAGTTTCAATTGCAAAGAATTCCAAAAAATATTTTATAAACCAGAATGGCGTATTATGCCATGTTGTAACAGCTTTTATTCTGTAAAAGATTTTAATTTTTTTAGAATTGAACATGCTATAGGTCAAGCAAGAAACAAAAGATTTTAATTGCCTTTCACCTAAATTTTTTTGTACTAGTCAATTTTTGAAATTTTGCTCTATTAACTTTGGCTAAATCATACAAAAAAATAGTTTTTAAAAGCGACCACAGGTTTTAGTGAATTTTTCGGTCATCAATCTTTTTAAAAAATCAACAATTTAACGATTGCCCTTGAGGTTATTTTAAATTTAATCAGTATTAGTGATGTCACAGATACAAAATTTTGTGTCTGCAACCCGCAAGTATTTTTGTGACACCGCACTGCACCGCAAAGTTATTACCAAAAACTTACATCGCACTGCACTGCATTGCAAATCATATATTTAAATAGAAAATTTTTTGACATCTTTTCCTTTTTTTAGAAAGGTGTTTGTTCAAACAATACTCACTGTTGTAGTCATCGAAGTAAGCCCTTATATTTTAGATTTTATGGCTATTAGCATTGGCATTAGCAATTCAATAGCTATTGGCATAATCTTGCTATATCATTGGAAGCACTTTAAGCACATTACTCTGCTTGGCATCTCAGCAAGCAGCCTTAATTCAGTAATGTTTCCACAGCTAAAAAAAAACAAATAAAAAATTTCAACCCAACAGCAATATCTTGGCATCTTCAAAAGCTGATAAGATAATTAGGGTCTCTTCAAAAAGTCACCATATGCAATTTTTGTTTGTAAAACTAACTCCAAATCCTCAGTGGTTACTATCACTTCTTGAAAAGCCTTTTTTCTCTTAGTTTTCTTTTTTATTCCATGCTGGTGATGAATGGAGATTCCGGCTAGTTTCACTGAAAAAAATTGCCTACGGTGATTTCTTGAAGAGAGCCAATAATTGCTTTTAGTATAATGCCCCTCAATGTTTTCCTGCAAGCTAAAAAGATATATAAAGAAAATATAATTATCTCTTTTTTTGCAAACACAAACCTTGCTTACTATCAAGTGTTTTTTTTAATGTTTATATATAGCTTGGAATTTGAAAAAATAATCACTTGAACATATTGCATAAATTACTTACATTTTTTAACCATAAAACCTTACCAAAACCCTTGATATGCATTTGTGTTCAAAGCAATAGTTGTTGTCATGCTAAGCTATTTTTGACAGCTATAACAGTATATCAAATCCTCATAAATAATCTTGATTAAACTATAGTTAATAAGTACATTCAATTTAAGGCAAAAATTACATTCTGAAAGAAATCACAAAAAATTAGACACAAGCAGATTAAACCATTAATAAGTTTAGTTAAGATCAATTTTTATTCAATTTATTTGATTTTAAATAATACCAAACTAACCATTGCAGCTAAATAGACTTTTCAAAGTTAATTCTGGTATTGTTTTGTTAAAGCATGTTGCATAATAGATTAATATCCAATTGCAACATGAAGAGAAAACAATGTAATTTTAATGCATTCATACAAATCTTTTTTTGCAAAAGGCCTTTATTTCTTTACTTTCTTAGACGAAAATAGGTCTTAAACTGTTATAAAGATTAGCAACTGAATTACAAACTCCTGTTTTGCAGTTTGTACACATTTACTTAATGCTGCTTTAGCTTTTACATTTTTTCAAGGTATTTTGCCAATGCAATACGTTAACACTGTGGTGTATGTATTTTAAACTATTTTACAGTTTCTAACATGTTACAAAAAAATTGCTTCACCTCCAATAACACATTTTGTATTAACCCAAATTTAAATTGGCTTTTGTTAAATCAATTAAACTAAGTTTACCATTTTTAACTTTTTTGTAATATATAAAAACTGCTTTAAGCCTTAGCTTTCTCCTAACTATGCTGAGAATAATATTGTAGTACTTTTTAATGCTCTACTGAAATCATAATTTACATAGTAGCATAGATGTAGCATTTAAAAATTATTTTTTATTTTTATTTTTTTATTTTTTTTTTATTTTTATCTCTATATTTATCCTCCTGACTCGCAGGAAAGCGACGGAGGCCCTATACATAGGGTAAGAAATTACCCCGACCTGCTTCCGGAGATGCCAAGATATTGCTGTCCGCTAGTAATTTAGTAGAGATATTACTGTAATTTAGAACTGCTTGTCAAGACCACCAAGCAGGGGAAAGTGCCGTAAAGTGTCTTTCCCAAGGACACAACAGAATGGCGCAAGTGGGTTTTGAACCAAGACCATGTTGATCATCAGTCCGGCGCGTTAACCACTCGACCACGCATTTATAAAGATATTGAGACACCACCAGAAAGACTTTGAAAAACTCATTTAAAGAAATACTTGCTACAGTGTACTTTTTAGTTAAACTTTTAAAAAAAATTAAGAAATATCTACATGTTGCTAAAATTAATTATTGAAATGTAATTACTTATTAATGGTTGGCAACTTCAATTTTACATTGAGAGAATTTTCAAAATTCTACAGTTTTATGTCTGATTTTATAATCTGCTCTTTTGTTTTGCTTAAATTAGTATTTCCTATATAAAAAACAATGGCGTTTAAAGGTTGGGTGCTTTTTTACAAAGTAACACAATAGGATATTTTGTAAAGAAGGTTTATTAGGCTAAGTAACAATAGTTGGTTCTCGTTCACTATTAGCCGAGTTTAGTTGATTACCTTTTAAATTTTGGGAAATCCCCAAGCTGCGAGGTTAGTAACGGCGAAAAGTGAATATAAACCCTAATAAATAATAAAAAAAAGCTAAGACTTTGTTTTGGTATTGAATAATCGGGTAAAAGGTATAAAATAAAACAAATGCCAGGTTAATTGCTTAAAAAAGTGGGGAAGCTTCACATACCCTAATTCAAGTTTATCTTCAAAATTCATATTGCTTATTCTTTCTTAGTAATATTTTTTACAAGCCTTTCTCTGCTGTACAATTAGATTCCATGGTTTCTTTAAGTTTAACAGCAGTTCACCTCTCTCTTTATTTATTTTAGTTTCTCTCACATTTCCTTTTTTTTTGGCCGCTTTACGCGCTATTTACATTATAAATTACCGGTACTATGGAAAGAGGCTATTCAGTTGATTATGCTCTTGACACTTTGCTTTCTGTGATTAGATTAATGAAGGGGAACAGCTAAATCGGCAACCCAAGCAATAACATTATGCAAAATAAGATTTGCTTAAAATTTAAATGTAAACTTTTCATAATTTGCACGCGGCCCGGCGCGGTACGCGGCAAGATCCTTCAAAAAAGGTTACTACGCTGCACTGCGCGGTTGACATCACTAATCAGTATCATTTATTGCTTGCAGGTTATCCTAATCGACTTGATCGAAAGCCGAAAGGTTCTCGTAATATGCCAGAAAAAATAAAAAAGAAGGTTCTTTTCGGAAAAAAATGAGTGTTTTTGTTTTATTTATTATGACTTTTTATTTTTTGCTTTCACGAGAACTTCCTTTAGTAAAACCCACTGTACTTTTTGATTCATTTATAATTATTGAATAATAGTTATATTTTTTATTATAATCAAGAAATTACATTATTTTAAATCAATTTAATGACTGTATTTTACTTATTAATAGTTTACTTGTCTACTTGTAGTATGTTATTTTCGGCATCAGCCTTTGTTTAATATGGGGGGCTTAGCAAGGGCGCCGTCAGTCAATTAGACAGATCAAATAGACGTCTGTATTTGTAGTTGGTTAGAAACTTTTTGAGGGTTTTGAAGAAGTGCTGAAGGGAGTGTGAAACTTTTGTAAAAAGCTGGAAATTTTATTGGGGCGTAATATAAAAAAAAATAAACGTTTGTTGTTCAATTTTTTAATGTAATCGATAAAAAGTCTTTAAATGTAGTTTCATGAGATATTTAAGAGTAAGTTTTGCGAACTTGTTTTCAAAAGTAAAAATTAAAATAATTCTTTTAAAGGGTTATTAAGGTTGGAATGGACTTGATATTTTTTTTAGAGACTATTTAGATACGACCATTTCAATGTTTCATTAAGAATTTACTGATAAACATTAATATTACCAACTTATCAGAATTTACCGATAAATTTGTTGTAAAAGTGCGCCGGTGTATTTTTTTAAACAATGCAATGTTTTTGTCATAATGTCACTGGAAATTCTTCAAACAATATCCTGGAATGGATGTATTCATATGACAATTATATGTTTATTATAAACATAGTTGTACCTGCCGGGGGGTCAAAACGGCAATGATTCCCTCCCCACGAAGTTGACATTTTTGAGACAAAATTTTTCTTTCTTTTTGGTTTTCAACCTAAAATCTTAGACAATTTTTTTCTCATATCCATAAAATATTAGAAAATCATAATTCGGGCAATTGTTACAAAATCTGGGGAAAATTTCATTGCCCCTCTCCAATTTTTTTTAGGCTAGTACGCCTATGATTATGAATAAAATCTAAACAATTAGATTTATTTGAAACTGTTTATTTTTAAGTGGACTAAGGTTTTTTGATAACAAAAACGATTCTTGCATTACCAGTTGTACGTTAATTACATACCTTTATACTGTAGAAGTCCAAAAAAAATTTGTGAAATGTTTCTTGTGATGGTTATAATTTGGTGACACCTTTTTTGAACGAATTGCTTTTTTGCTGTGGTTTTTGTTTTGTTTATCTTTTTTATGTATGTAATGTGTGTTTATGTACATTATATTGTGCCTTTGAACTTCGATATAAATTTTGTTGTATAGTTTTATTATTATTATTTTTATTTTATCTCTATACTGTATTTATCTTTCTGACTTGCAGGAAAGCGAGGGAGGCGCTAATTCATAGGACAAGCAATTATCTGACCTGCTCCAGAGATGCTAAGATATTGCTGTCCGCTTGAAATTTTTTTGTTTTGGTTTTTTAGTTTTATAGTGATATAACTGAAATCTAGAAATGCTTGCTAAAACCGCCAAGCAGGGGAAGTTTTGTAAAGTGTCTTTCCCAAGGATACCACAGAATGGCGCGAGGTTTTGAACCGAGACCATGTCGATGACAATCATGGCGCTCAAACCATTCGACTACGCTGCCGATAATTTATTATTTATTAGATAAGGATGACAGATTTTGAGGTTTAGCAGTGGCATATAACAAGGACAGCACCAAGTTTTTATACTAACTGGCCGACGCTAGGATAAACAGTTTAGGAATTTGAGCAAATGTTCTTTTCGGATTTTTTTTTTTTTTATGGTCATTCCACGTCAAATCATCGTAGAAAATTATTCATGGTCTTGAAATTTTGTGAAAATTTCTGGAAAAGATAAAATTATCTTCTATATCAGCTGTGCCAAATATTAACTAACTCTTTTTTTTAGTTTCTTAGTTATGGAAATTTTAAAAATTTGAATTTGTGGACATTAAGTGATGTGTGACGCTATTTTTGCGGTTTTTTGCTTATATCTTATTCAATTTTGGATCGATTTTGTTTTTTAAGACATCAATAAAAAGATCTCAGGGAACTGCATCTGAGCACAGAACATCAGTTCTTGGTAAAATCTGTGAATAAAAGGCAAAAATACTTGTTTAACTTCAAAGATTGCAAAAAAGTAAATATAAAAAATTATTTTTAAATTTTCACTTTATTAGTCTTTAAAAATCTGCGTTAGGTTTTCTAATTTTACAAAAAAAAGTTAATTTTACGTCTTGAACTCAATTACTTATTTACGGTAAATGCGATTTATTCTTGATTTGACAAAAGAAGTTTGTCCTGATCTGCTAATTATGTAGCCCAATATATAGTTCTACCTTAATCATTGGATAGAAAACTTGTGTACTTGAGTTATTTAATGGTTTCTAGTCCTTCAGCAATATAATGGACGTAAGTTGAACAATTTTTTACTAAATACTTATAACTAGATTTTAAAGTTAGAAAGTTAGCCTAGCCCTAGCAGACCCGACTTATTCTTTCCATGGCTCGTGATGTTAAAAATATTTTTAAAATATTTGTTCATCTAGATTTTGTATCGCATTCATTACTCCATCCGATAACGATACTCTATTGATTTCTTTACGATCTTGATGAGTATCATAAGTTTCTAAATTGTATCGCAATGGAATTATCTAATATTTTAGTCTCGTATTACCAATTTTCTTTGTTGCAAAAGCCTCGGCTCTGCCTAGTCCCTACTACGAGACAACTGAAAACGGAGAGAGAGACACAATTTGTCACACAGACAGACAATCGAAAGATATAAGAGACACAGAAACTCGCTAGATCTTTCTCTCTCTCTCTCTGGTCCTATTTGAACACCGACCGTGAGGGTATGCAGCCAGCTAAACTTCTCTCGCACAGAAGAGGTTACCCGACACAGTTTATATCAATATTGTAATTTAATAATGTTATCGTAACTGGTGCGGCGGTTTTAGACTAATACTTCACAGTCTGAAACAAGTACAATATAATATTAAAATATAAAGTTAATTTAGCAAATAGAACATCGGTTATTATCTTCCAAATTAATAGATTGAAATTGATACATAAAGAACACAAGCATATCTCAGCTAGCACCTCGCCATGTGCTTAATTCAGTTAAGACAAAGAATTACGCCACCGTGTTGCCAACAAAAAAGATAGGTGATAAATTAAAAGTTTAAGGGCGAAATAACATGTATATCGACAACAACAACTTCACATCATTCTTTTTTGGCAATTTATAATGTCCATCTATTTTCTTACATGAATTGTCATATATTTATATGAGCACATACAAGGTGCAGTATCTTCATTATCAGGAGTAGTTTTAAAATCAGCATTTAGCCATTGCTTGACTTCAGCGTGCAGTAATTCACATGTAGTGTATTGACATCATCATAGCATATATATTTAGCATCATCCTTTATATAAATTTTCATCAAATGTGCATTGTTACAATAAATCAAAGTGCAACTGGAGCACTTGTTCATGGGTGCATTAACATCACCACCACAACGTTGTTCAGTATGGCCTAACAATAGCCATCCAAATTTTCGATAGTTTTGCAGGAACTTTACACTCTGCACTGCGCCTTACTTTAGTCATATTAAGCAATTCTTCAGAGTTATTGACAATCAAGAGATCTACATTTTTAGCCTCAATTAAAGGAATTTCAATATCTTTTAGATAAGAAATGTTGCCTTTCAATAGCTTCTTTTCTATCTGGGTTATTGTGTCTAGCAACTTTTTCAACGCTAACGACATTTTTCAACAAAAATATTTGATTAAATTTTAAACCCTTTATTTCTAGATCTACTTTATAAGCGTCTTCTTCTTTAGACGCAGTAGCAGTAGCCAACTCAACTTTAAATGCTTTTCTCTCTTGAATGGGTATTTCTAACATCTCTATAAATCTATTGGTTGCCATGGTTTTAGAAGAACCACTATCAAGCAGACAATTCACTTTTACAATTTTGTTAGAGCAGCAGACTGTAGCCTACATTGACAGAAATAAAAGGGAGAATTTTCCTTTCCTTATTCAAAAAAGCATTATATATTTTAACATTAACACTTTCAGCAATGCTTTTCTCAGTATCATTATTATAACCTGATTTATCATTTATACAAAGTAAATGATGATGGTCATAACTTTGACACACTTGACAACAATATTTGGACTTGCATTCAGCACGCACATGTTCAAAGTTCAAACATTTGTAGCAATATCTACTCTTTCTAACAACTGACCACTTATCTCCATACTCATTAAATTTGACGCATTTCCATAAACCCTGCAAAGACTTGTCATCACAGCCACGCACAGTGCACATTATTTCACTAGCACTTGGTGAATATGGTTTAACATAAGATGGCTTATCAAACCCAGTTCAGTATCAGTATCTTTTATTTCCGTCCCGCCAGTAAAAAAAGACACAAATAACAACAATAGATTACATAGCACAAAGCAGAACAAGAAAAAGAAGCAACAAAACGCCAAACGTTATATCATGCAATAAAAAAAGATTAAAATAGTATGTAGAAAGCAGGGCTGCGAACTCGAAGCATTTTTAATCGAGTTCGAGTTCTTTAAATTTAAATTGTTTGAGTTCGAGTTCGAGTTCAAGTTCACAAAAAAATTGCAAGTTCGAGTTCGAGTTTTGTTTTAATTAATTTAATTAATTATTTTACACGTATCAGAATTTCTAGCCTGGTTAAGCACGAAGTTATTACAATTTACAATATTCTGGGGCGTACATTAATTAATTTATTCTACACGTATCAGATTTTCTATCCTGGTTAAGAACGAAGTTATTACAATTTACAACATTCTGCAGCGTACGTTAATTAAATTATTTTACGCATATCAGAATTTCTAGTCTGGTTAAGTACGAAGTTATTATAATTTACAACATTCGTAGGCGTACGTTAATTTATTTTACATATATCAGATTTTCTAGCCTTGTAAATGCGAATTACTTTGTTGCCCCCTGGCCACGACTAAAGTGAGGTGACGGTTTCAATTCCATTCTATATAGACAAATGTCACATGAACTCGCATGATTTCAGGTTATGTGTGTCTCGTGCAATCTTATGGCCATCCCGCGATCCCGTGACAGTGGCGTAAATCAAATTTATAAGAAGAATCGTAAGTTGTCGTATCAATTCGAAGGAGCCAATCACATTGTCAGTTCACCTAACAATGGCAACGCTGCCAACTAACTTTTATTTAACATACAAAAACAATAAACTATTTAACATTTATTAACTGTGACAGAACAATTGTTGTTAAATTTAGAATTTACACGAATCATTAACTCTATTACGACTGGGGGAGGGGGCGGAAAGTACTACACCTAACTAATTTAACAAGCCGTACAACAATTAAAAATTAAATATTTACGTTGGAAAACGTTAACAAAATTTTAATAAACAAGTATTTTATTAATGGATTGGCGTACTTCACCAAAAGAAGAAAACATTCGAAATAAAAAAAAATTTCTGTAAAATTAAAAAAATCGCTGTGATCAAAAGCAATCAACTCTAAACAAATTAGTCAAGTCGAAATATTTTTTTATAGTGAAAAAAAATTAAGGTGAGTTTTCTGCGATTTGGAATTACAAACATAATTTTTTGTGTAATGATTTGCCTTTCTTTTTATGTATGAAGTTTCTTGCCTAAATTGTTTACAAAAGTAAGTGAATTTAAAAAATCATTTGATAAATCGCAAAGATCGAAGCGTTGTAAACACTAATAAAAGATTTTAGCAGACTTGCGGGGGTGAAGAATTTCTTTCTCTGAAACAGTAATAATCTTGCCAAGTGGATTTCAACTGCCACCATTTCTACTTCTAATTTTGCGGATTAATGACGTTCGACAAACAGCCGAAGTCATTGATTCTCTCAAATCGCTCTCTTCGTTTTCCAAGCCAATTTACGAAAATTGACCACTTTTTTAAAACTCGCTTTTTTGATCCCAAATAATGTTTAAATGCCACATTTAAGTATTTATATTATTATAAAAGACTATGAAATTTCTTGTCTATGCAAACTTGAATGACAATTATAGCGTTAGTAATTGTCGAGAAATAAGCAAGAAAAGAGCGCGGGCATTTAACCCTCCCCCCAGTCGTACAAAGTTTCCAAATATCCCAGTCGGAATAGAGTTAAGAGGATAATTCAACCGTGAAAAACTGAGCACATGATAAAATTGCTTTGTCATCAATGTTACCAATTTTAATCTATTATTTAACAAAATAAAAGAGGGTAGCAAATTATAATTGGGGACCTTTGCTGAGAAATGTTATAGTCAAATTTACTTATTAAATGAACTCGAACTCGACAAACTGTTTTCAAGTTCGAGTTCAGAAATTTTTATTTTTCGAGTTCGAGTTCGAGTTCAACAAAAATTGCCGAGTTCTTCGAGTTCGAGTTCGCAGCTTTGGTAGAAAGTATATGCATGATTGCAGCAGTTAATTGCTTTTTCTCACCATTTAGGGTCATTTTTCAATTTTCCTTCTACGTTATCGAATTGCATAAGCGGATGCAATATCAAATTCAATTGTTTTTCAAAACCAAGTTTAAGAAATAATTAAAATCAGACGTAAATACATTGGATTCACACAAAATTTTAGCAAGTTTATCTCTAGTTTGCTTGGACAATTGAGCATTAATTTTTTTTAAAAACTAGGCGAATTAATCGTAGCAATTTGATCACTATGAGTAAATAAAATTTAACATCTTAATAGGCTTGAAATGAATCGGAATTCTATTTTACTGGTTCCTTTCTGGTAATGTGTACTATATGCACTTCAACAACCATAAAAGAATGTTAAAAAACCTGTCCAGCTTATCAAGTGCAGTCCTTAAAGCAACTTGAGAATCTTTAATCCTATCACAACATTTTATTGCATCAGTTGCCTTTCTTGTACAACGTGATTGAAGGATATCATAGATTAGTGCATATTGCTCTCCATAAATAAAAAGAATTCTATCTATCCCATGCCGAAAAGATATATGCTTTCTTGGGTCACCATTAAAAGCTACTTTGGATCCACTTTGCGTTAACACCTTCCCAGCAAGATAATTGTCAACAATGCTAATGCCAATATGCCAAATCAGGCTTTATTATTCACTTTATTCTCATTAATCAAACAATTCATTTTTTCATCATGATATATATGAGAGCCTTTTCTCGTGGACTGCTTAAGGCAGTGGTTTTCAACCCGTGGGCCACGACGCTGTTTTTAGTGGGCTACAGAGCAAAAATCAGAATGAAAGCAGTATGAGACTTGCATGATGATGTTATTATAATCGAAAAATCGGAAACAAATTCCAAGTAAGGACTTTTTTTGATGTTTTTGGGACAAAAATTGAGAAATCGCCGACAAATTTCAAGTGAAGACTTCTTTTTTTAGAGATTACCAGGTTTTTCCGATGGAAATTAAATTCTATTCACCAAAGTGGGTCGTTAAGTTACCTTAGGTTGGAAAGTTGGCCACGGTATGAAAAAGGTTGAAAATTACTGGCTTAATTTTTGATGATTTCAACACAATTTTACTGTCCCCGTTTTTAGAGAGAGTAAGAACAGCATTGGCATTATCATTACTTAAACCAAAATTTAACCCTTAGATTACACTAACTTTTTGCGACTAAAACACTAATTCCTTACCGTGTACATTTAGTAAGGAAATCAGAATAATAGTAAAGTTGTTTCTTTATTTTTTGTGATACTACTTGCAAATAACCTTGCTTAACTATTAATTGGATTATGTGTCCAAAATTTTAAGGGCTGTTAGCCATCAGGCTTTGCCAACACGTCGTTATTGCAAGTAAATTTTATTGAAATCATGACCTTTTCAGCTTTTTTGTCCTTTCTTGTCCAACGCAGAGTTAAAAAATTAAATAATTTTTAGAAATGATCTTGTACTGATGTTGAATTAGAAAGCCCAGTAGCAGGCCTATCGAAAGCCCACAGAGTGTTGGAAATGTTAGCCGACTATTCTAGACACAAATTTTACAAAACTGCGGTTAACAAACATTGAACCAATACAGTACAAACACGCAAAAACGGTGGGGCAGAAAATCTTACTTCAGGATAAATTGTGCAGTACACCATATGGCTGTGCGGTGCGTTTAGCAGCGCATCTGCCGACAATTCAAACTTTAATGGGCGTAACAGAATGATTAATGTGCTCATGTCACGGGCGAAGGAGGCAAACAAAACTGGGAAAAACAATTATGAATTTTTTACACAAAATGGGTGGTTTTGGCACCAGGCCTACATTTAAGATCTTATATTTCTTTGAATCAACTGTTTAAACTCAATTTCACAACAAAATTAAAAGGCAAAGTTACTGGGTAAGCACAAGTTTGTTTCATTGGTAGCTAAGTACATGGGAGACAGACTTTGGTTGAAACAGAATGTTCTCCACAGACATTCCTCTGGCATTTATGGCACACTTGCTGGATTTTTCTATCCTTGCTGTGGGGACACATGTAGCATATCTTCCTTTTAGGCACAAACTCATTTGGTATATGAGGAATATCTGCCACAGTTTGTTTAATAAAATATCCCATCTGTTCAATTACAGCTCTGGATGTTTTTCGAAGATGCCCTTTCTGGATAAGCCTTGAAATTTCTGCATCAACGAGTTTCTCACCAAGGTCCTTTAGAAATAACTTGCGTTTGTTTGTTTTGCGCGCATTCCATTCAGGGTGCTCACAGGTCCAAACAATGAAAGCTGCTACAACATCTACTAGGTTGTGGAAAAAACTCGTAGGCCATCTCCTGATCTGTCTCTTTGACATGTAGTTGCAAACTAGCATGTAGTTGTGAACTAGCATGTCAAGGCAGTCCACTCCTCCCTTTGTTTCATTGTAAAAGATGTTTATTTCAGGTTTTTTTTCATCATCATCTGTCACTGAAATACTGTTGTGCATGGTCGAAAGCAATAGTACAGCTTTATTTTTTTGGCACATATGACACAACAGTGGATTTTTGCTGAAAAGCAAAAATTGAACTTTTTTCTTCTCTTGACCTTGATGGAAGACAGGATGGAGGAATGAAGGTTTTGTTCTTTCTAACTATTCCAACAAGTGTAGCCCATTTTGGAGAAGAGTTGTGGCCAACACGTGAAATAATTGTCCATCGTGATATTTCTCCCGGAATGAGTAAATGGACTGATCAGTTCTAGAACAACTTTTCGGCCAAGGTTCTGTTGAGGAGCATTTCCTTCTTTGCCGAGATAAGGTTTGGCTTTGAGTGGATAAAACGATTTTGCATCGCAGATCCAAAATATTTTCATCCCATAATTATCAGGCTTACCGGGAATATATTGGCGAAAAGGACATCAACCTCTAAATGGTACCAGTTGTTCATCTACAGTTAGATATTTGCTGGGCGTATAGTACCTGAGTAGAAGAGTATTTATTTCATTGAACAGGTCCCGAATAGGTGCTAGTTTGTCTGCATCTCTTCTAGCTGTTCTAGTTTCCTTATTGTCAAACTGCATAAATCGAGTTAGGGCAATAAAGCGGTACTTTGGCATTGTTGGCTCGGAATATTGGAGGTCAATACTTTTTCTCCCATAGATCGTTCAAAGAAAGGTAATTTTGTTTTAGGTGGTCTGCAGTAACACAAGCCCTATGTAGGCCAAAATTGCAGTTCTGTCTGTTGGTTTCCATTTGCTGTCACCGTACTTTTTGTCGTAAACTCTTTTAGCTTCCATGTTTTTGTTAGTGACAACAACGACATACATACCATGATGAGAAACTCTTTTCTCTCCGTTTGTTTCTTTATTAATAGAACGCCGACAGGAGCGTCGGCACTCGTACGCTTGACTACATGCTCCTTTGGACGACTGAGTCGTCAAAAAATACATCGATTTATATATTGAACTACATAAAAGTTTGGTTTGTTTTTGCAAAAGCGTGAACAAAAATTGGTCAGATTGTTAATGATGCAATTGTTGAAAATAACAAACTTTTTAAATTAAATTGTAAGGCGTGGTAGAGTGTAAGTTTTCATTAAATTTTAGCTTAATAAATTAATAGTTATGCCAAGTTAGTGAAATCAAATTGAACTACATAAAAGTTTGTTTTGTTTTTGCAAAAGCGTGAACAAAAATTGGTCAGATTGTTGATGTAGCTATTTTTGAAAAATAACAAACTTTATAAATTAAATTATAAGATATGATAGAGAGTAAGTTTTGAATAAATTTTAGAATAAAAACTATAGCCAATATATAAGGACGTACGAGCACGACCACGTAAAATTATAAAGAATTTTACGCAGTTGATAATGGAATGAGTAATAATTCCTAATAAACTTTTTATTATTAAATAATTTTATTTTTTGTATATATAATATATATCCTTAATATAAAATTATTTTAATATAGATAAGTTTATGACGTAAGATTGAGGCAAATAAAAAGTTTAAATCATCTAATTTTCACTTCAGGTATTATAGCAGTGCTTCTTAACCTTTTTTTGTGGCGACCCAAATGTTAAGCGGAAATCGAGAGTAAAGTTTTGGCGACCCAATATTTTTTATAGACGTTATTGCAAGCATAATAAGGGAACTAAACTTATGACCTCTGAGGCTGGTCATGCAATTGACATGCAATACTTTGTGGGTAGGACAAAAAATTGTGTGGGTTCTAAGACGTAGACCAATTTTTGTCCCCAAATCAAGGTGTTTTCTAAAAAAAAGGTGTTTCTTTGAATTCAGTCTCGGATTTCTGATTTTTCGTCCCAAAATCATAGTGTTTTCCAAAAAAAAAGTTGTCACTTGAATAGTCTCGGATTTCTCATTTTTTGTCCCAAATTTTTGTTCTTTATAAAGTAAAAATTTTGGGTCAACCCTAGGTCGCGACCCAAAAGTAGGTCCAAATTGACACAAGAGAATGAAAATGGTTTAATTGTTACACAACTAGCCTACACTTGTCGGAGACCCAATCAAACTAGACGGCGGCCCAGGGGTTGAGAAGCACTGTGTTATAGGGAGAGATTTTTTTTAAGAGAATATTTTTGTTTTGGGATGAAAATCAAGTAATCCGAGACGGATGAAAACCAAGAAATTGGAAACTGATACGAAGTGAAGACTTTTTTCTTTCAGAGAACACTAGTTTTTAGGGACGAATTTTTTTCTATTAACTAGTGTCCTGGTTTGCCGCTCCCAGAATAAAAAATTGGGAGGCGAAACAATCTTTGCTGGAATTTTATGCGACGAGTGCCCAAAAACCAAAATTATAGGCTTCCACTTTTTTAAAAACTAAATCGGTTTTTTCACAATAAAATGAAAGTAATTCTACTCAAAAAATACGTACAAAAAAAACTCCTTTCATCCCAAATAATGCATGCTCAATGCTGGAAAAATTGTGAAATTGCCAATGATGCTTCTCGGTGTGCCAATTGCCGCCCTTGCCCTCCAGCTTGGTATGGCTATGATTATATGTTATGTTTATGTTAATTATTTATAGGCTATGCTTACATAACCATTTACGTCTATTATATGCTAAAACATTTCAACATTCTGTGGAAGTGAGAATAAACTACATCCGGTTGTGAGCTTATCTTCGATATGTTGGGAGGAATGAGTATACCCTATCAAAACTTCTTCCAGGTCACCCTTGAGAAAGGTGTAGCACTTATGAGCCTCCCTAAATATGGGTTACTAAAATTTAATTTCCCTCATAATAGACTTTAAATGATAGAATTTCAGGGTGAAAAGTATAAAATTTGAGAGTAATTGAAAGTGAAGACCTTTTTTTTAGGGAACGCTACAATTTTGGGACGAAAATCGGTTTAGAACACCATATGATATTAGGACTAAAAATTTAAATTTCACAAACAATTTTTTTCTACCCGTAAAATATTGCATGTCTTGGTCTACAACGCCACGATCTTAAGACTAAAAATTAGAATCTCACACAGAATTTTTTCGTACCCGTAAAATACTGCTTGTCTTACTCACTTACTACCCATTTTGGCATGGCAATTGCATGACCAGTCTCAGAGGTCATCGCACGCCACTGTCAACCACATATGCGAGTTTTAATATACGAGTCTGCTGTGTAGTGAACGAAAAAAATAAAATCTTGCTTGATTGATTGATTAAACCGTTGATTGAACATAGGCAACGTTGGCTAAATAAATTAGTGAGATTTAAATTTTTTTAAATAAATCTAAATGGAATCTAATCGATGGGCTATTTGTATCAATCTGAATAGCTTGAAAGAATTCGATGATTTGTTTGAAAACAAGAAAGAAATAGTGTCACAAACTGAAACCGATTATAATAATTTTTTTCCCAAGTATGAAAATATTTCTTTCGATACCATAAAAATTTTTGGTCCAAAATGGAATGGATTTTATTTTCAAATAAATGTGGAAGCATGCTGGTTTTTATTTTATTTAGTAGGTAACTGTTATTTGTTGTTGATTAAAAATTATTTGTGCCTCACCTACCAAAAGCCTCACCGCACGTCACTGGATGATTCTTCATCATCATCGCTGTCGTTTTGAAGATGAAGTTCAGCTTGCATAGTCTCAAAAACTTTTCTAGTAGCCATTTTTGCTTTAAACTATTGAATACTCTACATCTACATGTGAAAAAGAAACATAATTACTTCATTTGTGCAAAGTAAAACCGAGAAACTTGTGGGTACTGCCAACAGTACGTTTGTCTTCTACATGCAAGCAGACCTAACAGTAATTACGATATGAATAAACAAACCTCAGACGACTAAGTACTGATATTTATTACTTCTCTATCAATGAATTAATTTGGACTAAGTTTGCCTGTCCGGTCTTTACGAAATCAAACACGATAAGAAAGAGCGGTGATAAATGAGGACGCTAGTCACATCTTTCACGTGGTGGCAATGAAGCGTTAAATAGGTCACTAGAACCAATAAAGAAAAGGCAGGAAACAAGTACATGCGTTTCCTACAAAACTAAATCAGCTAAGAGCGTTTTGACCAATAAAGAAAAGGCAGGGGACAAGTACAAAACTAAACTAAATCAGGTAAGAGCATTTTGACTGAATAACCTTGCCGGGCCTCAGAGGCCCCTCTATTTACATTTTAAGGATGGAGTTTTAAAAACAAAAATAAACAAACAAAAAACGATTGTGAACTAAACAATGCAATTCAAGACTAGTAAAATAAGGCGATTGAGGCTTATCAGGAGGAGTGACATCCCAATTCGTAAAATAAAATATTTATGCAAAATTTAGTTTCAAACGGGCCTCATAGGCCCCTAATAGTAGTTTAAGGGTTAAATCAACGTCATCATTATATATGGTACTCATCAGCTTAATCCTTCGCTTTGGTGGTAAACTTTTTGAAGATAATTTTTTCGATAGAATAGTTCTCTTTGAGCTTCTGCTTGTAGCTGAAGACTTCTTGGAACATGAACTAACATTTTTTTATAAAGTTTTGTTTTAAACTTGCTTGTAGTTCAGTTTTTTCTTTGACATCTCTTCTTTTAGCATATTAATAGTTCTTTTTGACAATTTCATATTGGGTTTCAATCAATTTTTTCAAAGTATCTTTTTTCATTTTTTTTCATCAATTTTTGAAAGCTTTACAACTATTATAAATTTCTAATAAATCAATTCGCTTCACATTTAGCATTGTCAAATCAATAAATTCTTTTGCGAATGTTTCAATCTGATCACCATCTAAGTCTAGTTTAGAGAATGAAATTGCAGCTTTATTAGAACTTCTTGTCAGTTCTCTCAAGTCTCTTTTTAAACGTGAGGTTTTAACAACGTTACTCTCACCACTTCCCAAATACACCATTGGAAGCAATATCATCTTGATTGATTAATGTCTCGTCATCACATGACCGGATTGTAACAGCTTGTTTTTATTGCTTTCAATATTTCTTCAACGTTCTATTTGAATAAGGTACATGGAGTAAGGTTGTTAAAAACTTTTGTTACCAAGTAAATTTAAATAAATACAATTGTTAACTTCTTTGATCTAAATTTTGTAAAATTTTGCTCTAAACATTCTGCTATGGAACACTCAGAGGAAATTAAAAAAAGAATGAAGCAAATGGAGGTAAGACTTAATCAATATGAACAGGATTTTAGAAGTAAAAAGGCTTGTTCTCCTGGTGCTGCTGTTTCTGCTGTTTCTGTTGTTTCAGGTGCAGAGGAGCAACAAGAATCTGATCTAAAGACCCTGAGAAGAGAATTTGAGGACCTAAAAACTCTTGTCTCAACTTTGGTCCCCAAAATTGAGAAGATTGAAAAGGATATGGATGATCAGGAACAATACAGCAGGTCAAACTGCCTTATTGTTCATGGAGTCAAAAATATTCCAAAACGGGGGGAGTATTTAGATAATGAAAATTTCATTTGTTCAGAACTAAACAAAAAATTAACCCTAAACCCTCCTATTCAGGCTTCTGACCTAGACATAGCTCATCCTCTTCCTTCCAGAAAAGGAGATGCTATGATTGTCAAGTTTCTTCGACGGACACAAAGGAACTTAATCTACTCAAAGAAGAGACAATTAAAGGGCAGTGGAATGATCATTACAGAGTCCCTGACGAAACGAAGATTGAAGTTACTGGAAGCTGCCAAATCTGCCTTTGGACGCTTCTCGGCTTGGTCTATGAAAGGTGATGTGTATGTTTTTCATAATAAAAAACATCTTGTCAATGATTTTGTTGACATTAATAGAATTAAAAACACCTCTACCTATGCTAGTGTCACCACAAATCTCACTAATTAATTAACTAATTAAATATTTTCTTGGTAGCAAGTTCAAGGTTTTTAGTTGTATCTGTTCTTAAAAGAAAATCTCAGCTAAATTACATTTACTTCAACTTTTTTTTTCTTTTTTTGTAATTTAGTTTTCACACCTGTTGTTTATATTTTTCTGCTTGCTTATTTTATTTTATTTTAAACTGTTTTTAATTGTTTGTTTGTTTTACTTGTTTTAGTGTATACAGTACTTTTTATTTTAATTTTTTTTCTTTTTATGAGTGTTTGAACATAATTTCTGCTAAATTATAATGGTTCACAACAAAACAAAGTTTTGTTTTAAATGTAGCCTTAAATTATCAAAAAACAGTCAACATTTTCAATGCCATGGATGTAACTCACATTATCACTTACTATGCAGATCTGCACAAAATACCCAATCACAAGTTTCACCTAACATTTATCTTAAAAACTGGTTGTGTTTGTCTTGTGCCAACTCAATCTTCCCTTTCCATTCATTAGCAAATAACGAACTTTCTGATCTTTTTAATGAAGGTTTCTTGTCAAAAATTTTTTCTGTAGAATTAAACAATCAATTTTCAAATCAACCAAATAATAGTCTCAACTTTAACAATACTGACAAAAATGATACTTTATTAGACATTTCACTAAATGATACATATTTTACAACTCAAGAAGTAAACCAATCATTTAACAAAAATAAAAACAAAACATTTTTTACCATGTGCTTAAACTTACGATCATTAGTAAATCCCCATAATTTTAACAAACTTGAATGTCTGATCTCAGAATTACAAATAAAACCTGATATAATAGCTATTAATGAAACTTGGGAAAAGCCAAGCTCATCTGGACAATACAAAAACCTAAATGGTTACAATTTTATTTCAAACCCTAAACTAAAAAGTAAAGGTGGTGGGGTTGGTATGTACATTAAAAATACATTAGTCTTTTTATTATGTTCTGAATTGTCTATAATGAAAGAAAAAGTTTTTGAGTCTTTGTTTATAAAAGTCCACTTCAAAAACAAATCAATATTTTTTGGTACAATTTACAGGCCACCTAGACAAGATAAAAATTCAATAGATTCTTTTAATAATTCTCTTCACTATGTACTAAATAATATAAACAAAACAAAAAACAAATGTATCATTTCAGGAGATTTTAACTTTAACTTACTAGATTCTTTAGATCATCACACAGATGGTTTTGTAGAAACCATGTTCAGCTTTAACTATTATCCTTTAATTAACAAACCAACAAGAATTACTGAAAAAAGTAGTTCAACTATAGACCACATTTGGACTAATTTTACAAACACAAAAATTTCCAGTGGCATTATTGTTTACCCAGTAGCTGACCATTTACCTATTTTTCAAACATCTGTTATCGGAAAATTATCCCCTTTCCAAAAAAATGTCATACAATGTTTCAGTCCACAATATCTTCTTCAATTTCAAAGATCTGTCGAACAAGTTGATTTTACAACAGTCTTTCAAGAATCAGATCCTGATCAATCCTATGCGCAATTTCACAATTTAATGAACAATAAAGTTAAAAACTGTTTCACTTTAAAATGCTCCAAAAACAGACCAAACAGTTGTAAATGGTATGACAAAGAACTTGCAAAGTTACTACATAAAAAAGACAGATTATACAAACAATACATAACCACAGGCAGTCCAAACCTAAAAGCAAAATATCAGAAGTTAAGAAATCTATACCTTAACACAATCAATTACAAAAAAAAAAGAATATTTTAAACAAAAATTTACAAAGTTCAAAAACAATATCAAAAAAAGTTGGCAATGCATTAACTACTTAATTGGCAAAAACAAACAGCAAAGACCTGAAAAACTAGAACTAAATACTAATGACAAATCAATTACTGATCCTGTTGAAATCGCTAACATTTTCAATGACTGCTTCACAAACACACCTCAATTACTACTAAAAAATCTTCCACAAACAACTGTTAGTTATCATAATTTTCTTGGTACGTCAAACCCTACATCAATGTTTTTCTATCCAACAACTGCTTTTGAATTATCTCGACTTATATCTGAAACTCCTTCAAAATTCAGTGCTGGTTGGGATGGTATACCTTCTATACTACTAAAATACTTACCTATTAATGCATTGTCAGCACTGAGTTATGTTTTTAATCTTTCCCTTTCCCAAGGCAAGTTTATTACATTTTTTAAACATGCAAAAGTAATTCCTATTTTCAAAAAAGGAAACACAAAAAATGCAGCAAACTATCGACCAATTAGCTTGCTATCCAATTTTTCAAAAATTCTTGAAAAAATTGTACACAGACGTCTTTATTCGTTTTTCAATAACTCCAATCTTTTGTCCAATCACCAGTTTGGTTTTAGACAAGGGCACTCCACCTCGCATGTTATTACATTATTAACTGATAAAGTTACAACAGCCTTTGAAAACAAGCAATCAACTTTGGGGATTTTCTTAGATCTTTCTAAAGCCTTTGATACTATTGACCATAAAATCTTGCTTAACAAACTGTACCATTATGGAGTAAGAGGCATACCTTTTTCTTGGTTTAAAAGTTATCTCACAGATAGAACTCAACAAATTGAAGTCCTTGGCACTAAATCTACAAACATCAATAAACTGACCTCTTCTGTCCCCCAAGGCTCAATTCTGGGACCCATCCTGTTCATAATATATGTCAATGACTTTCCTAAATGCCTGAGACACAGCAGTTGTTTAGCCTTTGCAGACGATACAACTATATTAATTTCAGGAAAAAACCAAAAAAACTTGTATAACAATGCAAATGAAGAGCTTAATACGCTCGTAACATCGACAACTGGTTAGTGACAAACAAGCTTTCCCTAAACATTGATAAAACAAAGTGCATGCACTTTAAAACCCTCAACACATCCACTCATAACTTAACATTGAAAATCAGAAACACTCCAATTCAAAAAATCTCATCCTTTAAACTATTAGGAGTTATTCTGGACGAACACTTGTCATGGAAAGATCACATTTTATCTCTTAAAAAAAAGTTACAAGCACTATTGGTGGTAACTATGAAAATCAAGCCATGTTTAAGTAAAGATTCTCTTCTAATTATATATCATTCTTTATTGATTAGTCACATACGATACTGCATAAACAATTGGTGTTTTGAAAACTCCACTCTAATTAGAAAACTGCAGAGTATATGTAACAGATTTTTAAAAATGACATTTAATCTACAACACAACAATGACGTCACAGAAGTTATGAAAGACGCTCAACTTCTTACAATAAATAATCTATACAACCTAGAAATAGCACAAATGATGTTTAAATATGAAAACAAACAACTTCCACCAGCATTTAATAACTTTTTCACACAAAAATCTTTAAAAATGAAAACCAGAAGCAACAGCCAAATAATATCAAACTGCTTCAGAACTAAAGTAAGTCAGCAATCTCTGAAATTTGTTGGACCTAAACTCTGGAGCAAAATACCTTCAGAGATCAGGCACAGCCATTCAAGCAACACCTTCAGAAAAAAACTCACTCAACACTTGGCACGATTTCCAAATTCTTTGTTAAACTAATGCAAATAGTTTATAGTATTAGTACCAAACCTACTCTACAATAGAATAACCAACTTTAATCTAGACTACAATAACCCAGCCATTGGAGGCACTTTTTTGTGTCTCTTGATGCCGGTCCCAAGCCCGGATAAATGGGGAGGGTTGCGGCAGGAAGGGCATCCGGCGTAAAAATTTTTTGCCAAAACAGACAAATGCGAAATCATCATCAATCCATACCGGATCGGTCGAGGCCCGGGTTACCAACGACCGCCTCAGGTGTCGCACAGCAGGGCACCTGTGGAAATTATACTACTGCTAAACATTGTGAAAATAAAAGCAAAAAAAGAGGAGGAAAGCGAGTGAAGAAGCAGCGAGAAGCATGGAAAGGAAGATGCTCACTCATTAGGGTGGGTACTTTAAATATTGGAACGATGACTGGAAGGGGAAGAGAGCTGGCAGATATGATGGAGCGAAGAAATGTAGACATATTGTGTCTACAGGAAACAAGGTGGAAAGGGAGTAAAGCAAGGAACATTGGAGGTGGATGCAAAATATTCTACAACGGAGCTGACGGAAGAAAAAATGGGATAGGGATAGTGCTGAGGGAGGAGCTGGTTGAAAGTGTCTTGGAAGTGAAGAGGGTGTCGGACAGACTGATGGCCATGAAGCTGGAGGTAAATGGGTCCATCCTAAATATAGTAAGCGCATATGCTCCACAGGTTAACAACAGCATGGAGGAGAAAAATGATTTTTGGGAAGACCTGGATGGATTGATAGAAAGTATATCAAAAGAAGAGAGGATAGTTCTTGGTGCAGATCTTAATGGACATGTGGGCGAAGGAAACATAGGGGATGAGGAAATAATGGGGAGGTACGGTGCTGGAACAAGAAATAAGGAAGGATCAATGGTTGTGGATTTTGGGAAAAGGATGGATTTGGCGATTGTCAATACTTATTTCAAGAAAAAAGATGAACACAGAGTGACATATAAGAGTGGAGGAAAAAGTACACAAGTAGATTATGTGATGTGCAGAAAGAGAAACTTGAAGGAAATATGCGATTGTAAGGTAATATTGAATGAGTGTGTCGCAAAGCAGCACCGTATGGTGGTATGCAAAATGGTTCTTATGGTGAAAAAGAAAAAGGCAGAGAAAATAAAGCCAAAGATACGATGGTGGAAACTAAAAGAGACAAGCTGTCAAGAAGCGTTTAGACAAGAGGTGACCAGGATTTTGGGAGGCAAGGATGGGTTACCTGATGAGTGGGACAAAACGGCAGAAATGCTAAGAAAAACAGCTGAAACTGTACTGGGAGTGACTTTTGGAAAACGAAAAGGAGACAGGGAGACTTGGTGGTAGAATGAGGAAGTTCAAAAAAGCATAAAAGAAAAGAAAGAGGCAAAGAAAGCATGGGACAAAATAAGAAATGAAAATACAAAAAAGATATACAAAGAAAAGAAGAGTAAGGCAAAGAAGGCAGTTGCAATTGCAAAGGGACGTGCATATGACAATTTGTATGCTAGATCGAAAACAAAAGAAGGTGAAAAGGAGTTGTACAAATTGGCTAGGCAGAGAAACAGAGCAGGGAAAGATGTACAGCATGTGAGGGTTATAAAGGATGAAAATGGTAATGTGATGGTAAATTCGGAAGCAGTGTTAAAGAGATGGAAGGAGTACTTTGAGAAACTGATGAACGAGGAAAATAACAGAGAACCTAGGACAGAGGAAACAGAAGTGGTTAACGAAGAGGTAAATTGTGACAGTAGAGAAGAAGTAAAAAATGCACTAAGAAGGATGAAAAAAGGTAAAGCAGTTGGGCCAGATGAGTTGCCAGTAGAAGTTTGGAAGTGCATGGGAGAGACGGGACTAAAGTTTTTGACCAGACTGTACAACAGACTATTAATGGGTGAACGATGCCAGAAGAATGGAGAAGGAGTGTGCTTATCCCAATCTATAAAAACAAAGGGGACGCACAGTGTTGTGGAAACTACAGAGGAATAAAGCTAATGAGTCATACAATGAAGGTATGGGAAAGGATTATTGAAGCAAGGTTAAGAGATAGAGTGGAGATCAGCAAACAGCAATATGGATTTATGCCAGGAAAGGGAACCATCGATGCCATGTTTGCTCTAAGAATGTTAATGGAAAAGTACAGGGAAGGTCAAAGAGAGCTACATTGTGTATTCGTGGACCTAGAGAAGGCTTACGACAGGGTTCCACGGGAAGAGCTGTGGTACTGTATGAGAAAATCTGGAATAGTGGAAAAGTATGTACAACTAGTACAGGATATGTATGAGGGAAGCGAAACAGCGGTGAGGTGTGCAGTAGGTACCACAGAAAGTTTCAAGGTTAAGTTTGGACTGCACCAGGGATCAGCATTAAGTCCATTCCTTTTTGCAGTGATAATGGACAGGCTAACGGATGAAGTAAGGAGAGAAGCACCATGGATGATGCTGTTTGCTGATGATATTGTGATTTGTGAAGAGACCAGGGAAGAAGTGGAGCGAAGATTAGAATCCTGGAAGTATGCATTGGAAAGAAGAGGGATGAAAGTAAGTAGGTCAAAGACCGAATATCTTTGCATAAATGGAGGAAATGATGACGAAACAGTAAAGATGGAGGATGCAAAAGTGCCAAGAGTAAAGGAATTTAAGTATTTGGGATCAACGGTGCAAGAAAGTGGTGCTTGTGAGAGGGAGGTAAAGAAGAGAGTACAGGCAGGATGGAACGGATGGAGAAGAGTATCAGGAGTAATCTGCGACAGGAGGTTACCAGCTAGAGTAAAAGGAAAAGTGTACAGTTCAATGGTAAGACCAGCAATGGTGTATGGACTTGAGACAGTAGCAGTCACAAAAAAACAAGTAGAAGAGATGGAAGTCGCAGAGATGAAAATGTTGAGGTTTGCTATGGGAGTGACGAGAAAAGACAAGATTAGAAACGAGCACATCAGGAGTACCGTTAAGGTAGAACGGTTAGGAATGAAGATGAGGGAGGGCAGGCTGAGGTGGTATGGACATGTCATGAGGAGAGACCAAGAGTATGTAGGAAGAAAAATGATGGAAATGGAGTTACCGGGAAAGAGGAGAAGAGGGAGACCAAAGAGAAGATTTTTAGATGCAGTAAAGGAAGATATGCAGGAAGTTGGTGTAAAGGAGACGGATGTTGAAGACAGAAAGATGTGGAGAATGATGATACGCTGTGGCCACCCCTGACTGAAGGGAAAGGCTGAAAGGAGAAGAAGAAGAAAAATCTAGACTACAATTACTGGTAATCTGCTTGATTAGAACGAATATTATTATTGTTAATATTATTATTATTATTAGTATTTTTTTTTTCGGCCGTTGAGCCTTGTCTGGCCTTGTCTTTGTTATTTTTCAGAACACGGGACTTCTATCTGGAAAAACTGCGTCTAATGGAGAAGACTAGACTTGTGGCTACCATCTCAACAGAAAATGTTCAAACAATTCTTTTATGTGTGTGTGTATTTTTTTTTTTTTTCTTTCGTACCATGTCTCCATGAAATGGTCCTTTTGACCCGTGACAGGATTTCTTTCGGTGGGTTTGTTTGCCTGTCTGACCCTTTTTGGTCAAAGGCTTGTTGTGCTTCCCACCATATTTTTGCCGCCAACGCAACAATGCCTCAAATACATGGTACGTCTTGCTTTGTCGCGCTTTTCTTTTTTGTCTCCTAGTATGTTTTTCCCTATCTTATAATTCTATTTGTTCTATGTATTTATCTGCTTTTCTATGTAAGGTGTTGCAACCATGCACCATTCTTATAACTACTATATCAAATATTACTGTCTGCATGCTATAACGTTTAACGTTTTGTTGCTTCTTCCTTTTTCTTCTTCTGCTATAGTCCTATATGTTTGTTTATTTCTTTCTGTTTTTCTTGTGGCGGAGCAGAAATAAAAGATACTGATACTGATACTGTTTCACTCTAGAAATCTTTTTATAATACTGATTCTATCCAAATAGGTGAGTATTATTATTGTTTATACTGCTGACCAAATAACTCTTATCCACACCAACATTCAGTATTATCGAGTTTCTGTTATTGCAATTACTTAATAAAAACATTTCTAATAATAACCCTTATACGTATAAATAAAGTGGATCATTAACGATTATGATTAAAATAAAAAAGTTTTACATGATTTCTAGCAGGGTTGCGAACTTGGTCAATTTTTTTATCAAGTTTAAGTTTGACTCTAGCTTGTTTTGCGAATTCGAGTTCAAGTTCGCATTCGGCATTTTCATTTTTGCGAATTAAAGTTCGAATCTTGTGAAAATTCAACAAGTTCTTTCGAGTTCAGAAAATAAAGTGATTAACTGAAGCACGTTTGCTGTAAAATTGTGCATTAAAGCTTCAAATATCTGCTATAAAGCAAATGTCGTTGGCTCGTTGCCATAAAAAAGCCAGGCAATAGGTATATGTCGCATTGAAATTTGAAAGGGTTACGAAAATTGAAAAATAACTTTCAATTGAGTAATTGTAGGTTCTTGTGTCAAACCACTGAAAAATAAACCAAAAGCGAAAAGAAGAATTTAAAAAAAAATCACAATGTTATGGCGAGTTTTATCATGCCTACTTCATGAACATACCCTATTACTGAAGGGGCAAACCGGGATGCTCGTTAACAGAAAAAATTCGTTTTTAAAAAATAGTGTTCTCCAAAAAAAGATCTTCACTTCAAATCATTCTGGGATTTCATAATTTTTCTCCCAAAAAAGAAGTGCTATTTAGAAAAAAGGTCTTCACTCGGATTTTGTGATATTCGTCCAAAACAGAAGTGATCCCTAAAAAAAAGTCTTCACTTCGAATCTGTCTCGGATTTCACGATTTTCCTTTCTAAAAATTATTGTTCTCTGAAAAAAACAAAAAGAAGAGGCTTGTACTTAAAATCTATTTTGGATTTCTGCCGAAAAAACCGGCAAAGCTTTAAGAATTGGGTCGTATAGTAAGCCTACTACGATAAAGGGTGAACCATTTATCTATGCAAATTAGCAGTAACACTTTATGTAGCAGTTGTATGAACGTTTAAAGTTTGATTAATTTGTCGGACATTAGCATGCAAAAATAATATGGCCTCCAGCAACTCTTGAGTCATCAATGATCTTTGAATCATTCAAAATGAATTTCATGGAAAATAACTGCTCCATGAAAACTTGGGTAACTTTTGGCCTTAGGGAGAAGCGGCTCTTCCAATCGTGTAATAACATCCCAAATAGTTTCTCCTTTTAGTTGTCCAATTTGAATCATTTCCTCGATATATTGGTTTATTGCATGTTCATTTTATCTAATTCGTCATTGACATCAGTGCACATGCTGGATGATCTGCCTTGTTCAATCAAGTCAAGCTTTTTCTCAAATTTATCTTCTTCCGATATTGACGATGGATTGTCGCTTGCAACACAGTCGGGCGATTTCTCAGATTTCATGCTTGATGAAGTTGAGTTTGATACAGATTTAGAAGAATAATAATTTTTTAGAGTAACTTCATGTAGTCCAACCTTTGCATCTTTTATTTGTTTTTGTGTAAGTAAACTTTGGTACCTGGAGTCGGCAAACACACCACCAAGAAAAAGTTTGTTCCGCAATAAGGCCTCTGGCGTTTTCCCATTGGTGGGACAATTTTTTGGTCTAGGGATCTTCTAACTCCGGGATTGCTAACTCCGGTTTGGAACAATTTATCCTATGCACGGAAAGGGGTCGGTTTTAGTCAAGTTTCAGCTAAGCTATAGAGCTTTTAAATGTTTTTTAAGTAAAAGAGTCCATATCGGGTAAAGAAAACGTTTTAATTTTAAAGTTTTGGTGATAAAAAAATTATAAGGTCATTTTTAATAAGATATGTTATATCGGTTTGTTGAGATACGTTAGATCCAGTATTTATAATAACATGAAGTGCTAGTGGTATCAGTAACTTTTTTTATTTTTGCTTGTGATAAATAACTGTAACAAATACTTGGAAGTTATATTTTTTGTGGTTGTTCAGATAGTCAATAAATGTTTTTCTTTAATAAGTTTGTATCAGTATGAGTATCAGTATCTTTTATTTCTGCTCCGCCACAATGAAAACAGAAAGAAATAAACAAACATATAGGACTATAGTAGAAGAAGAAAAAGGAAAAAGCAACAAAACGTTAAACGTTATAGCATGCACACAGTAATATTTGATATTGTAGTTAGAAGAATGATGCATGGTTGCAACACCTTACATAGAAAAGCAGATAAGAAATTATAAGACAGGGAAAACAAAATAAGAGATAAATAAAAAAAGCGCGACAAAGTAAGACGTACCATGTATTTGAGGCATTGTTGCGTTGGCGGCAAAAATATGGTGGGAGGCACAACAAGCCTTTGACCAAAAAGGGTCAGACAGGCAAACAAACCCACCGAAAGAAATCCTGTCACGGGTCAAAAGGACCATTTCATGGAAACATGATACGGAAAAAAAAAACAAAAGAATTGTTTGAACATTTTCTGTTGAGATAGTAGCCACACAATCTAATCTTCTCTATTAAAAGCAGTTTTTCCAGATAGAAGTCCCGTGTTCTGAAAAATAACAAAGACAAAGCCAAACAAGGCTCAACGGCCGAAAAAAAAAAAATAATAAATAACAATTATAATATTCGTTCTAATCAAGCAGATTACCATTAATTGTAGTCTTCTATTGTAGAGTAGTTTGGTACTAATACTAAATTATTTGCATAAATTTAACAAGGAATTTGGAAAACATGCCAAGTGTTGCGTGAGTTTTTTTCTGAAGGTGTTGCTTGAATGGCTGTGCCTGATCTCTGAAGGTGTTTTGTTCCAGAGTTTAGGTCCAACAAATTTCAGGAATTGTTGACTTACTGTAGATATTATTTGGCTGTTGCTTCTGGTTTTCATTTTTAAAGATTTTCAAGATATTGCAGATAAGGGAAGTCGGCAAGACGGATCCGTAACTTCGGAAGAGGGATTGGCTTTAGTGGAGCCCGTAAGGTTGAGGCTCGTGGATCGAACGAGGGCGCGCGTTCTTCTTCGAACTGGCCCCCCCACGGGGACCGTGTGCGGGACGCGTGCTTGAGGACGAAAGCGGGCTGGTAGCCGCGGGATGTGCTCCAGACAAGAACTGTATGAACTATTTATATACCTTTTTTATAATTGCAATTAGCTAAATGAAAAAAGCAGTTTGAATACACTTTTTTAGTCAATAAAATTGAGTTGAGATGCAATAATAATTAAAGTTTAGGTGAATCATTTTAATTACAGCTTTTGTTGTTTAAAAATCTTGCTACAAATAACCTTATCTTTGCACCAGAAATTAGAAAAAAGTTAACCAGGTTTCACCAAAATTTTAGTGCATTTTTTGGGTACCTAAAGCTATCAAAATTTTAGTGGATTTTTTAGGTACCTAAAGTTGTATTTTTTAAAAGCTTCAAATTAAGTAATTTCTTTTGTTTTGAATCATCCATTTTTTAAAAATTAGCTGTGTAAACTTTCACTAATTGAGAACACTAAAAAAAAATTGAAAGATATGCAGTTCATGTCAAATACAACAAGAAATGAAAAATAGCTTTAAAGATGAAAACTGTTTTACTTAAATTATTTTTTCAAAGTTTAAGTGTCTTGCAAGTAATCACTAAAATTATGAAATTTCTTTTAGTTTCTTGAAGAAAATATCTTCAAAAACTATTTTAAAGATAGATGTAATAAGTTTATAGTTAAAAATCACATTTGCTTTTACTATAGGTTATTCAATATTGTACCCAAAAGATGAACTTTTCTAGTATAGAAATCTTACAAGTTGCAATATCAGTATTTATAATAGCATGAAGTGCTACTGGTACCAGTAACTTTTTTACTTTTGCTTGTGATAAATAACTGTTACAAATACTTGTAAGTTACATTTTTGGTGGCTGATAGCTTTGTTCAAGCAGTCAATAAATGTTTTTTTTTAATAAGTTTGTATAAATTATTGGTAATCCTGTACTTTAGCGCGGTAAATAAATTGACGAATGCTTTTCGTTCTAAGCCAGTGGTTCTCAAACTTGCTGGAGGTACCGAACCCAGTAAGTTTCATGCAGGCACTCACCGAACCGTTCCTTAAAATTCAAAAATTTTTATTAACGAACTTGAGCCCAAAGTAAACTGTGCATCTGTTGCACATAAAATCATATCATTCAAAGAAACAAGACCAAAAAACATGAACTACACACATAAACACAACTCAATAAATATTTACAACAAATCAATGTGTCTTATGCTGTTGCATTTTGGAAACAATTCTAAAAATGCGCAGCTTCACTTTGGCAAGGCTCATGGCAACAAAGTCTGTTGCCTTTTTTGTTTTTATGTCTACCATCTTCGAAAAGGAGTGTTTGCAAAGATACGTTGTAACAAATTGTATGAATATCTCAAGGGTTTTCTTAGCAAGAAGAGGGTAAGCTACGATTTGGTGACGCCAAAACGTTGAGAGCGTTGTTGTTTTGAAGAGTTGCTGTTAAAACTGGCTCTGCTAAAGTTCAATGATTTCATTGAGGTATTCATCATTGACATCTTCTTTATCAGGACTAAACGTGAATGACTGTCTTACCCAAGCTGGATATGACTCTCTGGTCGGAAGTATCCATCGAGAGACTTTGCAAGCTCATCTAAGTGCATGGAAATTGCTTGCTTCAGTTCTCTCGGTACGGAAATGTTTCCATTTCCAGACACATTTTTGGTCTTACTTGTGCAGTCGTCAAACAGAGGAAAGTTAGTCAAGTTATCATTCCCCATTCGTTGTTTCCGTTAAGTCATTTTTTTTTTGAAAAGTCTTCAGATGTTCTTCCACTTCGATAATGTTGACTCCACTACCCTGCATCTGTTGATTGAGATTATTGAGAGCATCGAAGATATCGACCATGTATGCCAAAACGAGAATAGACTCAGAATTTTCAAAACAATCTGCATGACGATGTTGGTGCTCTCGCAATAACATGGCTAATTCACACGCAAGGTAAAAACACGGTTCAGCATCTTTCCCTGGGATAACCACCAAACATTAGAATAGTAGCCTACAGAAGTACCTCGAATACAGAGCTTATTTCATTACACAGCTCCTTGAATATGCGCTGTTTCATAGCATTATTTCGCACATAGTTCACATATTCCACCACAATTTTTAATACTTCTGCCAGTTTTGGAGTGAAGGTTTTTGTTGCCAATGCATGCCTGTGCAAGAGACAATGCATTACAGTTATGTGTGGTGCATTGGTTTTCAGTAGCGTACCAAAACCAAAATTTCGTTCCAACATGACTCGAGCTCCGTCCAAACAAATTGCATAAACAATATCCCACGAATTATAATTGTCTCTGAAGAAATTATCTACAAATTTCTTAACCTCAGCAGCCTTAGTTGTTATAAGGGGCAGACAAAATAAAAAACTTCCTTTTTCACGTCTTCTTTATTCCCATAGCGCACTAATACAGCAAGCTGGCTTAGAATGGAAGCGTTTATGGTCTCGTCAAATTGGAGACTGAATTTTGCCGTGTCCGAAATCAAGTCTAAAACTATTTGAGCCAAGATGTCATCGTTCATCTTATCAATTTCAATGTAAACACTGTTACCAGGGATATTATTTAGTTTAAAATTCATTCGTTCTTCTGGTAAAATCAGCAAGTTAAACTTTAACAAATAACAGAAGGCGTAATATATTACGTTTTTCTTTGATAATGTATTATGCCTTCCTTTATTTGTTAAAGTTTAACTTGCTGATTTTTACCAGAAGAACGAATGAATTTCATCAATTTTGTTGCTAATGGTGCCATTAGAAAGAGAAATTTGGGATGACTTATTTTCGGCTGCTTTTCCAAATATGATTTTTGCCTTCTTTAACACAGCTGGTTTTACAAGTTTTTCACCAATGGTGTGTAGTTTTCCCTGTTTTGCAATCAAGTACACAACTTCATACGATGCTATGAGGATCGGTATGTCAATGAGTACAAAGCCGAAAACCGGCAGAATAGCATTTTTATCAAATCTGGCTCTCTTTATTTTAAATTCAGCGAGCATGGTGTTCCAGTATTTTCTATCGCCATGCACCTTTTGAAATTGTTCTTTTAGTTTTGCCTTGCTCAACTTGGCGTATCAAATCATGTACTGAGGACAATGACTCTCATCACTTTCTGTAATATACGTAAATCCATATTGTACATATTTTTCTGACCACTCCTTTTTTTATTGACAAAGTTAGTACGAAAAGATCAAAATACTATAAAAAGGTAAATGTCTAGAACAGATTAAATTTAAATATTAAAGGAAAAAAATTACATATTTAGTGCCTAATTGTGCTTGTTTAACTTCAAACAGAATTACAGAAGATTAAAACTCTGCATTATAACACAACAACTAAAAAATTATGACAAAATAATGTCAAAAATTAATTGCTCAATATATAAATCGATAAAGCTTGCGCTCTAAACTTGATAGACTTGATCTGGTGAGGTTGGCAAAATACAGCATGATCTCCAAGAGAAAGAAGGAGAGATTGTGCTACGTCACAATGAGCAAGAACTGCGGCTCAAATAAAGAGGACATTGTGGTCACCACACATACACATAACGTGTGTACACTTATCCTGATCTCTGCCGAACCCCTGATACTGACTCATCGAACGCGGTTTAAGAACCACTGTTCTAAGCAATAGTAACCACAGGGGGGATCCGGGTTAGTTTACCAGGGTAAGTAAAAAAATGGGATTACCCATATTTTGATAGTGAAACTACCCGGATCCCCCCCTGTGGTTATTATTTCTTAGAATGAAAAGCATTTGTGAATTTATTTACCGCGCTAAAGTACAGGATTACCAAATTATTTATATACCTTTTTATGGTTGCTAATTGTAAGCTAGAATGTCGAACGGACTCCAATACACTTCACAGATCTTGTCTTGGTTTTATTGTTGATCCAGAAATGATAGGCGTCGCTTAAAACAAAATTTATAGCTTATTAAAACCAACGACATTAATTTTAATCTTATTCAAATAGATTACATTAATTTAACCTTATTCAAATAGAAAACAAAGAAATAATTAATACACATAACTACACTCTAAGTACAAATATAACGACATATTCTTAACCCTAATCTAGCTAAGCAACGAGCGCATTAAAACATAAGTAAAATACTTCCTAAACCTAAACTAGCTAAAATTCAACTGACCACGTTAATAAAAATGATTTAAGTAATCTATTCGACGTCCAAAGTGGTACTAAAAGAAAAGCTGATGTGTTTAGTGCAAATCAAACAATTAACTGTCATTGTGCGTGGAAATTAAAGCGCTCTAGGTGATTACAGTACATAAAAAGGCAACAAACGATGATTAGTTAAAGTAAAGATGACCGGCGCCACCTAACGAGGACGAATGGCAGTTACACTTTTTATAATTGCAATTAGCTAAATGAAAAAAGCAGTTTGAATACATTTTTTAGTTAATAAAATTGAATTGAGATGCAATAATAATTGAAATTAAGGTAAATCATTTTAATTACAGCTTTTGTTGTTAAAAACCTTGCCACAAATAACCTTATCTTTGCACCAGAAATTAGAAAAAAGTTTACCGATCTCACCAAAATTTTAGTGGATTTTTTAGTTATCTAAAGTTGTATTTTTTAAAAGCTTCAAATTAAGTAATTTCTTTTGTTTTGAATCAGCCATTTCTTTTAAATTAGCTGTGTAAACTTTCACTAATTGAGAACACTAAAAAAACACTGAAAGCTATGCTGTTCAGGTCAAATACAACAAGAAATGAAAAATAGCTTCAAAGATGTTAGTTCCGGTAGAGAAAATGATTCAAACTTGAACGAAAAATACTCGTTTATTCCAATATTTACGTAGTTAAAATTAAGTATACTAAATTAGTTTATAACAAATTTTGTGCCGTTCCGAACCTCTGCCAATAGGCTATTCAATTCCGAAAGGATATAAGAGAAAGCGACCAGCAGGCTCTCCAACTGACATCCACCTCAAAAAAGATAAACAACAAAAAACAACTGCCTTATGTGCGAACTATTAATATTACACATAAAAGGATCGCCAAAGGGCAGGCAACAGTGGCGCGCACAAATTACCAGGCGCCATGTGCAAACTTTAATTAACGCGCGATCACAGACTTGGTTCGCGCCTTGGCGACGCTACACTCCGCGCCAAAATGTTACGTTAACTTTTTAAACATTACAAAAGCGTCGTCAACTCGGCGGTAACAGTAGTATACAATAAGGTAAATCTAACATAAATACACATCAAATCAATAAAACGAATAGAGAATAAACTTAGAATAAACAAAAATTTCTTCTATAAGGCACGTAAATTACGCAAGTACACGTTTAGTAAATTCAACAACGTAATCTTCGTAAACAGGATTACCGCAAATGGCAAATAAACGTAATTTCACCCATAATTACCGAGTAGTTTTTTCGATCAGACACAATTTGGTAACAGATCTAGTTAATACGGAATTGCGCGCCTTGACTTGGACCACCCGCACAAGGTCTTCCTTATCTGCTAAGGTTCGAAGCACTTTCCCCACTATCTAATTTGACCTATGTTGCATATCTTCAGCCAACAATACTACATCCCCTACGTCGAAATTTCTTTCGCGATTGAACCATTTTTGCCGCTCCAAAAGATTGGGAAGGAATTCTTTGGCCCAACGTTGCCAGAATTGATTGACAAGAAACTGTACTTGAGCTCTACGCCTGCTTGTGTAACAGCTATTTGTGTCGAATGTGCCAGGCGGTAAATTAGGGTTGCCTCTTAGCAGTAGCAGATGGTTAGGGGTTAAAGGCTCCTCTTCAGAATCATGGAGCATTAATGGGACCAAAGGTCTGGAATTTAAAATCCCCTCCACCTCAATCATTAAAGTGACTAAACCTTCTTCGGTCAATGTCTGCATCTGAGTTAAAGCATTTAAAATTCTGCGCACTGAGCGTATCATTCGCTCCCATGCGCCACCCATGTGACTTGCATAGGGAGGGTTAAAGCGCCATTTAATTTCTAACTGAAGGCAGAAATTATTCAATTTTGATTGTTGTAGACTTTGAAGTGATTCGCGCAAAACACATTCGGCGCCTACAAAGTTAGTGCCATTGTCACTAAAAATCTCATCAGGTCGACCCCTTCTGGCTATAAATCTTCTCAGTGCACTTATAAATGAGTCGGTGGATAGGTCACTAGCCACCTCGATGTGCACTGCTCTTGTTGTTAAGCATGAAAATATGCATCCATATTTTTTAATCCGGCTTCTTCCCTGCTTAACCAAAAAAAAGGGCCAAAGTAGTCAACGCCTACCTTATAGAAGGGTGGCTTATCTGTTTGTACCCTACAACCTGGAAGACCATTAACTGCTTTCCAACCAAAGCGTTGCGTCTTTTACATTTTATGTATTGACCTATAGAGTGGCGAACAGCAGCGGCACCTTTGACAATACAAAAGCGTTGTCGTAATGAGGCCCAGGTATGACTGGCGCCTGCGTGGCCGAGTTTGTCATGATGCTGTCTTATAACTAACTCAGTCAAATGCGAACGTTGAGGCATAACTATCAGATGCTTCATGTCTACGTCAATGTCAAGTTGCGCGAGCCTGCCACCTACCCGCGCTACCCCGTCAAGACAAATGGGGTTAATCTTTTGCATAAATAAAGACCATCTATGTAAAGATATTTTCGTAAACAAATATGGGAAATGTTGCCTCTGGGTGTATTTGACGAGTTCAATTTCTACATTTTGCAAGTCCTCGACAGTAATCTGTTTAAGGATTTTCAAATTACAATCAAAACTGCGGCAATTTTGCAAGAAAAATTTGTTTTTTAAAGTCCAAGCCGTCAAACGCTTCAGTTTGTATAAATTAAAGCAGCGACTGATGAGCTTATCTATTGAATATAATTCACCAGTAAAGCGAGATTCCAAGGCGGAACAAACAACCTGCTCCTTAGCCAAAATAAATTCTTCGGGTGGAGTAAGGTTTGACAATGTATTTGTAAGCTACTCGGTGCGGGGCTTTGTCAAAAACTCTGGTCCATCTAACCATTTTTTCATTTCGCTAGAGTTAACTCGTATGCCACGAGAAGCAAGATCGGCAGGATTCAAATTCGACGGCACATGGCGCCAACAATCAAGTTCAGTATTTTGTTCAATAATTGCTAAACGATTGGCCACGAACACAGGAAAGCGTTTCGTATTGTTTTTTGTGCAATAAAGTATGGATGTAGAGTTGGTCCAAACATTTAAAACTACAGCTAGATTTAACTCTGCCTTCAATAAGCAAAATAAATGTAGGGCTAGGAAAGCGGCAGTTAATTCTAATTTACGTGTTGATATCGACTTAATTGGTGCCAATCTAGATTTTCCCAAAAGAAACGAACAATGGACGAATTGTATCAACTATGCGAAGATACGAACACGCTCCGTACGCAAACGAAGATGCGTCGGCGACGCAGTGAATCTCATAGCTAGCAGCAGCTACTTGGGTAAAACACCTGGGAATCCTAAGCTCACTCAAATGAGACAATTTGTCGAGCCAGCGAGACCATCTAAATCTTACTTCTTTGCTGATAACGCTATCCCAACTAGCTTTCCGTTTGCACAAATCTTGAAGCAATAATTTTGCCTCTAAAATTACTGGCGCTACAAATCCCAGGGGGTCATAAACACTTGTGTCATGGAAAGTAACCCACGTCTTGTGAAAGGTTTTTTGTTGACACGAATGTCAAAGATAAAGTAATCGCTTCTTATATGCCATTGCATGCCCTGAACCTTTTTCTTCACACCGTTATCTAACAAAAACTTGCCTAAATTTGATCTTTCTAATTCAGAGATAGATTCCAACATCTTGTCATTGTTAGAAATCAATTTCGTCAAGTGAAAACCGCGTCGGGCCAAAAGTTTTGTGAGTTTTTGTTGCATCGCGACCGCTTCCTTAACTGTAGAAACTGAAAACAAGCAGTCGTCAACGTAAAAATTATGAAGCACGGCTTCTGATATCATAGATGGATATAAATGACCAAATTCACGAGCGGTCTGCTTCAAACAGAAATTGGCACAACTTGGAGATAAGGTTGCACCAAAGGGGTGTACCACCATTTTATAAACCTTCGTTTCTTTGTGTAGGTCTCCTTTGGTCCACCATAAAAATCTGAGCGCGTTTTGGTCCCGGGGATCTACCTTAATTTGATGAAATATTGCCTTTACGTCTGCTACTAGGGCGACTTTATTCTTTTTGAAGTGAGTAAGAACACCAACTAAACTATTGGCCAAATCTGGACCCTTCATTAGCTTGTCGTTTAAAGAAGTTCCATTAAATTTTGTCGCACAATCGAAAACTACTCTAAGCTTTCCAGGCTTACGCGGATTAACTACGGCATGATGGGAAAGGTACCACACGGTGGATGCATTTTGAATATCTTCTTCAGTAATTTCTTGGGCATATCCTTCTCTTAAGTACGACTCGATCGCTTCTGTGTATGCCTTTCTCAAATTCTCGTCTTTAACCAATCGTTTCTTCAGATTAAACAGTCATTTTCTCGCTAAAGGTAGATTATCTGGAAGCTGCTTTTGACATTTTTCTTTCCACAACAATGGCAGTTGGTAATGTCCTCGGTCAAGGCATAATCTAGATTTCATCACGTCGTAAGCTGCTCTGTCCTCCTTTGAGTTTGGAACGTTCAAAATCTGACTTCCACAAGCGTTCAGTTGCTTGTAGCAGCTTATCATCTTTACAACTTGGAAAGTTAACATGAAAGTTTGCTTGGGAAGAAAGCGTCATTGAGGGACCTAATAGCGACAAACCGAAAGGGGTTTCGATAGCGTAAGGAGTGCCTTAAGAACCTTTTCGTATATTTCCTACACAAAACATTTCGGGAACGTCAGCACCTATTAACATTTGAATCAAAGCGCCTGGTATAGTGTCAAATCTTATCTCCTTAAGATGTTGAAATTAAGAAAGTTCCCTTTTGTTATGAGTTGTACTAGTATCTGCAGTTAGCTCTTTTATTTATACGGAGTTACACGATAGTTATTCGACTGAATCTGTCTGTAAAACTAATAATACATGTAATTTATCATGCAATTAACCACACTTATCAAACCAGAGAGAAGGCAGTAGAGCCGTGCGCTATGACGTCACATACTATAACAACCCCCTTTTAATAAGCTTTTAAACGAAAAGGTTGTCTAAGAAAAATATTTGTACATTGTACGAGCCCGATTAATAAACATGCACAAACTATACACAATACGGCACAAGCATTATGAGTTTTAACTCTACTTCATACAAAATCCCGTAAATGATTAGAAAAGCGTTTTTGTCTCACACTTCGCCACGAAGTTGGAGATGGAGGTGGAAAGACTTCATCTTCAAAATGGACGTGACGTTCGTCTGATGTCATCATTTCCTCTTTGGGATCTCCCTCTTCGGTGGGGATTGGGCGAATAAAACGTCTATTGCGCCAACAGACTCGACCGCTCGGTAGTTTTATGTGATAGTCACGGTTTTTTCCGACGCCGATGATGAGTCCCGATCGCAACCATTTTTTTGTATTATGGTCTTGAATTCGAACATGCTGTCCGATTTTTAGTGGATTTAGGTGTTTTGCTAGTTTATTGTATTCGGTTTTTGTAGCACTTGTATATTTGATAAAGCTGCGTCCCACTTGTCGAATTTGTTTTGCCAATCTTCCTTGAAATATTTCAGTTTAGCTGGGACGATTGAACGTAGCGGGGCGCCGTATAAAATTTCGGCTGGTGATAACCCATGGGCCTTAGGTGTGTTAACCCATTTGATTAGGCCGCTGCTAAATTCATCACAGTCGAGACTTCCATGCTCAGCAGTTTAGGCAACAAGGTGTTTCATGGCCTTTACTACTGCTTCTGCATGTCCGTTTGACTGTGGGTAATGTGGAGTACTTATGATGGATGTTACTCCCCATTTCTTGAGAAACTGTTGAAACTTGCTTGATTTGAGTTGCGGTCCGCCATCAGTTCTAATTCGTGCTGGTACACCTGTGTCCACGAAAAATTTTCTTATAGTGCTAATTATTTGATGTGAACTAGGGTCATGAGAGAACTCGCTGATCTTAATCCATCCCGACAGACGGTCTAAATAAACCAGGTATGTTTTACCGGCATAATAAAATAAGTCTGCAGATACGTCTTCAAAAGGTCTTTATGGGAGGGGATCGCGTTGTAATGGCTCTTGTTGCAAGCTTGGCTGGTGCTCTTGGCATTTTGTGCAGGCTTCAACGGTATTTTTGATGTCGCTATTGATTCCTGGCCAGTACACTATTTGACGCGCTCTTTGTTTTGTTCTTTCAATGCCTTTATGTGAGGCGTGTAGCTTTGTCAGTATTTCTTTTCTTTTCTGTACGGGTACCACAATGCGATGGCTGTTAAGGACAATTAATCCATCTTCGAAAGTAAGCTGATCTTGAAGCTTTTTGAAAGGTTGAGCTAATGGATATTCGTTTCCTTTTAAAAAATTGCTTTTAATAGCAGTGATTAATTGTTGTGCTGCTTCGTCCTGCTGAGTACTTTCTTTTAAGTCTTCCAGCATTGGATCGATAAATGTTTCTTTTGTGACTTCAGGGTCTTTTCCTCTCAGAATTGCAGAAACGTTTTTGCGGATCATTCTGGTTGTGTCTACGTTTATGATATCTTCTGGTTCTGGGTCGCGGCACGGTGCTCGTGACAACGCGTGGGGGATCACATGGTCTTTGCCTTTTCTCCAGGTGGTGTGGAAGATAAAAGCACTGAGTTTTTCTTTAAGTCTCTGAATCCTGGGATTATCCACCATATCGAATGTCTGGGTATTCAGGATTGACTCTAATGGCTTGTGATCTACTATCAGCTCGAAGCTGGGTAAGCCTTGCAGATATATTCGGCATTTACGCATAGCCCAAACAACAGCGAACAATTCCAGTTCAACCATAGCATAGTTTGACTCAGTCTCGGTTATGAAACGTGATCCTGCTTGAACCAACTTCCATGTTTCTTGATGTTTTTGCAAAAGTGCAAAATCTAGACCTTTCAACCGAGATTCATCTGTTTGCAGCATCGTTTGCAGATTGGGGTCAAATGCAACCAAATTATGGGGGCTACAAAGAATTTCTTTTGTCTTTGTAAATGCTTCTTCATGCTGGGGTGACCAAAGAAAAGCATTTTTTGGTTTGAGCAAGTCCCGAAGTGGGCCTGCTGCTTCACTAAGTAGGTGAGTAAATCTGCCCAGCTGGTTTGCCATGTCCATAAAAGAACGTAATTCAGTTATGTTTCTTGGAGCAGGGAGTTCAGAGATTGCTTCAATTTTTGTGGGGTCTGCTTTAATACCGTCGCTGCTCACTATATATCCGACATATCTGACAGCACTTTGTAGTAAATGCACTTTCTTCGGATTAAGTAATACCGTGTTCTCAACATCTGTTTAGTACAGCCACTACAATGTGCTCCTGTGCGGTTTCGCCTTGAATAAGAATATCATTTATCGTTTTTTCGAGTTGTTCAATGCGTTGCAGAGCTTTATCGCCTCTTGCGCAATATTCGTCTTGAGAAGAAGCTAGTCCCATCGGAGCTCGAAGGAATTTGAATCTTCCGAACGGCGTAATAAATGTGGTAAAGTCTTGACTTTCTTTTTCTAAAGGTATCCTACTTGCCAGTATCCTTTAGTGGCGTCTAAGGTTGAGAAAAATTACACGAAGAAGAAATATTTAAAATAGCTTCAGCAGGTGATTTAGATAGATGATATGGACGGCGTACGTATTTGTTCAATTTTTGCAAATCAACACAGAGACGTATTCCACTATTGGGCTTTGGTAAAACGACCATAGGGTGCACCCAATCAGTTGCTTCTGTTACTGGTGAATGACTCCGGCTTGTAAAAGTTGGTCAAGCTCTGTCTTCACCATCCTTCTAAAAGCTAAAGCTATTTGGCGTGGAACAGGTAAAGCAAATGGAACAGCATCATCTTTCAAGGAAATTTTCATAGGTTTACTGTTCATTTCCCGTAATGTTGTGTCATCAGAAAACACATCGCTGTACGATTTTATCAACTTGTTCTCAATTTCACTAATTTCTGCTTCAGCTAAGTTCTCTGATATAATAAATCTTGTATTCTCTGCTTTTAATATGCTTGCTAATTTTCGAGGTCTTTTTGACGAATTTATCGGTTGAAGATACGTGTCAGATAGAATGTTAACCTGTTGACATACGTACCAAGCAAGCAAAAAATCTTCTACCTTAGGGCAGACGTAAATAGTTTCTTCCACTAATCGGCCGCAGTATTCGATGATGCATGGGAAAGTTCTTACGCATGTTACGGTCTACCGATTTACCGCACTAAGGGTGTCTTGACTCGGCGGCATTAAATTATCGAGGTCTATTCCGAGCCATTGAATGATGTTTACCCCAACAAGACTTGCTTCAGGTCCCGTGTCTGGTGCAGCTTCTGTGGAACCTAACGGGTCACGATGTTTAAGAGAAAAAAGATTAACAGTTATTTTGGGAGCCGCGGAGTTAGCAAAATTTGCGTTAGTATTGCATCTACGCTTTATTTGTCCCGTTAACTTTCTCTTCGTTTTTTCGCGTCTGTTAAATCCAGATTTGTTATGAAAGCACACTGATGAAAAATGACCTTTTTTGCGACATATTGAACACTCTGTGTCCTTTGCGGGACAGTGGGTTTGACCTTTTGGTGGGCAGGTCTTTTTACCGCATTTTGTACAGGGCTTTTTATTGCGCTTTTTAGATTTATAGAAATTTCGACGAAATTTGCTTTGGTGTGCTCTACTCTCATTCAGCTGTCGGCTTATTCGTGCGTCGTCTAGTTTTGCTGACTCTTCCGATCTGCATAAATCAGTGACAGTCTGAAGATCAGGTAATGGGGATATGGCTGGGAGCTTTGTTCGAGTCTTTTTGCAATATATTTCTGACCTGATTTTTGTGACTAAAAGACGATTTAAACATTCATTGCACAAGTCTGCGTCTCTCGCCAAAGTTTTAATCGCGATTAAAAACGAATCGAAATTTTCGCCAGCCGCTTGCTTTCTCTCTTCAAACGCGACCCAGTCTAGCGCTATATTTCTTTGACTTCGGATGTAATTTTTGATTTTTTCTAACACTTCGTCTGGTTTAAGTGTCGTATCATCCGGGATAAGAAGTACGTGTTCCACGGCTTCTCGCATTTCCATCGAAAAAAAAACCGCGAAGCAATGCCAACTGACTGCTCAATGGCAGCTCTGTTGCAAGCGAGACCGTAACATAATCGTTGTACAATTTACGCCATTTCGAAAATTCAGCTAACGAAATTCCCACCTGCAGTGTAGAAGGCTTTTGTGTGTCCGCTTTAGTTCGCCTTGCCTCGTTGTTAAAACGGTAATGTCAGCTGTTTGCTCACGTGATTTGCTTCTCTCGCTGTTCGCGCTTTGAGGCAGCTGCTGTTGCGAAAATCGTTCGATTATTTATTGCATTTGTTGCTGACTTTCAAGCTGCATTTGTCTCTGATTTTGTGTTTGTCTCTGATTTTGTGTTTGTGTTGACATTCTGTTCTTGTGTTTGTCTTTGCATTGACAACTGTGCTTCTAAAAAAGTCTTTAACCAAGAAGGACCTTCATCATTGTTAATATTACTATTCGCGTTTTGGTTAGATTGAGATAATTCGGCTATACGTTTGTTTGCTGCTTCTAATTCTGCTTGCAGCTCTCGTTTATTTTTCGCCATTTTTCTTTTATCTTCAATCTTTTACAAATCTCCAACCACTAACTTGCAGTATACTTTTATAATGGTTTGTAAGGTTATTTGCTTTAAACAAATTTATAAGCTGACTGTCGACGACGCCATGTTATGAGTTGTACTAGTATCTGCAGTTAGCTCTTTTATTTATAGGGAGTTACACGATAGTTATTCGACTGAATCTGTCTGTAAGAATAATAATAATTTATGACGCGGTTAACCACACTTATCAAACCAGAGAGAAGAAGGCACTAGAGCCGTGCGCTATGACGTCACATACTATAACACTTTTTAGACGGGATAGGTTAATTTGGAGAGAAATACTTTCAATGGAATGTACATTGGTTAGAGCAAACGAGTTATAATTATGAAGGAAAGATACATCCAAGTCGCACAATGTACTTTTATAAACTTTGGAGGATCCATTTATAGTTTTAATTTGAATGCTGGTTTCAAGACCGTAAAGTTTAACGTCTTAACCAGGTTTTCGTCGCAAAAGGTGTGGGTAGAACCTTGGTCTAGAAATGCATAAGTCAAAATACTTTTATTTTATTTTTTATTTTTTTATTTCCCATCATCACAGCAATGTTATTTACCAGTTTTTGTGCCACTGCGATAGTCGGTACGTTGGTCGCACGTCTCAACGGCTAGAAGAGCGAATTAAACAACACGTTCCTAAATCCATCACCAATCCTCGTACCTCGGCCAACCGCCAAAGTCTTTCCCGCTCTTGCAAGAACAACATTCGCCCACAACAATTTCACGAATCCGCCATTGGTCAACATCTTCTTGATAACGCCCAATGTGCCCTCCATTACAACAACGAAAAATTTTCTATTCTCGCTTGAGGTCGCTCTTCCTTTCACCTTTCTGCTCTTGAAGCGACTTTCATTAAATCTCTCAATCCCCTTCTGTGTAAGCAAAAAGAATTCGTATACTCTTTGAAAATTTCTTAATCTTTTCTCTCATTGGTTGACTCTTTCAGCCAATGAGAACTCTACTTTCTTCCTTTATAAATTAGTTCGGTTTCAATTCTGCTTCATTCTGACGATTTCCCCTGAAGAGTGTCAGATGAAAAGCTTTGGGAAGAAAAATTTTTTACTTCAAGCAATCTTCAAATTCTGTACCACCAAATGTTTACTTTTATTTTTATGAGCTATGCCGACTGGAACAACGCATAAGTAGACAGCTCCAGAAGAACTCTCAGTACGAATTTTATTGCTAACTAAAGCGCTAGAAACGTTAGTATTTTCAATTGTATCGGAGGTTGATGTGGATTTTTCGTGGGTATGAAGTTTTTTACTATCGATTGATTGATGAAGAGGGTATGGTGAAATGCTCCAGGACAGCCATTGACCCTACAAGTATTTGTCCTTTTGCATGCTGGTGTCCGATGCTTAGAACTCAGGCACTTGTGACATAACTTTATTGATTTTACCAATTTATAACGTTCATTTAAAGTCTAAGAAACTGGCACAATTTAGCAACTTGCGCTGACCTCAAAATATTTTCGCACGACATACGCTTCGACTGTCTTGAACACTGAGTTGCTCTGCAAAAAACGCTGACTCATTGTGGAAATTGCCATCCAAAAACAGCAACGTGTTTGAGAAATGCACCAGCTGACACTGGTTTTTATATTAAGCATTTCAAACCATCTTATTTTCAATGAATATAAAAACTATTACATGCGTATGGTAATATACAGCAAGCAATTAAATCGCTCGTAAAGAATGGAGAAAAGTATAAGAGAAAAACTAGATTTACGCAATATACGCTAGCGCTTGTGCTTGGCACCCTATATACAGGACGGCTCATAATGTTAAAACTAAAATGCAAAAATAAAAAAAAATATTCTTAATGTCTTGTTTCGACGTGAATAGCATCAATTTATACAAATGTAACAAAAACTTTGCAATCTTTGGCATGAATGAGTTAAAAACGCTCTGCGTTTCGAAATTAAAAGCGAGCTAATACAAAACGAAGAACTGAGACTGTTTTAAATTACGAACGCTTTGTTTTAGTGTGTACGGTTCTGTAACCAGAAAAATTAATCCACTTATCAAGACGTTGTCGGTTTGTTGTCTTTTAAAGAACTGAATTAACACTTTTAAAAGCCATTTGTTTAATTCCTCGTTACAAAAAATAATGTAAGCTGCGAGCAAACTTTTATGGTGGAACGCAGTTTATGTGGCTTTTTTCAAAACCTTTGACAGATTGAAATGATCGGAAGTGCAAGTTACTGTTTTTAAACAGATATTACGAAAAAAACTTTTTAGTGTAATACATTATCTTTTTAGTGAAAGGATATGCGAACCACACGACATCAAAGAATAAAAGTTAACAAAGAAAGAGTAATTTTATTCTAACTCACTTGAAAAATACATCTTTTTTCACGCAACCAATGGCACACTTTATAAGCAAAAAACACAAAGCTACATTTAAAATCAGTGTTGTATTAACAATGCCCAAATCCAGAACTCGAGAGTTGGGGGGGCTTTTGGAGCCAACTGAAATTGTCAAAATAAAGTCAAAACTTTGAACGAAGTCAAATTTTCTCAAACTTTTACATAGAACAACTCAATTCTTTGTTATTTTTGAAATTTTTCGAGCAGAAATAAATACTTTAAATTTTTGTTTCTACAGTATGTATTAGGTATACTGAAACTTTTAAAGATGTAACCCCTTAGCACCTCTCTTTAAGCATTTTTATTAGTTCTCTATGCTGGTATTGAATCAGCTTGGTAGGTTTTACATGTTTTACAATATTTCACCAACTTTGCGGTCGTTGTGGAGACTTTAAGCGCTTCCCCCCAGTGTGTGCAATTTTCAGTTTAAAAATCCTTGATCTACTGTATATCTACTGTACTGTACTGATCTACTGTTCAATTTAATATTTGGTAAGAATAAAGTATTTTTATCTCTATATCTGTCCTTTCTACTTACGAGAAAACGTCGAAGGCGTTATACTTAGACCTGGCTTCGGAGATTCCAAGATATTGTAGCCTAGTTGAAATTGGATTTTTAGTGTTTATATAGAGATATTACAAATTAAAACTTGTTTTGATACTGTCAAGCAAAAGCAAGTGTCGTATAGTGTTTTTCCCCAGGACAAAACAGAATGATGTGATCACTCCAGGAAAACTTGCTTCTTAATAAAAAGGTTGATTTTTTTGCAATTATTGGCCCTAGTTGTACCTCTCGGCAAGGAGCAAATTTTTGAAAAAGTGGTTAAATTTAGTCAAAAAAACACTTTTTTGGTGGAAAAAGCACTCTCAACAAACGCTAGCTTTGACATATTGGAAAGTGTTAACTAAAAACTTAGTAAAAAGCAAAAAAGTTTTTACTTGTAAAATTAAGCTGCGCTGTTTTTTACTTGACCTGCAAATAGTTTTGCCTTTGGCTCATTTAATTTTTGTCGATATTATATAGTTTTTATATAATATCGACATTTTTATTATATAGTATACAATTACAGACTAAATTAGAGTTAATATAGGGTATTTAAACTGTTTAACTTCGTTTGATTCCTGTTATAACCACAAAATAAAAGGTTTTTTTTGAAAAGAAAATGTAACAGCGATGTAAAAGAAAAGAAAGGAAATCTCAGAAAGTTGTTATTTTTTATTTTATTTTTTTTATTTATTTTCATTTTTACTCACAATCAACTTGAAATTAATCATAGTGCATGTAGAAATAAAGATTGTGAATAAGGAAGCAGCGACTAAACGAAGTACGTTATTACATGCACAACTTACGTTGTGCATGGTCGCTGTACCTTTGAACAAAGCGATGTGATGTTAATAAGAAAAGGAAAGCGAAAAGAAGATAATTAATACACACATCCGAGCCATAGTCAGAGAATGTTGTGTAATCATGGGTGGGAGAAACAACAAACTCAAAGACCAAAAGGGTCTGGACCAAAAGGGTCAGGCAGGCAAAGAAACCCACCAAAAGAAATCCTGCCACGGGTCAAAAGGACCATTTCAAAAGCATATGGCTGGACAAAAAAAAAAAAAAATTTATATGCATAAGATAGAACATACAAATAGTGAACAAGAATAGGTGCAAAATAATTAAATTATGTAAATTTTCATCGAACTGGATGGGCCGAAATGATCTGGATGTTGCCTTTGAAGTCGCATCGGGCTTTTATCACCTTCAATTTCTTTGTACAATTTGGTGGAGTTACCTGTAACATAAAAAAAAAACCAACAGCAGAAGTTTTAAAATTTATGAAGTCTATTACAATTAAAAATTACGTTGCAATAAGATGCATTTGAAATTCTGTACGAAATTTACTATATGATTTTATCTGTTTAATGCTTGTTGGGACTTTATTCCAAGCAAGAGGACCTCTGTATCTTAAAGATTGTTTAGTTACATTTAATCTACAAAATGAAGGATAGAATTTGGACTGGCTTCTTGTACATTTAGTGAATTTGTCGCTTATGAGGTTATTTTGAAAAAAATGATCAAAACATGATGGTAACATGCCTTTTATATATTTGTACATAAAACAAGTTATTTCTAATTCGGTTATTTGATCAATTGTCATTACGTTGTTGTTTCGCAAGATGTCAGTAACGTTAGCTCTATGATGTAATCCAAATGTTAATCGTATGAATTTATTAGCGATTCGTTGAATTTTTGAGGCTGTGGTTTTATTACCAATATGCCAAGTTGTAATACAATATCTTATATGACTGATTATCAGGGAGTTATACAATACAAGCAAAGTTTTTTTGTCAAAGTGTTTTGAAATTTTTTTGATAGTACCATAACTTACGCAGATTTTTCGTAGAACAAAGTTCATATGCAATTTCCAACTTAAATGTTCATGAAATATTATTCCCAAAAATTTCGTTTTTGGTTGCTGAGAGATAAATTTATTTCTAATTGAAATTGTCAGTTTTTTTGAGGGAGGCTTTGTTTTGGGTGTGCGAAAGATCACATAATGTGTTTTGTCAGTGTTTAGAAATAGCCGATTTGCCAGAAGCCACTTATCTATGTTCCCTAACTCCTTATTTGCAGCTTCATATAAGGTTTCATAGCAATTACTTTTTAAAAATATGTTAGTGTCGTCTGCGTACATAATGCATTTTCCTAAGGTTAAGCAATTATTTAAATCATTTACATAAATTGAGAATAGTAAAGGCCTAAAATTGAACCCTGAAGGACACCATATTTTATTGACTTAGTATTGGAGCAGATATCATTTATTTCAACTAATTGTTTTCTGTTGCTAAGATAGCTACAAAACCAATCATGCGCTACACCACGAATTCCACAATGCCATAATTTGGATAATAAAATTTTATGATCAATGGTATCGAATGCTTTAGATAGATCAAGAAATATGCCAAGTACATGTTCTTTGTTTTCAAAAGCTTCAGCAATATTTTCAATTAATAATGAAGTTGCGTGACTAGTTGAGTGATTTTTTCTAAAGCCAAATTGATATTTATAAAAAAAGTTTTGTTTTTTTAAGAATAATACTACACGATTGTACATTAACTTTTCCAATATTTTTGACATGGAGCAAAGTAAGCTGATTGGGCGATAATTGCATACATTAGTTACACTACCCTTTTTATGAATTGGTACTACTTTTGCAGTTTTAAAGTCAGAGATAAATTCACCACAAGCTAACGAAAGATTAAACACATGTGTCAGAGCTATTAATATATTGTCTGGTGTGCTTTTTAAAATAGTTGGGGGAATTTCATCAATGCCAGTACTTTTTTTAGGCTGAAGGTCACTGATTAATTTTTTTATTTCAGTTAAACTAGTTGGATAGAGATAAAGTGTGCTCTATGTGGGAGATTGCATAAATGTTTGAAAACTATGAGATGTTTGGGGTAAATCTGATATTAAATTATTTGCAACATTGACAAAGTAATCATTAAAATAATTAGTAATCTGGAGAGAGTCATTTACCAAATTATTGTTTATGGATATGGAAGAACATACTGATGATTTAACTTTACCTAATTGTTTGTTTATATTTTTCCAGGTCTCTTTTAAATTATTAGGGGAGACTGGGGCAAATCGGGACATGGGGTAAGTTGGTCCAACCTATGTACTGCTTATACTGTTGGTTGAAATAAACTGTTGCTTTAACATTGGCTACATCTTGCTGTAGCAACAATACTAGTTATGCGATACGGTCGTTAGCAAGTACTTATTTAAGCTGATAAGAAAAAATTCAATTTTTTGCAAAAAAAGTTAATCTTAAAAAAGCAGGTATGTTGCTTACTATTTCTGTATGTATATAGTTTAATGCCACAATGATAACAATGCTGATTGTGATAGAATAATGTAGTAATTTAAAATTTATAGCTGGCCTAGATCTTGAAGTAAAGTAAAGATACAACACTTAGTTTCAAAATGGCGCCTTTGGGGTAAGTTGGGACATTGTCATGGGGGCAAGTGGGACCACTGTCCCAACTTACCCCATTACACTTATAACTTAACTTTCAAGTGGTAAGCATTTGTAATGTCGGCTGCGTAATGCAGAAAAATATTAAATAACCTTGAGCTATTTACATGTAAGTTTATGTGATAATAAAACCTTTCAATCGAGCTAATCAGAAAGTTCATGTATTCAAATCTTATTAAAAGCAAGAAATATAACCTACCGGTAAAAATCTATTAATTATGATGTTATCTACAAGTAGAACCAAAACAAATAAATAAAAATAATGCTCGTTTTAAATTGCTTATATGGTTTTTTTTAAGTGGAAGAGTAATAGCCTATGCCTCAAAAATATACAAAAAAGACCAACAGAGGACATACTTCAATAGATGTCCTGAAAAGGGCAGCAGGTGCCTTACGGCAAAGTGGTAAGCTGCGGCAGTCTGCTCGAGAGTTTAACGTGAGTAAAACTACACTGAAGCGCTTTGTCGATCAGATGTCAATTGATGAGGATATACAGCAAAAAAGTCAGGCTGCAAGTGTGTGGGTGACAGGCATCGCATTTTTTCTACAAAAAGGTAAGAAGACCTCGCAAACCATATTAAATCATTAAGTAACATGTTTTATGGACTCTCAACAAACAAATGTCGCCGACCAGCTTTTGAATTCGCAATACGAAATAATATCAGGATACCGGAAAACCGGGAAAAAAAGATAGCAGAAATTGACTGGTTCTTACCATTTAAGTTTAAATATGGACTATCTGTGCGAAAGCATGAAGCAACATCTCTGGCACGTGCAACAGCGTTCAATCGCCACACTATTGGCAAATTTTTTGATCAATTAGGCGATTTGTATGATCGCTATAAATTTGAAATGCACGATATTTACAACTTAAACGGAACGGGTTGCACAACTGCGCAACAACCAGGGGGTGTGGTTGCACCCACAGGAAAATTGGGTCAGTGACTAGTGCTGAACATGGAGAACTGGTCATTGTCTTATACGCTGTGGGAGCATCTGGAGTTGTAGTGCCACCAATATTTCTCTTTCCCAGGGTTAATTTTTGGAATAATTATTATTGGTGGGCCATTAAGATATATAGGAGGTGCTAACAAGTCGGGTTGGATGAATGAAGACTTGTATGTCAACTTCATTAAAAAAGTGCCTCAAGTTGTAGGACATGTGCCAGTGTTTATAATAAACAAAACTGACATCGCCGCATTTTAACGGAATGATGTGATTGCAAAGTTACCGGAACCAGTAAAGAACACTAGAAGCACCAGAAAATTTAATCAATTGGTGTTTCCTGTTGATATAACAAATTGGTTGAATTAAATTTTAGCTGAAAATTGGTCACTGGGAAAAAGATGTGTTGTTCCTGTTGTCCGCAATGCACAGTTGCATGTATGTATAGTAGTAGCCTACAGTTGATTGCTTTTAAATTCTTCTTTTTCTAATAAAATTGCCTTTATGCGTGTGTGTGTGATAAATGTTGTAGCTGTCCCAATTTGCCCCATAGCTTGTCCCGACTTGCCCCATGTATGGGGTAAGTCAGGACGTTTGACTGCGTCATTTTAAACCCTGTTTTTGGCTGTTTCCCAATTTTGAAAACAAATGGTACTGCTCATATTAATTTATTAGTTTTTGAAGTTTTCTATCCAAAGTTTTATTTTAAAATATCTCATGTAGTTTCCGATTTATGGTCCAAAAACTGAAATTTGTCCCGACTTACCCCAGTCTCCCCTACTTAATTTCTTAAATGTTTGTCTAAAATAACTCTGTTTTTTTTCTTGTAAGGCACGATTGTATGTATTTCTTTCTTTATTGAAGTTTGTTTAAAACACTCCTGTTTTTCAAAAACTTTTTAAAACACTTGTTTTTTTTAAGCATTAATAAATAAAGATCATTATCAAACCATGGCTGTTTATTTTTGTTTTCAATATTTTGCTTGATGAAAGGGAAGCAGTATTTAAAAGTAGATTTGTAATTGTCCATTAATAATTTAAATGCTAAATTAGGATTAGTTTCATTTAGTATTGCATTAATATCAATATTTTCTAACATTTCATTAAACTTGGTTATATTTTGGGGGGTAAAAGATCTTTTTTGTTGAGGTCTATACAAATTCTGTTTATTAAGATTAAAGCACATATATACTGGTAGATGGTCAGAAAGTGGATTTAAAATGACTCCGGATTTTATTTGCTGTTGGTGTAAATTTGTCCAGATGTGGTCTAATACTGTTGCACTTGAATCTGTGATGCGAGTTGGTTTGTTAATAACTGGGAAGTAATGACCTTCAAGCATCATTTCAATAAAATTGCATACATGTTCATTATCTTGATTTGATAAATCATAATTAAAGTCTCCAGTGATAAAACATTTGTTTAGTGATTCATTACTATTATGGATACAATTGTAAAGATTATTCAAAAAGTTTTCATTTAAATGATTGTCATTAGAAGGAGATCTATAAATGTTACCACAGAATAAATTTTCATTACGTAATTGAATTTTTATAAAAATTGATTCAAAAATTTTTTCATTCATTATTGTCAATTCATCAATTAGCTTAAATTTATGGCAATTTTTAATATACAAACCAACTCCACCACCCTTGGCAACTTTTCTGCTGTTAGAGATAAAATTATAATTTTCAAGATTACAGTATGGGCCAGATGAATTATTCTGAATCCATGTTTCAGTCACAGCAATTATGTCTGGTTTGGGGTTTAGATTATGAACAAAGCTTTCTAATTTACTAAAATTTAAAGGATTGGATAGTGACCTAATATTAACACAAATAATAAGAAAACTATTACAAATTTTTTTATTAAAGATCAATGATTTTGTAGATTGAATTTCCAAGTATTGCTCTTGAAAGTGATGACTATTTGGGCCAATTAAGTTATCATGTTCTTTATTTTCAGAATTACTGTCATCAACAAAGATAGAATTTAATTTTTCAGCATTAACATATTTTTCAGGTTGACTACTTACAATTTTTTCTTTACCAGAATTATGTGAAATAAGGGAATTTTTATGTTCATAACAATTACATTTACAGTAAAAATTATTTGAGGCTATTGCTTGGTTCTTAAGTATTTTAGCACATTTTTTATGAAAGTGAGCTAAACATGTTTGGCATTGAATAGGCACAAAGTCTTTTCTAATTGTTTTTTGGCAAAATTGACATACAAGTTTTTTCAAAGTCATAATACTTAAGATTTATGTTGCACAAATGAGTAATTATATATATATATAAAACCAAAAAAAATTAAATTAAATAATTAATAATAAGTAATAAAATAAACAAAAAGTAAAAAAAAAATACAAATAAATAAAACACAAATTTTAAATTGATTTTAGATGTATAAAATGAATAGTTATATAAAGATAAGCTAAGGTTAATATAAAGAAAATTATGATGTGTCGTGGTAAGGTTAAATCAAGTACTGTATTAATTTGATTATTAAAATTACTAGTTAATTAAGAAGAAAATCTTATCTTAGTAATATGGGATAGTTTATTGATAGCTTGTTTCTTACCTTTAAATGAACAGTATACAATACCTTTCATGCTCCAGACATTGCCAAAACCAAATACTTTTTTGGCTTCCTCCACAATCTTTAGTCTTTTTTTGGTTAATGACTCAGTAATTGATAGTTTGGGTCCATTCGATGTTTTCAAGTTCTTCTTATGCGAGTATACCATATTCCTTATTGACCTGCGAACAAATTTAATAATAATTGGTTTTTTGTTGGTTTTAGAAGGAAGAGGGTGACAAATATCAATATCAGAGTCACTAATACTAGTAGGCAAATCTAATTTGGTATTTAATATATTTAGCACATACTTCTCAACATCCATGCTACTTATCCTGTGATCTATATTGTTCCCATGTAATATGAGACAATTAGATCTTCCATATTGCTCTAAGTCATCTAGATATTGTTCCTGTTTCTCCACCATTTCTGCCAACTGTCCAACTTCAACTTTAATAGAATCAATAATAGTTGATAATTTCATAAGTTCTTGATGCTGTTCCATTTTTTCCTTTTCACCTGCAAAACAATTACAAGAAGCAGTATCTTGGTCTTTTTTAAAATAATCTTTTTCATACTTATCCTGTCTTTCCTTGACCTTGTTCAACAGTTCCATTACTTCATCAAGTTTCTGATTCGCCATTGTTTTAAATATTTATCAAAATAATTTACCAATAATAACAAAAACCTTTAACCACTTATAAACAATACTTACGCCGTCATGTACCTTATTCAAATAGAATGAGAAAATATCGCTCTGATTACATCAAATATCGTTTTTGTGAAATTTCGTGCTACTTTGGCATTTGCAATAAAACTGTTATTGATTATTTTCTCCACTGCATACTGTTTATCTTGTCGACGTTTGCATTTAAGAGTCATCTGCCAGGCAGCCGCAAAAACGTGGGCGTTTTTCCTAATGATTCATGGGCAAACAAAAGTGAAAATCTCACACCATAAAACCTCGGTTAACCCCTTGACTCGGAAAATTGTCGCAGCATGTAATTTCTATACTGCAAAAATGTACGAAATTCAAACTTAAATTTTACTTAAGTGGATACTTCTACATGCTAAGTCGGTATAGAATCGCCCTGTTTTACGTAATGATGAAAAAAGGCTGTTACAGCTTAAAATCTCTTTCTCGAAATTATCTTGGAGAGGACTTGTAGTGATCAATATCTTCTAAAGATGATTAATCTAATCTTCTACAGTGTAGAACAAAAAAACACACTTTTTAATTAAATATATTGGAGCCAAAATGTGTTATTTTAAATGGAATAATTTCTAGCTGAATCTAGGTGAAGAATTTTTTTTTAGAGATCAGTGTGATTTTGGGACGAAAATTGAAAAATTAGCAACAAATTTTAAGTAAAATCCTTTTTATTATTAACTAATATAATGGGTGTGCCGCGAAAATTTAAATAGCTGAATAGTGTGTCGCCATATAAAAAAGGTTGGAAACCACTGATATAGAGTAATATTGTTTTCTCAGTGTTTTTTGTAAAGTAATGCAATGGCCTAGTTTCATTTCAATAATTAAAAAACTCTTTTGTGGTGGTGAAATAAGATGTGCATGTAAACAGTGATATATAAAAGATAAAGTTTTGTTGGTTTTGTAATATCTGTAAGTCGATATTTTAACACTGCTAAATATCAAAACATAGCCAATTTCAAATTCTTTTACGTAAAAAAAAATCATTTTCGTTTTTTTATCCTTTTTCAAAAAAAGCAGCAATAACTATTAGTAACCATAAAAACATGTGGACAAAACATGTAAGCAAGTTAATGAAACTGGTCTAAAATATTTTTCATAATTCGATCGTTCAAACAATGAAACGAGCTTCCTTAGCTTCATTGTTTGTAATTATCCTGCGCGTTGGCGTCTCTCTTTACGTCCATTTTTTAATTAAGTTTACGACTGTTACAACAGCGAATCCGTTACAATCGCATTTCACGCTAGTTAAACGAGTGTCTAAACGTAAAAATTGAAGTGACCTTGCTAAATTGCAATTTTGCATGCTTTATCAAATGAATTTAAAAAAAAATTTTTTCTCTAACAAAAATTAAATAAATGATCTTTATTCTGCTTAAATTTCATAAAGATAGCTTAGTAATTTTGGAGTTATAAATCGTAACTTTGGTGGGCTTCTGAAGAATAGCTTGAGAATAGCTGAAGATATTCTGAAGAATACCGTTGAGGAGTCAATAGCTCGAAAAAGGTTGAGAATAGGGTTAAGACAAAATTATTTGACTACTCATACAATAAGCTATATTTATGATAAACTTATAAAAACTGCCGACCGTATTTTTTACTATTGCTGCATTTTTGGACGAAATCTTTTGATGCCGTAGAGCAGTGGGAAATACAAAACAAAAAGGGGCAGCAGTCAGAGACGCCGGAATTTAGGCGGGCTGGGAAAAATTTTAAAAAGGGCACGTTTTTGATCAAAAAGGCACTCTCTTAACAAATGCAAATTTTAAGCGTAAATTTAATGGAAAAAAATTACTAAAAGTCTTAGTGAAGACCAAAAATTAAATAAATAAAGGTCTTCAATTTTGGCCACTCTTTTTCATATACTTAACTCGTAAATATTTTTGATTTACTCAAAAAGTTAAATCTTTTTAGTTTCAACGGTCTTCATTTTGCCCTAAAAAGATTTTTATCTTCAAGTTTAAACTCAAATAAAAATATTTTTCTTTGGTTTTTATCAATTTTGTAGAAAAAATTTTTTCTCCAGTTCGCTAAACTCAAAGTTTGTTGAGAGTGCGTTTCTAACAAAAAAATACCTTTGGCGACGTTCTGTTTTAAGGGGCATGAAAAATTTTGAGGAGTATGAAAATTATTTTAACCTGACAGATTAATGAATTATAAAGTAGGCTATGTGCAATTTGTGTTCTGTTTTGCTATTTATTAGTAAACTGTGATGTTTTATTTCTAAATTTATAGCTGAACAAACAACTGTTTATAGTGACCAGTGGGCCGCTTATGTTAGTTTCTTTTCTTCTGGTATCAATTACTCTCACGAAACTGTCAATCATAGTGAGAACTTTGTGAATGCTCAAAATCCACAAATACATACACAAACGATTGAGCGTTTATGGTCCCATCTTAAAAAGTGCTTGAGAAGTAAAAACTTAACCAACAGGGATTATTTGGAACATAATGTGGCTGAATTTGTATTTAGAAGAAATAACAAGGATTTAAACAGTATTGATTTGGCCATTAAAATAGTTGAATTAATAAATGAATTGTAAATTATTATATATTATTATGTTTTTTTAATAGGTCAGGTTTTTAATTTCATAAATTTCTTAAAAATTTTCATGCCCCTCAAAATGTCATATGCCCTTTAAAACAGAATAGCACCGTACCTTTTTTTTCTAAATTTTGTGTTCCTCGCTGAATTACTGTTATATGTTAGGTGGCACTTTTCCAAAAACGTTTGGTGACCAACGACCTACTAAAGAATACAGCCGGACATGTTACATTGAAGGGAAAAAAATTTGGTGATGCATTTTCGTATTAAATACATTGCTTTACGTTTCGATCATTGTTTTGCAATATTAGACAGGATAAATAAAGAGTAAGTTTGCTATTGTAAGAATTTTTGTATTTGACTCTTATTGGACAGTTTGAATAAAGATATAGGCGTTAACTTTATCGCCTGCTTGGGCTCGTCAGGAGGCGGTTAGAAATCTGAAAAAACAAAACCATTGAATAAAAGTATAATTTAAACAAAGCGCTTGAATACCGACGAAAAACGTAAAACAACAACAAGAAAAAAACTACTGTTGTGATATTGATCGATGGATGAATTTTATTGCCAAAGAAAAAGTTTTTTATGTAGTTTAATCTACTGTTTGAAAATAACGGGTAAAGTAAAAAAAATTATTAAAAAATGCGTTAAAAGTTTGATTAAATATAGAGTGTACTGAAAAATACGGTAAAAAGATGCTTAATAAATGCGTTTAAAAATAACAATTATCAGGGTACGAATTAAAATTAAAACAATGAAATTTTTTTACAGGGTATAATTTAAGATTATTGTTAGTTTAATAAGTATGTAGTGTAAAGGTGGGTTATTTTATTTTCTGATCAAGAAAATGGGTAAAGTCATTGATGTAAAAATAAGCTAAACCGAATGTGTAAATTAATACATGTAAATATATTTATTAACTGCCAACGCGATTAAAATTCCGTAATTTAAAATTACGTCGATGTCGACATTTTGAGACCAACTCTGAGCGTTTATTCAGTAATTTTTTGGGGTCAGCACGAAATGACTTAATTTTATGTAGTTTTTGTTAAAAATTTTGTGTTATTTGTTGCTGGGTGAAAAATGCTATTTGAGGAGGGTACAAAATTCTTTTCGAATGTTTGTGGTGACTTCTTCATTGAAAGGGAGTTGAACCAAGTAATCTTTTTTTGATCTGTTTCTTGCAGATCAGTAAAAAATTGCCACCTTAACGGAAAATGCTGCAGAAACTACATAGTATACAAAGCCTCCTTAAAAACTGGTGAAACGGACAAATTTTTATGGAAGTTGTGAAACAACTTTTAAACTTAGATATAATAACCATAACCAATCCTTTAAAGACAATAGAAAAATTAATTCTGCGAAACTATCAAAAGCCGTTTGAAAATAAAACAATTAGGGCAATAGCTACAAATAATTTGAAACATCGTACACAACGCAGCTCTATATCAGTGTGGTTCAAAAACATGCAACTTATGCTCATCGAAAAAATTACAAATATTTCGTACTGACCCCAAAAAATTACTAAATAAACGCTCAGAGTTGGTCTCAAAATGTCGACATCGAAGTAATTTTAAATTACGAAGTCTAAATCACGCTGGAAGTTAATAAATATATTTACTAATTTATACACTCGGTTTAGCTTATTTTTACATGAACGACTTTACCCACTTTCTTGATCAGCAAATAAAATAACTACCTTGTTCAATTACTCGATTGTATAAAAAATAAAACTTCCTAAATTGAGAGACATTTTTAAATTTGAGCTTGCCAGATACGAGTATATGTATCATCTGGACCATAGCTTTTTACCGTCACCTTTAATAAATTCTTATACCAAAATTAAATCAATTCCTATTTTTAATACCAGAGAAGGAAAAAATTTCACGTACTACAAAACTATGCATCAATAAATCAATCGGAAAAAGTCTACTTGTACACAGAGAAACAGTTTATGAATTGAAATAAATAACTTTATAAAAAAGTTAAACTGGTATTCTTTTAAAAAACAAAATAAATAGCATTTAATTGAGACTGTAATGATTTGTAATTTTCTACTTTTGTTTACTGAAGTTACAAATTAAAAGAATCACCTTACTGGGATCATTTTTTTAACTGAACTATGTAGGTTTTTTCATTTGTTCAAACTAGAGGATGAAGTTAAATTTCAGGTTTATTTTTTAAAGTTGATCCAAAAATTTATATTCAAATTAGGGGTTTTCATAGTTTTTTTTATTAGTTCAAATTAGAGATCATATTTTTACTTGATCATTTTATGGCCATTTTTTTAAGTTGAATGATTGCAAATGGCACAAAAACATAAGTACATAATTGCAAATGGCACAAGAACACGGAGAGCTTTACAGCCTACAAGTGGCTCTCAAATTAAGCCTTAAACCAGAATGAAATGAGTAAATTAAGATTGTGTAAGCTTTTCAAAATGAGGTCAGAAGAAAGATCCATAAATTGTTCAGCTTCAAGAGATGTAAACCCCTGAGAGGCATTTTTGCATTATGAACAAAAGGATTTCTTATCCAATTGTGCTTCTCCATGTTTTCAGAAAAATATTTCTCAAAATGCGAGATTAGAGCATTCAAATGCGAACATATCACAGTCTTCATATCCACACTCATCGGTATTCTGCAGGGAGAGATTGCCAGATTGCTCGTTATTTATCAGCAGATCAGTTTGTCACAACTGTAGCTTTCTTTTAAAGGCTGTAATTTTGTCATGGAGTTGTAGAAGGTGAGTTTCTTTTCCATGCAGTGAGATGTTTAATTGATTTAATTTTAAACAAATATTGCAGAGATACGCCAACTGTGTCAGAAATACTTCATCCTCAAAGATAGTAGCAAGTGCATGGTTTTCTTCTTTTAAAAGTATAGAGATTTTGTTCTCCATTCGTACATACGCAGAAGAACTTTACCTTTGGAAAGCCACCTTGCATTACAATAAAACATAAAATTGTTGTGCTCTGCTCTTAATTCATCGCAAAGACGTTGGAAAAACCGAGCTTTAACTTGCTTTAATAAAATTCATAGTTTTGAAAACAGCTTTCAGCACTCCATTAAGGTTACCACTGAGCTGTTGCGAAGCCAGCGCCTCACGTTGTATTACGCGGTGGGTCCATTTTGCGTTAATGGCCACGCCCTGCACTAATGTTCGCAACCCACCAAAGAGGCCAGACATAGCTCGGGCACCATCAGTGCATAAACCAACGCAATATTTCCACTGGAGATTATTTTCCTGAAAAAAATTGTTTAGTATTGCAAACAATTCATGCGCTCTACAGTTTGTTAAAATAGGTTTACAAAAGAGGAAATCTTCAACGATATTGTCGTCGTTATTGATAAAGCGTACGCAGCAAATCAAACAAGCATCTTTATTACTGGTACTGGTTGTTGCCACATCTAACTGTAAGCTAAACTCATTTCCACGCATTTTTGCTACTAGGTAATTATTAATATCATCCGAAATTTTATCGATCCTCCTACTAATGGTATTGTTTGAGAGAGGAACAGCTTTTAGTTTTTGAGCAGTTGATTCTCCAATTATTGTCAAAACTAAGTCAAGAGCACCAGGAAGCACAAGTTCTTCTGTAGTGGTATTCAATTTTTTACATTTCGCGATTCTGCACGCAACTTCAAAAGACGCAAGCAGTACTTTGGCTGGTGTTTGCAAAAAATTTGAAAATACGACCCACTGCTTATTCATTTCCGATAACTTACGAGCAAAAAATTTGCGTGATTTTCTAGATAAGTTGTTGTAACTAACAACTAACAAGCGGTTCCACACAGCTGCTGCTCACCACACACTGTAAAATTGTAAAAAGCTGCTAACAACTTTCACATTGTAATTTTTGTGAGGAAAGCAGTAAATGCAACAACTTTCGCATGTTTTCGCGGCGCCCCTGGCAAGATCTCGTGGCACCCAGTTTGGGAACCGCTGCACAAAATCATGACTAATCTCTGAAAAGAAAGCAACAATAATAATAATCCAAATAGAATTAAGTGTTTGAAAATAAATTAGCTAAAATCCATTAAACAAAACCAGAGTGCTATTTAAAGTTAAAAAAGTTCGCGCAAGGCAGCAAATTACACAGGAAGATGACAACGAGAGAAATAAATAAACTTATGAATAAAGCAAGTGTTAGGGTGGTTCGAGCCAGGTTGAATCATGATATGTAATAAGTTTATAATTAAAAATCACATTGGCTTTTACTATAGGTTATTCAACATTGTAGCCAAAAGGTGAACTTTTCTAGAATAGAAATCTTAGATTGTTTTTACAAGTTGTAATACATAATGACATTTTTATTCCACAGCTAAATAAAAAAATTAATGTTTACTTAAATCTGCAGGGGTTTTGTAACTGTGCCGCCCACTTCGAGCAAAGAAATTGATTTCAAAAAGTTTGACTGGTTAGTGATGTTTTTTCTGAGCTTTCACTGGATGAACTGTCTTGCATTGATGCTAACATCACCTTTTTCGTTAGTGGCTATGTGGGTAGAAGTGTTTTACGACGTCATAAATGTTCATTTTGCAAAGAAATGCTTGTGAAAGGCCACGACTCAACACCAATTTATGATTTTTTACCAGAAGATTACACTCGTTTGTTTGACATTGCTGATAGAGGCGGTTTATCAAAGCCGTCAGAGTTTTGTTATACTGTTACTGCTCTCGCAGTTCAGTATTACTCGGCATTAACCGACAATGACCATGCAAGAATCCGATTTTTGACTTTATCAAACCAGCATGAAGCTTTTATTTTTGCACTAAAAAAAGCATTGCCATTTCAGAATTGCTCTTTCTTGCTACAACAACAATGTTCTGCCGGGCACTTAAATTTTACAGCAATTATCGAATCAGCATTTAATTGCTTTGCCAAAAATGAACTAAAGCGCATCAATGATAGCAAAGAAACAATCCTTGAAGAGCGTAAAAAAATTCTCGAAAACTACAAAAACTTTCTTCCAACAGTTAGTTTAATCTAATTCTTCTTAATTCAGAAATTACTGAATTGTTTGTTGATTTTGATTAATTTTTTTTATTGAATTTGGTTATTTTTAAACATTGTTTTGCTTTTTTTTCATTTCTGTGTCAAAATTTTTTATTTATAAATTGTATTTGTGTTTAATCTGACTCGTAGAAAATTGACAGCCGCAGCATGAAAAAAATTAGCAAAAATTTGCTTCAGTTAGCTTATGTAAATATTTCGTTTGATGTTTTGTTAGGTGGCTTTACAGTGCTTGTACTTGTGCTTATTTTTATCTACAACCGAAACATAGGAGTTTTTTAAATCCTGAGAATATACAGTCTGGTATCTCCTGCTATAATTAGTTTTTATTACTATTGTTCTACCTGGGATTTGAAATCGAATCTTTAAGATCTACAGCGGATATGCTCGCTCCCGCACTTTCTTGTATACGATAGGCAATATTTAGAAACAAAAAATGTCAAAAAATAGGTAAAACTCATTAAATTAGGCATTTGCATTTTTTGACCCTTTTATGAATACATGTAAAATGAAGTTAGCAATCCCGGAGTTAGAAGATCCCTATGCGAGTCTTGTTTCTCTTTTCTGCAGGATTCGTTTAAGTGCGCACTACTCCCGTAAAAATACTCCAGACGTTGAAGATTCTGTCTGCAAGTTTACAGTTACGAAATGAGGAAAGAAAGGAGTCGGCAGCGTGGTCGAGTGGTTAAAGCACCGGACTGATGATCAACATAGTCTCGGTTTAAAACCCACTTGCGCCATTCTGTTGTGTCCTTGGGAAAGACACTTACGGCACTTTTCCCTGCTTGGTGGTCTTGACAAGCAATTCTAAATTACAGTAATACCTCTACTAAATTACTAGCGGATAGCAATATCTTGGTATCTCCGGAAGCAGGTCGGGGTAATTGCTTACCCTATGTATAGCGCCTCCGTCGCTTTCCTGCGAGTCAGGAGGATAAATATAGAGATAAAAATAAAAAAATAAAATAAAAAAATTTCAAGCCCAGAGCAAATGTCTTCTAAGTCTGACCACATAGCAAGTAAAATATGAATTTCTGCAGGAAGCAAACCTAATTCTTCAATGGGTTCTCGTTGTTCGAACAAGTGTTTGATCATCGAATCTGCTAAACCCCATCTTGTGGTCATATCAAGTATTGGTCGTTTTCTTCTCTTTTTTCCAGCAAGGACAAAACATTTAGAGATGGAAGTTTGGAAACTATGTGGCGTGTTTTGCTCAGTAATTTATTGCTGTGTGGTTGCTTTAGCCCAGAGTTTTTCAACCTTTTTTGCTGGCTGTTCCCTTTTATCAAGTTGGAGTGTTCTTCGTATCCCCAACAGTCTGATGAAATTTTTCTGCATCTGGTTTATTTACACTGTTTTTAGCTTGTTTTTCCTATCAACAATATTTAAAAAAAACAAATTAAATGTTAGCAAATTTTAATGCTGTTCATTTATCAATAGTTTTAGGGTTTAATTTAGCGAGACTTTTGTTGTTGCTTCATCTTTAATATTCTTTCAAATGATGATTCAGTTTTGCTCCATACAATCCGTAAATCATCTTCCAGTTGCAAACAATTCCTATGCTTATTCTTGATATACATCATTGTCAAAAACTAACTTTCACAAAAATAGGTTGTTGAAAAAGGAAGTACCACTGTCATGGCATTCGTAGCAAGACTTGGCAAGGCTTTCATTTCAGTACACCAAAAATCCTCTAACTTTAATTTGTTAAATAACAGTTGTAATCTTCGGCAGCTTTTCATTTCGATACGGTCTTCCTTTAAATTATCATCATCAGGCATTTTCGATAAATCAAAAATATATGGATTTATAATTCATTGTTGGAATCAATTCGATTCACCAGCTGAAAAGTATTCATCGAAATACTTGGCCAACTTCGTTATATGAGAAATAATATCATTTTTGATATTTTGCTGCAGACAATTCTTTGGAATTTGGTCAAGAGAAGCAAAATTAGCAACGTTTTTGTTTTCAATTCTACGAAACCACAGAGATAATTTAGCTTGAAAGCTTTCAGTTTTTCACAAGCTATAATCACGTTTGTTTGTTGATATTGAAATAACAAATTTAGCTCGTTTAAGTGATGCATAACATCGGCAATATAGGCCCCGTTTTGAATAAATTCATTGTTTTCAAATGAGGCAGCCAGATTAGAATTTCGGTGTTGTGAATATAAATACAACTTGAGTTATCTCGGAAGTTCAAAAAATCCTGTCATTACTCGACTTCGAGAAAGCCACCTTACATCAGTATAATACGGCAAAATGTTGTGCTTATTTCCGACTGCGGCACAAAAAACTGAAAAATCCTGTGACTCGGATAATTTTTTCTAATATAATTAACTATACGAACACATGTGCCAAAAACATTTTTCAAAGTTTTTGGCATACTTTTTGAGGCAAATACTTGGCTGTGAATCATGCAAGACGTAATTTTTAGTGTTGGTACTTCCTTTTTCAAGAGAGCAGCAAAGCCAGAACGATTACCTGATATAGCGGGTGCTGCGTCGGTACAGATAGAACTAATTAAACTCAAATGTAAGTCATGTTCGATAAAAAAATTTTTCACCAAATTAAAAATATCGCTTACAAATTTTATTGTTGTTTGTAGTGGCTTGCAGAACAGAGATTCCTCATGAATAGTTTTGTCTTTTACATATCTAACCATAGTTAAGAGCTGACAGCATTTGACAATACCTGTAGATTCATCTAATTGAATTGAGATTTTTGTTGGGCTGTTAGTAGTTAGGCTCGCGTCATTTGATCGCAATCGAGGCGGCCCTTGAGGTGGCCCTTGAGGTGGTCCTGAGATGATCCTGTCGCACCACCTCAGAGCGGTGGTGCTCTAGTAACATCTAGCGGATGATGCTAATATGACGAATCCAGGTTATAAAGTTTGATTTCCGGGAACTTAATGAATTCATTTATTTTCAGTTTTAATTTGCCTTTAATTTGTTTCAAATTCTTTGTTGCGCGACTTACGGCCCACCCTGTATATGTATATATATATATATATATATATTTTTTTTTTTAAATTAAAAAAACAATAAAAAACAGTTCCAGTTAATGGACCTTTACAATAACAAGCTTTTCTGTCCGAGTTCCGCGCACAAAGAACAACAAAAGATGTTTTAGCATTGAAAAGATTTGCAGCTGCAAATTAGTTGCAAAAAAAGTTGCTACTTCTTTGTCACACAGATTAACCTAGTTTTGCCAGACTAATTTATATATATTTAAACCACGCTTTCAAAAAAGTTTCATCATTAACTTAGAAACCTTCAGTATAAACGACTCGGCGGCGCTAAAAGTAAATGAACGGCTGTTTGAATCAATTAATAGTCATTGATAAGCTGACATAGTATATAACTTTTGAAAAATTAAAAAATTATTTTAATATTAACTAAATGAAACCTAATACATTCATTTTTTTTTTGCTTAAATTACTTTTGCTTAATTTTATAATTCGCTTTTATATTAATTTTTTTATTGAACTTCTATACTACAGTGTATTAAAAGGCGGCAGTTTGAATCAAAACAGTTATTAATTAGCTGACATGTCGTCATCGTCGTCATTTGAAATAGCATCCACACCAGGTCAAACAATATTTTGGCACGAGCACCCCATCTCGAGCCTACAAGTCGCCTCAGCAGTGTGACGCGCGAGGATAGTTTTTTGGGCAATGCCACTAGATAGTGACAAAACGTGAGCGATCTGTCCAGTTTTACCCCAAAATAAGTAGGGGTTGGACAGATCGGTAAAAATCTATTGCTGCTATTGCTTTTAGCTCACGTTTAGCCTCTCGGTTATTTAAGTGAAAAGCTGCCGTCACTGTCTTAGTGTGACTGAGCTTCAATTTCCAGGTCTCTAGATACGCTAAAAGTTTAGACATATCTTGGCTTAAAGTCCCCTCCAAGTCCTTTCACTTTCTAGAAGATGCTAAATTATCAGCATAAGCAAACTTGCTGGAAATCATGGAAGGTAGATTGAACGTATAAATGTTGAATAATATAAATGGGAAGCCAAGACCGATTCCTGAAGAACGCCGTTTTTTAGACGACGTAGCCTGCTTTGCTTGCTGTCACCAGTAGTAAGGGTGAAACTTCGGTTTCGGACGAGTTCCATAATCATTCCGACAATGCGCTCATCCGGCAGAAGTCTCTGCAGCTTGTAGGTAAGGCCTGGTGCCAGACAATGTTATAAGCAACTGTCAGATCGACAAATATGGCACTGGCATTCTTCTTAGCCTCAAAAGAATCCTCGATGTTCTGGGTCAGCAGAACAACTTGATCCACGATTGACTTCCCGCGTCGAAACCCAGCCTGCTCTTTAGGGAGCAATGGATCAATAATTGGCTCGACGCTGGCGTAGATAAGCCGCTCGAGGATTTTGTAGGGGATACGGAGCTGAGATATCGGTCGATGAATTTTTGGGTACCCCATGGGTTTCATTGGCTTTGGGATTGCGACTACAGGCGCTATTCTCCAGATGTTGGGAATTTTAAGTCGGCGCGCACAGGAAGAAAGGAAGTCACGTAACCAGGATTTCAAAGCAGCTCCAGCACGGATTACATAAGCTCTGGGCAGATGGAATCAGGTCCCGGAGCTTTACCTGGTTTTAAATGTTGGAGAGCAGCAGTAAATTCTCTCTGTAAGAATGTGTCAGAGTTATTTACTGGGTATGGTGTTGCGGCCCTCCAAAGGTCAGACACTTATTGATAGAAAAGTCAATATTACTTGCGGTCAACAGCCTTGTATCTCCCATTTGTGACCAGCTGAGATGCAATAGCATCAGCTGAAACGGGACAGTGACAAGGAGAGTATTATACCAGTAAGGTTATTCAAAATATTTGTATGCAGTACGTTGTGGGCGCAGTCACAAAGACAACGTATTAACTCAGATGACACTTTGTCTAGAATACGCTTTTGCAAAGGTGCCTGGGCTTTTTGTAGCAAACGCAAGGTGGGTCCGTTTTTTAGCAAGCGGTTTATTGATAAAGATAATGCGTATCTTCTAAAAAAATTCCTGAACAAAGACGTTGGTTATCGTGTGTTTCGCAGCATAAGTCAATTACCAAAAACCTCTTTCCAAAGAAAGAGCGTCTTTATTGGGATAGATTTGTCGTAAAAATTGTGCAATTTGGTTCACGTCCCTTCAACTTTTAAAGAGCACCATAATTTGTGCGTTGAGACTTGTTTCACGCAAACCTTTATGAAACAAATTTTGCACGGTCACGAGGACACCGAAATGAAAGTGGTGGGAATAGACGCTATAGATTTTGGATAAAATTTTGGAATTGGCAAACATCAAATCGTCTACTACCAAAAACACGTCTCGACTTTCTTTTTGATCTTCAAGACTTGGTATGCCTTGTTTAAAGTTTACTTTATCAGTGTAACAATCAAACATTTCTTGCCATACCTTGTAATGATAAACAACTTGTTTTATCTCAGGGCAGAGTTGTTTTAGACTGTTTATAAAATGTAGGACTCAATAAGACTTTCCAACTCCGGAAGGTCCGCTTACCACAAAGCTAGTTGAATTTTGAAATTGCAAAGGCATTATGCTAGCTGGTCAAGTAAAAAAATGAAAGCAAACGTCGTAACATCACTAACATACAACTTTTGTAATGCAATGAAAAAAAACACAAAACACAAAATGGAATGAAAAAATTCGCTGGTTGGGAAACAGAAAAAAATACAATTTTTGGAAACCCCATGGTGCGTGAGAAAAAAAATAGGCAAAAATGGAAACCTCTTACGAATCTAATGGCTCTGTGTGAACCTCGTCACTCAACACTTTCCTCTTGGAATAGAAATTACTTAATCCTTTTTTCTTCTGTACATATATATAACTAAAAATTTGGTGTTCGTTGGTTCGAAATCCATGGTTTTCCAGAAGAAGCGGCTTGTTGGTCTCTAAAACATTCAAGTATTAATCAAAGGTGAGAGGGTTTTGGGCAATAGACAACCCTTTACAGACTTGTTTTTTTGTTTCTCCTTGACAAAAATATGATTTTGAAGTAAGGCAAACTTGGTTTTTCCTTCATATCTCACCTTCATTTTACCTAATGTTCTTTTATCGAAGACTTCAAAGGAAGAGCAACAAGGTCGTGTGTCCCACTATTTGTTTTCGATTTTACACTAAATTCAGGCTTCCTCATGTTCAGGACACACTTCGGTGGTTAACCACTTTACTTGTCACGAAAAAGATTGGGTTTTAAATGGGGAGGAACATAGTCATCCAAATTTTCTTTGTTAATGCTAAAATAAATGGAGTCGGTATCAGTTTCTAACTGCTCCAAATGATGATCCGGAATGTATTTTTTGAGAAATAGATAAAAAAATTTTAACATATGGAGTTTGGAATTTAGATATACATTAAGTCCAACTTGTATGGGAAGATCGTTCACAATTTTGTTCTTTAAACTTTTTACTTCATAGATATTCTTTTAATTTCATCTAAATGAATGAAACGAGGGTCGTTAATTGATTTGTTGACTGTTTCCTCCGAATGGTATGTAATATTTCTGTGCTTTTCCTTATTTAATAGACCAGTGGAATAAAGAGAATTCCCAGTTAATTTATTGGTAAGAGCTATCACTGTTTTGGATTTATCTGTGTCGGCTAATCTTCTGGAGTTCACAATTTTTTGTGCCAGAGGAGCAAAACATTTTTTTGAAAAAAATTTAATAAATTCGTAAATTTTGGTGATTTTTAATCCCATTTCCAGGTAAAATTTGGCCATTTCCGAATTAATTAAAAATTTTTCTGCAAAGTAACACTAATTACATATTTCTGCGATTTCTTAAAATACCATGCTCCTCTGCCACGTTTTGCATATAGGCACCAATGTCTTCTCGAAAAATAAAACTGTTCTTTATAATCAAAGGAAAGTCTTTAAATTTTTTTTTTAATTTGTCAGGAGTGTGTATGTCTACAATAAGAAAACCGTAGAGTGTTTCATTTTGGTGCCTTCTACAATTTTTTCAAAACATAATTTCCGTTTGGGTTTACTGATTTTAACGTATTTAAAAAACAAGAAACTTCTGGTTGTTTTCTTATTGTCAACCATTCACACTCCCTAATTTTCACCACACGAAATCCTTCTTTTTTTAACTTTTTTCTGTTATTTGCTGTTTCTTTCCAAATATCCTCATGGGGAATGTTTTTAAGGGGATGCGTCTTGTGCAGAGTATTGTCGGCATTTCGATTGGTATTACATCGATTGCAAGAATGGAAAAAACAACCGAGAAATTGATACACAGTGTTTTGTTGCTCAAAATGATTGTCCACTGGCAAACTCTATTTGGTGACTCTTCTTTCTTCCATATTAAAATGAGTTTGCAAAAATGTGTTTGCTTAAAGGGAACATAGCTCAACCACTGGTAGGATTGATATCCAAATTTAGAACAAGGGTCAGGCTGAAAATCTTCTTCTTTGTAGCGATAAAAATAACCAGTGAGGTTATTCTGAGTAATAGCGTGAAGGTAAAGAGAATTGGCGTCTAAGCTGAGAACTTTTTTGACGGTTTCGGGATTTTCTATTTCGTGGCTGCAGATTTTGGTTTCTCCAGAAACTGCAAGGTGGCAGAAAATCAAACTTGACCCACCTGTCAATTGGGATTGAAGGGTTTTGCACAGAACTCTGTGACGCTTGGAAAACAAACAAAAGAATGTATTTTTTTGAATTTTCTTCATCATTTGCAGCTTGGTCACACCGCTAACAGAAAAAAACGTTTTAAAGATATCCAAACCTTGTTGAAGATAAGGTTGGAGTAAGTTTTGAACGGCTTCTACAAAAGAGACGCAATCCAATAAGTTGTAGTAAATGATCATCTAGGGAGTTCCAACCTTTTTCCACCCAAGTTTTTAACACAAGATTGTATTCTTCTTGGATGATGTTCGATTTGGATAGAGAAGAATAAAAAGCATTGTGTTCAGCAATCCACTTCCTAATTTATCAAGATCAGTCACAAAATCATGCAGAAAATAAAACTTTCTAAGTTCTGCCCCATAAGCTACCAAAAACTTTCCATAACTAAATCCGGGAGCCAAAAAGTTTTTGATGTCTAAAAATCGTAATTTGGATGTTTTCTAACAAATATAACTGTTGGTTCTTTTATTCACAAATTGAATGTTTTTTAAAAGAATTTGAATTAAAGTGGGTTTGATAAGATATAAATCGTAGGAAGCTGAATTGAAACCAAGCACAACCAATTCCTTGCAATAAGAGTTAAATTCGTTTGAAATTTTTTCTTTTCTTTCATTTTCACTCCTTTCCAACTGCTCAAAAACGTAATCAAATTTTCGTAGAAGCAACTTGTAAGAAACTTCTGATAGGCTCTCCAAATAATCTACTAACTTTTGAACCAGCTTTTCTTCACTCCCTTCCATGACAAAACAAACACCCGATTCATAGCCAGTGACATTGCTCGCTACTGCAACGCTCAAAGGGATGTGACAAGCATGCAAAGTCAACATGGAATTATTAGTATTTTTTTTGGAAAAATACGCTTCAAAATCGTAACAAGCAAAGAAGGGAAAATGACGGTCACAGCGGGGCACAACAATTCCTATATCCTTTAATTTTTCAAAAATGGAGGAAGGATTCTTATGAATAACCCCGGAAAAACCTCACGCACCATGGTGGTACAACTTTTAGTGTGCCTATCGTAATGACCACTATGGTCCCACAGCTTATCGCAATGGATGCATTGGTACACACCACAATATTGTTCAAAATCTACAATAACACTGAGATGATTTTCGTAAACGTTCAATCGCATTGTCTCCTTGTAGAGCTCGCGGCTACGTTGGACAAGTTTGGCGACCTTGCCGTCAAGCACATACGCAATGAAATTCATTTCAAAAAAATCCTCCAAGTGGATAAAATCAAAAAGTTGCAAAATATGCAGGCACAACACCAAAATGAACACAATATTTATGAAACAAATTTTTAGCAGTCTTCTCACACCAACGATGATTGGCACCTTGGTGGTGCACTGCCAAACAACGAAAAAAGCACAAGTTCTCACTAGAACTTATATTTCGCAAACCATGGTTGTTTTAATGTAATCAGGTAGAGAAATTGGGGCGCCAAGAGGGGCGTTTTTACATGATTAACATAAAACATAATATTGGAATATCTACTACTTTCCATTTTGTGTCGGGATGATTAATTTTATCAAAAAACGATTCTTCAGCCAAAACATTTAAAAATTGTATTAGTTCTTGACGATTACTGATCAAACGAGCGGATTCCATCATTTCGTTGTTGTTATAGGATGCATGGTAATAATGTAATTGTCCATTATCGATGTTTTTCAAAATATAAGCAAAACTATAATTTAATTTAAAACGGTTTCTTTGTAGTTGTAAAATACGATTGATGATTTATGGAATTAGTAGTTTCAAATCTTCATTATAACAAAAATTAAAAATAAATTAAACTTTTCCTTTTTTGGAAAAATTCCGGATGCTGGTCCGGTGTTTTCGTATGAAAGTGTTGATTTTTCTGTCTAGTTCTGTTATTTTTTCTGGTAGGTCTTCAACTTGGGATCGTTCTAAGAAAAACCAAAATCAATTTCAAATCAAACTCTTTTATATAAAAACGCACCATTGATAATTGCAACAGGATTGGGTTGATTTTCAGTTTGAGATGGTTGTGCTATATCTGTAAAAAATGAAATACTAACTCAAGATCAAACTGCTACAATAAGTAGACTTACTGTTTGCAACCTCGAGGAAATTGTCATTTTCAGGCAGGATTTCTGATGAATTTTCCGGGGAGCTGTTAATCTGTGACCGATCTAACAAAAACCAAAATTAGTTTAAAACAAAAAATTTTTTATGTAAAAACTTGGGATTTGTTCCCCGACTTTATCTGAAGTTTTAGTGGAATTCTGGGGTTCTATTAAGGTGTATAACTAAGTTTTTGCCCTCTGATAGTTTCAAATGTATCTAAAAATTTACAAACTTATTTTTCTAACTGAATGAAGTTTTTAGTACCTTGCATAAGTGTTATTAGATTTTTTTTTTTTTCACTTCATGAACAGAAATAAATTTTTTAAAAAAAATATAGTCTTACATTCTCAAAACAAAGTCGCCTTTCTTCATGATAACGCCCGGCCATATGTGGCCAAAAAAGTTAAAAATTTATTCAAAGAGTTTAAATGGGAGGTACTTACTCATCCTCTTTACTCTCCAGATCTTGCTCCTAGTGATTATCATTTTTTTCGATCTTTATCTCATTCTCTAGATGGCAAAAATTTGAATGGAAAGATCAGGTCAAAATTTTTTGAAAATTGCTTTGAGAAAAAAGAAAAAGAATTTTATAAAAGAGAAATTAAAAATTTGATTGAAAGATGGCAAAAACAAAAGATGCACAAGGAAACTACTTTGATTAAAAATCATTTTTTAATTTCATCTTTTATTATATGATATTTTTTATTTTTGATAGAGGTCAAAAACTTAGTTATACACCTAATACAATAAAGACAAGAATTATTTAAAAATTAACTCACTTTCTATAAAAAATTTCCATTGATATTCTTAGAAGAACCGATTTTTGCTTTTTTGTTTGGGGGTGCTTCTAAGGCGCCTGTAGACAACAATACTATTTATCATAAATTAAATTGATTTAAAATAGACTTTCCATTTGCAATTGAATTAGGGTTAGATTTGCTGGCTTTTGCATCATCTATAAAAAACAATTGCGTTAATTTAAAATTAAACTGTTGAAATAAATAAACTTACCACCTGTGACCTCGATCAAATTGTTATTTTCAACCGGAATTTTGGAAAAATTTTCTGGGAAGACACCGGTCTGTGACCGTTCTAACAAAAACCAAAATTAATTTTAAATTGAAAATATTTAAAAGATTAACTTACCATTCACATTTTTAGCAGAATTATCTTTACACCAGTGCCGTGCGGTGACCTCTGAAACTGGTCATGCAATTAAGTATTTTCTGGGTAGTTAATGGGTAGGACATGCAATATTTTCTGGGTATAGCAGTAAGAATTCTGTGTGAAATTTTAAAACATAGACCGATTATTTCTCTCTACAAAAAAAAGAAAGGTCATCGCCTAAAATCATTCGCAGATTTTATACTTTTTGTCCTAAAATTATGGTGTTCTATAAAAAAAAAAAAAAAGGTTATCACTTCCACTCAGTGGCAAATTTTATACTTATTTTTCATCCTAAAATTGTACCGTTCTTTAAAAAAAAAGGTCATGACTTCAAATCACTTTCCTGAATTTTACTCTACATACTAAAATCAAGGTGTTCTCAAAAAAAAAGGTCTTCGTCTCGGATTGGCCTCAAATTTCTCTAATTTCATCCCAAACCAGTACCATTTCTTATTAAATTAAAAATTCTATACTCACGCAAAAGTTCGTCATGCAATCCCTAAAAATTTGGTCGTGCAACGCATGACTTGCATGTCCTGACCGCACGCCACTGCTTTACACTCTCTAGCTTGTGGTGCTTCTAAAGAGCCTGTAATTGTTTTCAAATAAATAAGTAAATTGTTTAGAAAATAAACACTTACCACAAACTTTCTGGTGTCTTTTTAAACTATCAACTATGCTAAAACTTTTTTTGTACTTTTGACATTGAATCTTTGTTCCTTTTTCCTGAATATTTTTCTTGTGACGACGTAAATCGTCTATACGGTTGAAAGTTTTTTGACAAACATCACATTTGTATAACGGCATCTTGACAAAAGATTATCAACAAAATTGACCTGCACCGAATATATCTTTAAAACTATTAATATAATAGCTGAGTGTCTAGAACAGTGGTTTTCACCCGCCAGTCCGTATTACCTTTTCTGCCGGTCCGCAACAATGTATTTCAGGTTTACTCTTTAAGGAGGCCCTACGAGTTCAGAAGTAGAACAATGTCAGAAGAATATACTTACAGTAATTATTGATCTTCCTTAATAACTAAATGGAAGATCAAAGCTTAGATTGGGGAAAATGTGTATGGTTGTGTACTGACCAAGCTGCCAGCATGGCTGGTTGTCATTCGGGTGCAACCGCAAAAATAAAAAAAGTTGCATACAAAAATCTGCTGTCTACACATTACATGTATCGTTGTAAACATGTAGCTTCCAGAAACTGTCACCTGAATTAAATGACATTATGATCCGACCAATGAAGATTATCAATTACTCGTGACCGAGTATTGCATTTAAGACTTTTTGAGGCACTTTGCGTAAGTATGGCTGCGCGAAATCGCCATCTCATCTTTCATGCAGAAGTGATATGGCTTTCGAAAGAATGCTTTCTTGCACGTCTGTTTGAGTCGAGGGAAGAAGCAAATCAATTTCATATGTTAATGAACATTCTCATTAAAAGAATTTTTATCCGATAAAATGGGCATAAGTAAACTTGCATGTTTAGCGAATATATTCAGCCGCTTGAATGGCCATAATAGCTCTCTTTAAGGTTATTGCATCAATATATATTGGAACGAAAGTCTTGTTTGATAGAAAATAATACTTATTTAATCAATAAAGACAACAAGTAAATTGAGAAATATAATCGAGAAATAACGAAACTTTCGGCTTTCAAACGAAAACTTCAACAACTAAACTCTAACCCGGTTCACACAGTAGAAAAGTGCCCTGTCTACCTACACATCCCATGGATTGGAAATGTCTCGATGAAGTTCGAAAAGCAGATTACGTCTGCTGTGAAACGCTGCTTTTTCTTCGTCGAACCATGTGTTATTTTTAACACCCAACAGCTCTTACCAGCGATTAAGAAAGACGTGTTACCTTCCTATCATCACAGCAATGTCATTTACCCGTTTGTGTGCCACTGCGATAGTCCGTACGTTGGTCGCACGCCTCAACGTCTAGAAGAGCGAATTAAACAACACGTTTTTAGATCCATCGCCAATCTTCCTGCCTCCCACAACCGCCAAAGTCTTTCCCGCTCTTGCAAGGCCAACACACGCCCACAACAATTTCACGAATCCGCCATTGGTCAACATCTTCTTGACAACGCCCAATGCGCTCTTCATTACAGCAACAAAAAATTTTCGATTCTAGCTCGAGGTCGCTCTTCTTTTCACCTTTTTGCTCTTGAAGTGATTTTCATTAAATCTCTTAATCCCCTTCTGTGTAGACAAAAAGAATTCGTCTACTCTTTGAAAATTTCTTAATCTTTTCTCTCATTGGCTAACTTCTTTCAGCCAATGAGAACTCTGCTTTCCCCCTTTATAACTCAGTTCGGTTTCAATTCTGCTTTATTCTGACTATTTCTCCTAAAGAGTGTCAGATGAAAAGCTTTGGGAAGAAAAATATTTTACTTCACGCAATACGACAAATATACTACATCTCGTAATATGGCAGAAGAGCTGTCGTTGTCTCACACAACAATATTCCGACACTTGCACAAGATGGGAAAGCAATACTTGGCGAACAGATGGCTGCCACACTTTTTGTCAGATGAAAATAAAGCCAACAGGGAAAAAATTTGTGGCTGTTCACCAACGGAACGACTTTCTATCCCAAGTCATAACGGTGGATGAGGTGTAGGTATATTGGGACAATGCCAATCGATCTTATCACAACCGATCTTGGTACGGTGCTGGTGATCAACCAACAACATCAATTCGTCAATATTTTACAGCACAAAAACACCTTGCAACTATTTTTTGGGACGTGAAAGGAATTCTTCTGTGTGATGTACTTTCTCAAGGAAAAAACATAAACTCAGAAATATACTGCACTCAGTTGGACAAACTCGTGGATGCAATTCGACAAAAGAGGCGCTGGCTGGGCGGAAACAGTTTTGAAAATTTTTATGTCCTGCAGGACAACGCTCGACCGCATACGGCACGATTAACTCAAAGTAAGCTTGCTGAGATCGGTTTTACGGTATTACCGCATCTACCATACTCCCCAGACCTTAATTTCCCCTTCCGTTTTCTCCTATGAAAAACTCACTTTGTAGAAAAACGTATCACTCCGCTGAAGAAGTTAAAGTTGATTTGGAAAACTGGTTTGCTTCAAAACCTGCAGAATTCTATGCAAACGGTATAAAACATCTTCCAATAGGCTGACAAAAGTGTGTGGACCTTAAAGATGACTATTTTCAACATTTCAGATCCATGGACAAATGATGCTTTGCTTAAATTTCTCAATTTACATGTTGTCTTTATTGGTTAAATAAATATTATTTTCTATCGGACAAGACTTTCGTTCCAATCTTAATATTTACAGTGTGCAACAAAACTAATGGTTTCAAAAGAAGTGGTGAAGAAAAAGTTTGAAAATGAATTAAGAAATCAGTCTCTAGTTATTGAGAGGAATCGCGCCAGACTATCCTTCAACTGAGTTGAGACAGTCATCTGAAAAGACTAAGCACGAAAAGATAAGAATTCCACGAAGTACCTTTTTTGGAAATTTGGAATTGTAACCAAAAATCTACGATTTCGGACTTAAATAATAAAAAATTTAAAACTTGAATTTTCAGCATTTTGATCAAAAGAAAAAAACTTTTATTATTTTTATCAAATTAAAAGTGACCAGGTTGATTACTCAAGAAGCCAATTATTTTTTAAATAAAGTATGGTTGTTAAAAAATAACTTTTTAAAAAATTTTTGTTTTTAATTACTAGACCATGAGTAAAAAATTTTTTTAATGTAAAATGACATGGTAAGAAAATTGCTCATTGTACTTATCTTTCAATAAGTCAAAGAAGCCAATTATTTTTAAAATAATTTTTTTAAATTTAAAATTTTTTGTGTTAATAGATCAAGAGTAAATAAGTTTTTTTGATTTAAAATGACATGATGAGAAAATTGTCAATTCTACTAATTTTTCAATAAGTTAGTTATTTTTAAAAGTTAAAAGTGTGTAGCCAACAATTTATTTCTTGAAAAGTTGTTTGTTTTATTGATAAAAGATTAGTGTTGTGAAATATTTACAATTGTTCTACAATTTAATTTTTTATGTAATTACTCATATGTTCTATGGTACACTGTTAGGTGCAGTATGATATTAAACAATCCAAGTATTTATTTTTATATTTCATATAAGTATAGGAAATTTTTACTTTCACTTTAACTGTTTTTTAAAAATAAATTCTATGGTTTTAAAAATACTTATAAAGACTAAGCCAAAATTTGTATTAGAAAATTCTGTCTAAGATTAAGTGTTATTAAATTTGGTACATTATTGAGCTTAGATAATTGAATTTTGAGTATTGCAGAAAGTTCTTAACAATGGGAACACTTGCTGTATGCCAGCTTGTAATTCTGGCTATAAGTCTAACAAGAATGGAAAAATAGTTGCATTATTTCAGTTTCCTGTAAATTCTGAGCTTTGTGATAAATGGTGTAGGACTATCACAAGAAAAAACTGGAAAGTATCAAAATCTTATGAAATTTTGTGAAGCACTTTATGAATGTGATTTCAAAACTACCTCAACTCATACTTGTAGTACCAGACGTAAACCTAGAAAAACCCTAAAACTGCAGAGAGTACATCTGTAACCTAATGCTGTTCCTAAAATTTTTCCTTTGTCAAAATACCTTTCATCATCTTTACCAATAATGCATGTAACCTCCTCTACCAGTTCCTCTTCCAGACATGAAAAAGATAACATCATTCTACAAAAGCGAAATAGTGATTTTCTCATTCGAGGCTTTTTGGACTTTTCATCCTTTACAAGCAAAATAAAAAATGCAGTTTTTTCCTTTGGATACACAAATGTTTATCCAGCTTCATCTGTCCAGTTTTATTTTGTCAAAAATGATGATAATTACAAAGTAGCTCCAGAACTTGCAGTATCTGAAAGAATTTTATGTGAGCTACAAATCGAAGCTTTTGTTTTTTCTAACTTGATACCAAAAGATCAATATACAGGGTATCCCAAAAAAATGTATACACACTTTAAATAATTGTAAACCAAGCGTTTATTATTATTTTTTTAATTTTCAACATGTAAAAGAATTTACAAACATTATTCTAGTGTTTTGTCACTGCTAGTTCTCACAACTTTGAGAATCCACATGTTATTGTCGACCATCATGTCAATTTACTAGGAATTACAGTGTGGTGCGGCTTATCGTCAAGAGGATTAATTGAACCATTCTTTTTCGATGCTATTGTGACTGTTCCAGTTTACTTGAACTTACTGCAACACTCTTTCATGCCAAGCATTAGTAAACAGGGTACTAAACAGGGTGGTCCAGATGGTAGTTGCTTTCTCGCAGCCTGCACTCTCAGGCATCCAGCCAGTTGAGCTTCGCCGAATGGGAGCGACACTCTCCTTGGCCCATCGTGGATCTCTGGACCCCGATCATATCTTGTATGGTCTTTTAAGTGGGTCTTCAGATACTCGCCAAGTAAGACTAAGATCCAGACGCCCATTTGTGCCAGCTGCGCGGAATCTTTTGGACAACCTTGCCAGACTTGGCATTCGCGCTTCTGATTCAGGCAGTGCAGCAGGCTGGGGTAGTAAAAGGATAAACACTCGGCCCCAGTCCTGTTTGCGTCTGACCTGGAGTGGATACCCTTCAAACGACGACGACGAGTAAATAGGGTAAACCTAAAAGACAAAGTCTACGCAATGAAACCTACAACAATCGCTGAATTGACAGCAAACATTGAACAAGAATCCACGCAAATATCAAGGAAATTGTTTCATGATGTGTGCTATTCTAGCGCTTTGCGTTACTGGCAGTGTCTGGACCAGAACAGACATCAGTTTCAGAAGTGGGAGTGACAAGATGATAAAAGAATGTTTGTAAATTCTTTTACATGTTGAAAATTAAAAAAATAATAATAAACGCTTGGTTTACAATTATTTAAAGTGTGTATACATTTTTTTGGGACACCCTGTATGCATTAGCTTTCATGTGGTTCTCTGCAGGAAGTAACTGAATTGTCTAATATTCTTGCTTGGTGTAAATATTCTTAAAGAATTTGCTCTTTTTTTATTAAAAACCAGTGCTGATAATGGAGCTGAGGAAAATGATGTGCTTTGGGTTAATGATGTATTTGTTGATGTTTCTTTGGATGATATAAGATGTGCTGATGCCAATATAACATACTATGTGAGTGGCTATGTTGGCAGAAGCATATCTTTCCAACACAAATGCTCTTCCTGCAAAAAGTTGCTCATTGCAGGTGATGATTCCTTTTCAATTCACCACTACCTGCCAGATGAGTACAAACAGATGTTTGAAAACGTACATTGTGGGGGCCTGTCGCAATCATCCGAATTTATTTATACTGGGACAGCGCTGGCAGTGCAACATTGTATGGTCATTCCATCCACTATAAAACCAACAAAAATCAAGTTTTTATCCATAAGTAACCCACGATCTGTTTTTTTCAAAGCATTAATTAACATTGTTGCAGCAACTGAAACTCTCAGTGACTTATTGTTTCAGCAATGTTCTGCCAGTCACTTGAATTTCAAAGAAGTGGTTACATCTACGTTTAATTGTTTTGCAAAGAAGGAACTTAAACAGACAAACGCATTTAAAGTTACATTGCCAGAAATATCATCCAAAAAAATGCAAAAATTAACTTCAAAAAGCTCTCAGTTTTAATTTTTGTATAATAGTTTGTTTTTTTGTTATTTTGATAGTTTTGTTGCTTCTTGTTGCGTTTTAAGCTTAATACTTGTTTATTTTTCTTTCTTGGTAGGCTATTTTTTCGTTTTATTGCATGTCAAATCGTTAGTTAGTTTTATTGTTTTCGCATATACAAGTTCATTTTTGTTTTCCTTAAATAATTTCAGTCAATATGTATTTAGTTTTCAGAATCTGGTATTGCTTATTGCCTTTATCGAAATATAGATTTTAATTTTTTTGAACAAATAACCGTGAGAAATCTTTAAATTATAACAAAAATGCGTTTACCTTTCAAACGAAAGATTTTGAAGCTTTGTATGACTTTTGACACTATTTTCGCAGTAGCCCTTCTAACGTAAATAGCCAAAATGAGTTGTTGATCCCGGTGTTCTAATATCCCTAACTAAAAAGCAGAAAACTGGTTGAAAGACTTTTCTATTGTGTACCTAAAGTCAGGAAAAGGTTTGACAGGTTCGTTTTGCGTGCGCTTTAAAACAGAAAACGGTTTGACAAACTTGTTTCGCGTGCGCTTAGAAGCAGGAAATGGCTTGACAGGTTTGTTTTATGCGTGCCTAAAATCAGGAAATGATTTGACAGGTTTGTTTTGCTTGCGCTTAAAAGCCGTAATATTAATAGATTAACGCATAAAACAAAGCTTGACAGGTTCGTTTTATGCGTGCCTAAAACAAAAAACTGGTGAACTTTATTGTTTTAAAATATTGCAGAATGTCTTGAAATAATCTTATGTCATGTTTTAAAGTTTTGCTTTTGTCTTGGTTGGGGATCAAACTCACGACCACTGACTTTCTTAGGGTTAGGATTTACAGCTTCGCTGTCTTAAGCAGGAATCAAAATCAAGACTACTGCATTCTTAGGGTTAAAGCTAGAGTGGGAATCAAACTCAGGAGCTCTGTTTTTCTTAGGGTTAGGTTTAGGATTAGAATTAGAATTAAAATTAGGATTAGAATTAGGTTTAAGATTGGGATTAAAGTTAGGATTAGGGTTAGGATTAGAGTTAGAATTAGGTTTAGGATTAGAATTAGAATTAGGGTTAGAGTTAGAGTTAGAATTAGGATTAGAATTGGGATTAGGATTGGCATTAGGATCAGGATCTCCCTTCCACTGATGACGTCATAATTCACGCCAAAAAAACTCCTCCTTACTACTCACTTTTCCCTGCTTGATGGTCTTGGCAAGCAATAAACTTAGTACTAACATTAGTTTAAAAAAATTAATGCCTTGATCACCAAACACAAGCTTCACGGCACGTTACTGCTTACCAATAATGTTGAATGAAATAAATTTATAGTAATGATTTTGCGAGCTCCAAAAGCGAAAACAAAAGTTTTTTGTTGTTTCCTGATCTTAAAACGTTCTTATAGATAGTGTTTATAGGTTATGAATTTATATAGATCTTTCTTGGACCAGCCATTGACACACTTATCTAGGAATTTTTCATAATTTTTTAGTGGCGGCCCTCACGCAGAAGGTTAACTAGTTATGAGACGCTATTAAGACTCATTTCTACTACGAGCGTAGATTGGAGTATTTTTTTGCTTCGCTTTGCGCTCAAGTGCAAAACGAAGTGAAAAAATTAATAAAACAAACAATACGCTATTTTTCTTGTTACCATGTGTATTCTTCATTATACTCTGTTGTTCTTCTGGTAAAAATAGAAAACTTTTTTTTGTTAAAAACCTTTTCAGTTTATTAAAAACTAAAAATTAAAAACAAACAGTCAACGTTTCGGGTGCAGTTAATGGTTTTTAACAAAAAAAAGTTTTCTGTTTTTACCAGAAGAACAACAGAGTATAATGAAAACAAACAATACTTTGTTTCACGCTGGTGATGAAAACGGGCCTTTATCTTAGATAGTTTATACTTCTAAAATTTCAAACAAATTAAACATTTAGTCATTTAAGTTTATAATAATAAAAAAATTGATGCATAAGGGTTCGTTTCCATTGCAAGCGTAGAATGGAGTATTCTTTGCTTGCTTTATTGATTAGTTTTGCTTCGCTTAGATTTTTCAGCGCGAAAAGAGGATTTAAAGAAACAAATAATGCTCTATTCCATGCTCGCAGTGGAAACAAGCCTTAACTTTCAAAGGTTTTTAATGCATATTCATATATTATTTTGTAAAATTTGAAATTCAAAAAGTCATGCACCCCTTTTGTTCCCACTGGCCGACGTTCATGTATCTAGCACACTTTGTTTGCTTTATTTCTCGCCTAAAAAAGTCGTTTATGACGTTTCTTTATTGCCACACAACAAGTTCAGTTCAGTTTCTTTTATTTCTGCTCCGTATCGTGAGCAAGATCGTGAGCAAAAAAATTGCGGCAACTTCAAAGACAAAATTGTGATTCTGATTCTACTACATAAATAACTTTAAAATTAAAATTTGTGCAACAAATGATTGAACCGGATCCATTTAAAATAAAGGTTCAGGTTCTACGGGTTCAGCTCCGGTTCAGGTTCAGCAAATTTTATTTTTTCGGGTTCAGTTCCGGTTCAGGTTCAAAAAATAATGAGGGTTAATACGCAGTGATAGATATTGGTTGAGGCGATTGCCTCGGGCTCCCCTTTTTTACAGTTGTCAAGGGGCCCCCCTTTTTGAAAATGCCATGTGTAGTTTTATTATGTGGTATTTTATGTGGTTTCATGAACCTCAGAAATTCTCAAAAGTTTGGAGTTTTCAGCAAATAGGTGAAATGTATGTCACATAATATGGCATAGGATAATGTTGGCAGAACACTTAAAATTTAAGACAACAATGCATAAAATCTCTTCAGTTTCTAAATAATGCACAACAACTATGTAATGTAAACCATTCTTAATGGTCAAATTGTTATAAAAGTTATCTAAAAGTGATTGAAATTTAGCAGCAACAACTTTACAACTAAAAATATTCATAACAAAAAGAGAAATCTTGTTTTAAATTTAAATTTTTTTTTTTTGATAAAAACACTACTTTTAAAATTAGTTGTATTTATGCATACAGTATTAATTACTTTCTATAATTGTAACAAAATAATGACATACAAAACAAAAAATTTACAAACACTAATAATAAAAAATACATTTTTTTTCTTTTGTAGCAAATGCTTCATGTACAATAGAAACTAATAGAACACTAAATCCAGTCTACAAATGTTTTAACATTAACCAAATTTATATGGAAATTTTCACTTTTTTTCAAAGTTTTAAATTGATTAATATGTAGTTTGTTCATTAACTTGACTTTAAGATTTGATTGTAGCTTTTTTGTAAGGCATTTAGCAATTTTCAAAATTGACACTTTGAAACTGGTTCGTGAGGTGATTTGGTAAAAACAACTGCTTAATTTAAGTTAAAATTTTAAGTGTTGTCATTCTGAAAAAATTGAATTAGAAATTATTTAGGTAATGTATTAGGTTGGATAGAAAGTCTTGTCGCATTTTCAGTGTATATATTTTGATTTGGTTAATCAATATTTATTGTCATTATATTAATGTTTTAATATTTTATTTCAGATTAATTTAATAGCATTTTCTTGAGTTTTACAATTAAATTACCCTTTTAAAATGGGTTTTGACCAGATGCATATTAGACATTGCATTTTATATGAATTTAAAAAAGGCTCAAAAGCATCCCAAGCAGCAAGAAATATTCGATCTGTCTATAAAAACGAGGCCCCGGGTATCCAAACTTGTCAACAATGGTTCAAACAATTTGAATCAGGAAACTTTACCCTCGAAGCCTCCCTTCAATCAAGAAGACCAAGTTCTGTCCCTCTTAAGGTTTTAAAGGCTGTGGTTGAACAAAAATCCCAAACAAACTGCCAGGGAATTGGCTAACCAGTTCAGTACTTGTCAGCAAAAAGAGCTTTGAGACCTTTCCAAGCTTGTTTAGCTGTATTATGATAGTGCTGTGACAAGTACTGAACTGGTTAGCCAATTCCCTGGCAGTTTGTTTGGGATTTTCTTCAACCACAGCCTTTAAAACTTTAAGAGGGACAGAACTTGGTCTTCTTGATTGAAGGGAGGCTTTGAGGGTAAAGTTTTCTGATTCAAATTGTTTGAACCATCGTTGAAAAGTTCGGATACTCGGGGCCTCGTTTTTATAGACAGATCGAATATTTCTTGCTGCTTGGGATGCTTTTGAGCCTTTTTTAAATTCATATAAAATGCAATGTCTAATATGCATCTGGTCAAAACCCATTTTAAATGGGTAATTTAATTGTAAAACTCAAGAAAATGCTATTAAATTAATCTGAAATAAAATATTAAAACATTAATATAATGACAATAAAGATTGATAACCAAATCCAAAATATATAGACTGACAATGCCATGGCAAAAAATGATATTTTGATTTTAAATGACAACTTTAAAAGGTAACCTAACATAGAATAAGCTAAATGGCGTCTTACATCAAATTTAATTGTGATTATCAGTTGGCGTATCTTGCACAAATAATCATAAGATTAAATGGTTTTAACAATATTTCACTACACTTTTATTATTTTTACAATTTTACTTTAAAGCTAGCATTATTTCAAGTTTGCATTACATATTTTTATTCCTTCAAGACAAAAATCTTCAGAAGATTTAATTAAAGCAGCATAAACTGAAAATATTAAATAAATAATTGGCTGCTTTATACGTAATATATTAATAGATTAACAAATTTGTTTTTTTGGATTAGTATTTTTGACTCATTTGCCTAAAAGCAAACATAATTTTTTTTTTAACAAACTTTGTTAGCTTTCAAATGTAATTTGAATATTTTTTGTAAAAATTAAGGTATTCATATTTCACAAAGGTTCATCTTACCAAAATTTCTTTAATATTTTTTGTGTTAAAAAAACTATAACTAAAGCTTCTCTTTTTAATAATGCTTTATTTTATTTTTATTTTATCTCTATATTTATCCTCCTGACTCGCAGGAAATCGACGGACGCGCTAATACATAGGGTAGGCAATTACCCCGACCTGCTTCCGGAAATACCAAGATATTGCTGTCCGCTTGTAATTTAATAGAGATATGACTGTAATTTAGAACTGCTTGCCAGGACCACCAAGTAGGGGAAAGTGCCGCAAAGTGTCTTTCCCAAGGACACAACAGAATGGCGCGTGTGGGTTTTGAACCGAGACCGTGTTAACCACTCGACCACGCTGCCGACAAAATTATAACTATAACTAAATTTTAGGCCATTAATTAATTTTTTAGGCCATAGATTTTTTGATAAAATTAAATTTTAGGCCATAGATTTTTCGATTTTCATGATAAAACTCGTTGTACATTTTCGTATCAGCATAATTCTTTAGATTTAACATTGTTTTGCTCGACTGGCTTAATTGTTATTGTTATATGTACTCAATAAAAAAAAAAATGTTTTTGTTGTTGTTGCTATGTAATCAATGCAAATTTGTTTTACTGCTAAAAAAGATTAGATTTTTTTCTGTGATAGTAGCCTACCTATGTAATCATTTCAATTTTTAATTCTGTTGAAATATATTTTAACAAATTTATTATTTTTTAAGACTATCAAGACTATGGCATGAGTGTGTATTATGTAGCGGTGGGAAAGTTTTAAAAATATTCCTCTAATAGATTGTGTGCATGCTAACAGTAGTCCAACAACTTACAACTTAATTCGAACCGAGTTCGAGTTCTTTTCAAAAAGCTCGAACCGATTTAAAGTCCAAGACAACCAAAAATGGTATAATTTTAGTATAAGTCCATGAAAACATGAATCTGAGTCTACGAAATTCGAATTTTCAAAACCATTTTCCCAAATCGTTTCTATGCATTGCATAGGCCTATACCTTAGCTTACTAAGCACACAAAACCAACTCCAAGTCAACAACTATTGATTTGAGGACTAGGGTGAGTTCTTGCTTTTTGTAAAAAAGGCTCAAATCGAGTTCAAGCAATGATGGAAATCAAAAATTTTTAAAAATAAACAAGTTCTTTTCCCTATAGTATAGAAGTTATAAATAATATATTATTTCATTATCACAGATATAAATTCAATTCAATTCAATTTTATTTGCAATCAAGGTATTACATTTTAAAGTTCTTATTGAAAAAGTGATTGCGAAATAGGAAACAGCGGCTAAACGATATACGTTTTTACACGCACAACGTCAATTGTGCGTGGTCGCCGTACCTAAAAATATAAAGATTACGTTTAATTAAGAACGCGCTTGCTGAACGTTATAACATTTATGAAAGCGTGTTTGCGCAAACCGGTGAAAACTCCCTAAATCCCATCACTGAGTTCAAGTCTGTCCAAAACTTTTTAAAGTAAAAAAAGGTTTTCACATTATTTTAACTTTTATACTAATTGTGTTTTTGGTTTGTAAACCCGATGCTACGACAGCCGAACAACATTTGATCGAAGCGACATTTGATCGAAATGACAGCTGATAAAAAAAAGAACAATCTCTTTATTGCGGTAAATTAGATTCATAAAAAGCAGAGGCCAACAGTAAGAAGACAATTTATTTTTATTTTTTATGATTTTTTGTCAATATCAAGGCCAAGGTTTTTTTAACAAAGTCTCTGGGCAAAGCATTTTTAAGCGGCAAACAAGTAGATCTCTTGTCATAAATATGTCTCGTTAGATGATAATTGCTGTTATTTTTTGCATTCTTTTACGTAATCAATTATTTAGAGGGGGGCTGTTTCTACGGACGAGGGGAATGACTCGTCTAAGCCTGCGCAGCCAGGTAATCAAAGATTCAAATTGTTTTGGATCAACAAAGGTCAACAAAAGTTTAATGGCGTTTGAAAATTTCAGATACAAAACAATTTAGGTTATACAATTTTAACGAAACTATTTGAAGTCAGTAATAATTTATCCAGAATTAACAAAAATCTAGACCCTTATTCAAATTGAAAAAAAATAAATACAAAGGATTAATGGAAAAACACAAACGCAAACAGTATTACAAAACATACCTAATCCTACTCTAGCTAAATCAGCGTATAAACAAACACTAACCTAACCCTAAACTAGCTAAGCTAAATTAACCAAGTTAAAATGGATGTAAAATTCAAATAATTTACGGCGCTATAAACTGAAGGAAGTCAAACGAAGGAAAATTCTAAATTAAGAAATGCTATGGAAAGGTAACTTAAACAAAGCTTTTTAAGAACAAAATTCGCGCCGCGAGAGAACGAACAGAGAGAAAACCAATTACAATAATTACGCGCCGCGAGAAAACGAACAGAAAGAAAACAAATTACAATAATGATTAACTAAGTAGAAGAATTAGCGACGCGAGTTCAAATCCAACAAAAAACGGTAAAGTAAAGTTTTTTAACGGAAACAACAAAAAAAAAACAATTTAAAACATATAATAGTCTTTTTGCCAAGCTGGAGGTTTTGTTGTTCGCCGTCTTGACGGGACCTCACAGCTTGGCGCATCATCCGTCGCAACAGGGGCATTGTGCCATGGCTCCACCCTTATAGACCTTTTGCAGAAATCAGAGACAGATTCAAAGAAAAAAATCTTATTTTTAGAGATTTATGATTTTGGGATAAAAATCAACAAAACTGGAACAGATTAAAGTACTATGTTCTTGGGACGAAAAATTGACAAAATTGGGATAGATTCAAAGTTGTAAATTTTCTCTTTCATTGTTCGATCAGATGTCGTTTCGATGAACTGTCATTTCGATCAAATGTTGTTTGGATCAACTGTTGTTTCGATCAAATGTCATTTTGATCAAATGTTGTTTGGATCAAGTGTTGTTTTGATCAAATGTCATTTCGATCAGGTGTCGTTTGATCAACTGTCGGTTCACGTGTAAACCTTTCATGATAACTTTCTGTGTCTGCCACTGACTTGAGTTATTTCAAGTTTCGTATCAGAGAGAGAGAGAGAGAGAGAAAATTTATTTTATTTGCATCACAATTCACAATTTTCTTTAAAAAGAAAAAAACAAAGAATTGTCTCAAACATTGCAAAAAATGCTGCCAATGAAAAGATACAGAAAGCAACAAAACAAGTGAATACAATTGCAAAACAAAACAATAACAATACAAAAGCGTGATGCGGGAGGTAGGAAGAGACAATCGTCATTTAATCACTACCCCCATAAGAATATGATTTCGAAGTAAGGCGAGTAAAAATGCATAATTCGTTCAAAACGTTTTGTTCACACAAATTTTTTTTTTTTTTTTTTTCCTTTTTATGTCGTAAGAAGGGTTCACATAGGTAAATTAGTCGTTGAAAGGTCAAATAAATGAGCCAATTGAAAATAAATTGATAAAAATAACTTAAAATAACTAAAAATAGAACGTGAGAATATTGATTGAAAGAATAAATTGTGAAGTATTATGATACTATGGAAAGAAGTGTCAATGTTAAAATACTAGGAAAATATAGGGGAAGGGCAGGTGAGTTGATACACTTTTTACATATTTTGAATTTTTGTGAAAAGTATTTTAGATATGTAACTGAAATTTTCACCAAAGTAGCAGTAAATACTTGCCTATAAATTGGATGAGTATCTGATTTGCAGCTCAATGACAAAAGGAATGACAGCCATTTAAAATTGTTCACTTAAGTGTATCAACTGACCTGCACAAGCGGGTCAGTTGATACACTGTGGAGGGTCAGTTGATACAGAGAAGGTCATTTGATACACCATGACGTTTAAGGTAATTTTATGTTTTTGATGGAGTGGAGAAAGTTTAAGGTAATTTTATGTTTTCCAATAATTACAGATTTATTTAGCAAGTACAAAGATAAGCATTATAATACAGGTCCCTGAGTCTTACTTACAAATATGTGTTCAGCAAATGACCATAAGGGTTTTATAGTATTACATGACAAACAAATGCTTCTCTCTGCCAGCTGTATTATTTTGTAATTGTTTACAGATTTGTGTTTTTAGTATTTTATATGAGTATATCGCATTGACAACAGCAAACGTATTACTTAAGGTAAGGAGACATCCAAGATATTGCAATATCAGGCAGTTTGTACAATTGTAAATTATCCAAGACCAAAAAACAAATTGCGCTATTGCAAGAAAAAACTGAAACAAGCAACCCAATACACAGTAAATACACACAAAACTAGGCTCAGTAGCTCAAGTCCCATTTTGTAAAGTCTTAATTAAATCGGAGCTGATTAGCTCTTCTAGAAGCCCCACCAACTACATTTGGGGGCGGCAGTTTAAACACAACGTCATCTGACACAAATGAAGCACAATCATTTTTATTTACAATAAATGTGATGGTTTCATGGTGTGTAATGCATCCAGAAAGTTTTTGTAAAAAAACTCCTTCATATTCATTGACATCCACTTCATCGACTCTAGCAACATATTGAACCACTCTTGATCTACCCCTGACATTCACAATAACATAATCTCCTTCAACAATATTTTTGTCCATTGAAAAATCGGAATTATCATCATAATAAATCTCTATATTTTCTTCTTCAGAAGAGCTTTCAATTAGCGACTTTGTTGCTTTTTTTTCATAAAAAAGTTTTTTCTTAGCCTTCTTTGTCTGAGAAATATTTTTTTTTTCTGTTTCTATTTTTAGTACAGCAATGCTATCTCTCACGGGCGTCGCAGTCAGAATTCGTGTTGTCTTCCTTTTTCTGGAGTTTGTCGCTTTTCTTGGTGCTGCTTTTGGAATATCATGGATTTCTCTTGGCGAGACATATTGATCTACTTCTGGTGTTGGAGCAGCAGAATGCTCAGAAACATTTGATGTAGAAGAACATATTTGAGAAGAGCTATAAGGTTTTGCAATTTGACTTTGTTGCTGAAATTCATTACTCTGGATAAATTCATTACTTTGGGGTCTCACTCCTTCACCGAATTGCGAGTGTGGCGCCTCTGAGCAAACCGCAGACCATGTACTAACAGCGTCCCCTATACATCGGGCACCACATGGAGAACGAGGTCTGACGGTTTTGGATGACGAAACTCGATGCTGGCTCAATGACATCACTGCCAGCATCTGATACAGGCAGTACAGCAGTTTGGGGTAGTAAAAGGATAAACCCTCGGCCCCAGTCCTGTTAGTGTCTGACCTGGAGTGGATATCCTTCAAACGACGACGACGACGATTACTCTGGATCTCAGTATCTGTGCTGAGAAGACGATCAGTCACTGCAGCAGGTGCGAAGTCTAGTTCAGTAAAAATTTCCCTATTAAATGGCCAGGTGCCCGTACATTCAAATCCAGACAAAATATTTTTCGGAGTCATTGCAGCAAGTTGAGCTTTTTTTACCAGTGCAGGAATTTCATATATTGTAACATTTTTGCCAGGATTGCTACGCATCCAGTAGTCCATTGCTCTACAATAGCTTGCTTTAAAAGGCCCAAATACTGATTTATCTAAGGGTTGTAATTGTTGTGAGGTGTATCAACTGACCTTTTACCAGTGTATCCAACTCACCCTACTTCAAAAATTAGTAAAAAGCAACTTAATTTGGTTTTATCAGAGAGTGTTAAAAAACAGCCAATATATTTTTCAAAACTTGATTTACCATGCTTAAGATCTTAAATATCAGTAATAACATCACTGCCAGCATCTGATTCAGGCAGTGCAGCAGTCTGGGGTAGTAAAAGAATAAACCCTTGGCCACAGTCCTGTTTGCGTCTGACCTGGAGTGGATACTCTTTAAACGACGACAACGATGGTACACATATGTACCACTGTCCCTTAAAGCAGTGTTTCTCAAGCCTTTTTTTCTGCGACCCATAATCGCTAAAAACAATGATTTGCAAAGATAACTGCGATCCAAATAAATTTTACTGAGCGTGGTGAAAACGTAGTGATCTCTAAAAAAAAGGTCTTCACCTTGAATCTCAAATCTTGTGCGCACAGATCTTTTTCTTTTACGTGCGGTAATTTACAAGCTTTCGCGACCCATTCACATAGTCTTGGCAACCCACTTTTGGGTCGCGACCCATGGTTTGAGAAACACTGCCTTAAAGAGTTAGAAAAAGCAAGCTTAAATAGTCATTTAAGAATATCGATGAGATAAATCATCGGAAAGGGATTACCGGTAGTTAAAAAAACTGATGAACTATTTAGTTATCAATACAAAGCAGTTTTTGTTTTGAGTTCTAAATGTATGTCTAAAGTATTTATAAAAAATTAACTATAAAATTTAAAGCTTTAAATTTACTACGTAGGAAGCAATAATTTAAAGACGTAAAACTTAGGGATAAATTTATTGCTAGCCTTATTCAAAATTTGTACCATAAATTGTTTGAATACTTACATTAAGTTGCACGTATTACGCAGCTAAAGCACAAATTGGTTTGGGGGTTACCACCCACGAAGCAAAGCTACTCTTTTGATTTATTTCAAATGATTTGACTAAAAAAACTTTTGTTCTGTTTATAAGTCAATGCAAAAAAGCTTGTAAATTAAACTCCAGCTTGAGAAAAATTATTTTATAAACTTTAGATTTCCAACAAAACCTAAACTATTATTCAAATGGAAACAAAATCTTTGTCGCGATAACTGGGTGCCAACAAAATCAAGTCGGCTTTGCTCGGATCATTTTCGGGAAGATATGATTGATCACAGTGGTAAAACTGTTCGTCTAAACCAGATGCAATTCCAACTAGGTTTAAAAGTTTTCCAAAACATTTAATTAAGGTTTGTTACATGTTATCGTATGGATAAACAACTGAAAAATAAATTACGGTAAATAGAAATTTATAATTAACATAAAATATTGCTTGTAGAAAAAAAGTGTTAGACCAACTCGGAAAAGAAACTTTACATCTGACATTCCAACAACATCAGCTTGTTTGCAATCACTCAATGACACAATAAAGCACGATCATACGTATACGATGGTGTTCGAAAATATTCATACCAAAATTAGTAAAGTAAATGTGCAGATGAAATCTTTAAAAACAAAATTAAAGTTACAACAGCAATCGTCTCGTCGATTAAAAACTCGTGTAAAATCATTGAAAAATGTGATTAAAACTCTTAAAAGAAAAGACTTAATTAGTTCAAATTGCGAAGCCATGTTGAAACAGCACTTTGAGGGTTTGCCTCTAGCTCTGTTTACAAGAAAAACATCAACTTTAAAAAAAGAAAAGTATTCTAAAGAGTTAAAGTCTTTCGCATTAACTTTACAGTTTTATTCCAGCAAAGCTTATGGATATGTCAGAAAAATGTTTAACCTCGCACTTCCCCACACAAGTACAGTCAGACGATGGTATACAGCGGTCCCCGCAGAACCTGGTTTTACGGAACTTGCATTTAGGCCAATAAAATGTGCAGTAGAAATGTCAACGCAAGAAACAGTCTGTGCACTTATGCTAGACGAAATGGCAATAAGAAGGCATGTTGCTTGGGATGGTGAAAAATATCGCGGCTTTGTTGACCTTGGTTGCGGTGTAGATGACGATGATTCATCACCTGTAGCAAAAGATGCTTTAGTTATAATGGCCGTTTGCATCAATAAATCATGGAAAGTGCCGCTTGGTTGTTTTTTTATTGATCGACTTACTGGACAAGAAAGAGCCAATTTGGTAAGAATTGCTATTGAGCGATTATCACAAGTGGGTGCGAAAGTTGTTTCTCTTACTTGTGATGGTCCGTCTTGCCATTTTTCGATGCTATCTGAACTAGGTGCATCTTTATCAATTAAAAATATTATACCATATTTTCCGCATCCGACAAAATCAAACGAAGATATTCAAGTAATTTTAGACATATGCCACATGCTAAAGTTAGTAAGCAATACACTGAGTCAAATGGGTTCTTTAACAGATAAGAACGGAAAAAAATATCTTGGAATTATATTCTTCAACTTCAAAAATTGCAAGAAATAGAAGGCTTAAATTTGGCAACGAAGTTAAAAAACAACACATAAACTGGTTTAACCAAAAAATGAAAGTAAATTTGGCAGCACAAACGTTAAGTTCGAGTGTGGCAGATGCAATTGAATACTGCAATAAAAAATTAAATATGGAAAATTTTAAAGGGAGTGAAACCACAGTGACATTCATAAGAACTTTCGACCATCTATTCGATATTCTTAATTCTAAAAATCCATTAGCAAATAACTATAAAGCTCCACTTCGAGAATCTAATCGCTGCAAGTGGCAATCATTTTTAAATCACAGTTTGCACTATATCCAAGATTTAAAATTGCCAACAGGAACTTCTATTTTAATATCTAAAAGAATTGCAATCAAGGCATTTCAAAACCTCTTCAAGAATCTTGTAACTTCTGGAAAATTGAAATATATCTTAACTTACAAATTCAGCCAAGACCATTTGGAATTAATTTTTTGTGCTTTGCGCGCTTGTGGTGGATTTAATAATAATCCAACCGCACAACAGTTTAGAGCTGCATATAAAAGATAATTTCTTAGAAGCGGCATTAAAGCATGTGGAGGAAATTGTGAAGCAAAAGATGCAACAAACATGTTAGATATGCCGGATAATTTCGCCATTGCAAACAAAAATATTTAACAAATTCAGCTTTAATAAGAAAAATACGATTTGATCGAAAAAGTACCAGTTAAAAATGAACATGATTACACAGATGCACCAAATATAGTTTATTTATCTGAATACAAACATGCTGCTATACAATACATAGCTGGTTATGTTGCTAAATCTGTTACCAAACAAATTTTATGTATAAAATGCAAAAAAGCTTTATTTGATAAAGAAAAGAAAAGCTCAGATTTTGTGAACTACAAAAATAAAGGAGGCCTTAGGCATGCATTTAAATCAGTGATTAAAATTTGCAGTGAAAAAGAAAAATGCTTTCAATGAATGCTCATAACAACGTCACAAAAATTACTTCAATGCAAAAATGTTCAAGAAAGTATAGCAGCGGCAGTGCTAACCATTGATGTTAAGCAAGTTTTTACAAATCTTGAGGATCACATGCTGGATTGTATAGTTACTGAAAACCACATATTTTTGTTAATTAAAGTTGTAGCAAAAACATATTGCAAAATAAGACTCTATCATTTGGGAAAAGAAAAAACTCAAGCAATCAATTATGACAGGATTCGCCACAAATTTTCAAAGTTAATTCTGTTTAATCACCAATAAACATTTCTTGTTGAGCCTAGCCTCATTGCAATTTAGGCATATATACATGTATCAAGTGATTTAGTATGACATCATTGTATTTGCAACATAGCATGTAAAGCTCTTGCATTGTTTTTAAATCTTGTACTATGTTCAGCAGCAAAATCGTTTGGATGTACCTTAAAGCTTATAGACCAATGTTCAATCTATGCTATAACACAATGCACCAGTTTGGTCTCTGCAAGAAATTACAATGATCTATTTTGAAACTATTTCTAATAAAATTTGGTTCATCACAGTTTGATGATGAAGACTTTGCTCAATGCGTGAATTAGCTATACTAAGAATTTTCAGCGAATCAATAACCAAATAGTTCAAAAAAATTTATTAGACATAGTAAATGCCTTTAAAGTTTGTTTGAAACAATTTAATTTAATTTCATTACAGACATTTTATTATTAAAATTTTGGTTTGTTTGTCTATGAATATGAGGGTATAATGTTTTTTGTTTTTCTTCTTTATGTGTACTGTTTTTTTTTTCATGTAATCTCCTCATATGTTAAAGTGTTCTAAATTACGTATGTTTGTAAAGTTCAAAAAAGTTACCTCAAAGTAAAAAAAGTCCAATCACTAAAATATTTTAAATTTAATCAGTTTTTAAAAATCTATATGTGATTTCATTGATATTTAAAAAAAGATTTCTTAAAATAGGTTTGAAAACTATAAGAATTTAGACTAAATTTCAACAAAATTAATATCTATAAATAGCAAAACAGTGAAACAGCTACTGATCAAATTTGATAATGGCAATTAAAAGTTATTTGGAAACAAAACAACCAAGAAATTTCACTAAATTTTTACAACGATTTCAAAAAATTACCATAACGTAAATGTGTTCAAAATAGTACATCAGCTGCAGTTTGAGGTTGCTTGATGTGCAGCAAGTTTTTAGAGACCTGGAGGATAATTTGATGGATTCTACCATATCAGTACTAAAAAACAAATATTAATGCTAATTGCACTTGTAGCAAAACATAAAATAAAACTCAATCAGAAAGGAAAATAAAACTCATAATAGAATTTTTCAAAATTTTTTCAAGCTAAAGCATTTAATAACCAATAAAAAATTTGTATGCTGTAAACCAAATTTTTCTTTGTTTTTTAAGCATATATTTCCATCTGGTGATTTGACATGATGCCATCATATATGCAACATTGCTTGTAAAGCTGTTTCGTGTTGGTTTTATATTTTAAATATTGTCTCTCAAAAATACATTTCAATACTCTTATTAAAATTACAATTTGAATCATCACAGTTTGAATTATAAAGCTTTGCATAATGCAACTAATGAACACAAATTTTCCACATGATTCTTTTATATATAGATTATATAATACAGATGTATATATACATATATTCTATATTATACAATACAAATACATTCTATATTATTCAATACAAATGCATATATATAACTGTATAAATGTGTTTAGGTAAAATCTTACTACCATGCATTGTTTTCTTGTAACTAAAAAAAAAATCTTATAAACAAATTTACCATAATACAAACAAGTGAAACCATTGCATTACAAACTTCTTTGTAAATAATTCAAAATAAATATATGATTGGAGACAATAGAAATTCATTAGAGGTACAACTGACATCAAAATAAATGTTTAATACCAAAAATCATAAAGCCCTGAAATTCATTAAAAAAATAAAGAAAGTTGCAATGAAATAATTATACTAAAAAATAATTTACAGTGACACTGATTTAAAGCATAATTTAGAAGGACAGAAAATATTTAAATTTTGATTACTAAAATAGTCTTTGCTTTGCTTCACGTTAGAATTAATCTATCTAATACTAACCTTAACTCTAACCCTAATTTAAAAAATAAGTATTAAAATTTCTTTACAAAAACAAAAACAGTTTTGAATATTTTCACATTACAGTTCATGGGCTTTCATTTAAAATTTAAGTTTAAAATTCATAAATAAAAAATAAAAAAAATTTAAGTATGTCAACAAATATTCAGTTATAACTATGATACCTTGACAAGCTTTGCTTTTCAAACAATTTTGAATTCTCCCTTCTATACCAAGAGGAAATAAAAAAAAAAAACTTAAGAGGAAAATAATTTCTTCAAGAAACAATAGTAAGCACAGAAAGATTCTGAGTTAGTTTCATAAACAAAAATCGCTTATGGAAAATCTCTAAGAGATCCAATTCGTCTATCATTCATGAGTGTACAACTAATTATGTATATTGTGCATGTTTTTTTTATCATTTAATGAAATTAGATACCTGATATTAACATGTATAATTTTTTTAATAAATAAAAAACATTTACTTATAAAAAATTATTGTAAAAAATTGAAGGACAACTTATACGCATACCATTTTACCTAATTTTATAAACGAAGATTAGAATATATAGAGATCTACAATATATAGTGAATAATATCTATATCAATAAGATCTACAATATATAGAGAATATATAGTGAGTAAAAATGAAAATAAATAAATAAATAAAAATAAATATAAAGAGATCTGCAACTTCAATAATAACACTTAAAAAAATTTATTATTTCTTACAGTATCATTGAAAATATAAAAATTGAAACATAATTTTCACTTATTCGTTTATCTAACTTATTTTTATTGTGCGTCAAAGTCAGTTAATTTGACATTTTTCATAGCTCATTACTTCAAATTTTCGTATCCATTACATACGCCAAAAGAAAAACGTTTTAATCAGTCAAAAATTCAATTTTAGTGTCAAAATACATATAATTTTTATTCAAACTAATGTAACCGCGGGGAGTCTTACGATATGTTCAATTGGCTTCAATTTTAGAACAGCTTTTCTACAGGAATGCGCAATCTAGGAGTTATATAGGATTCTATGGTTAATACGGGTTTACGGATCCGGTTCGGATCCAATTTGACGCCCTGGTTTGAATAATTTAAATGTGTAGTTTATGCTATTGTAAATGTTTTCTTTAAACAAATCCAAAAAATATGAATCAGAAAACACTTGTTTTATGGAAGTTCATTAGGATCTATGTGGAAGAGGTCCCATGTAAGAATAAAATCTTAAATTGAATTTACATATTAGGTTATTCAGTTATTTGTTTATGCAAGAAAATTGAAACTTTATTGATGCCTTATCCTTATCTACTTTAAAGAAAATAAAAATTTAACAAAAAAAGCATTTGAAAAGCAATTTTTTATCAAACTTTGCTAAAAAAATTGCAAACTTTCAAAAAGTAGATAAAAGCAATAATTCTAAGAGAGCATGCAGTCATTACCGTTTTCTTAACAGATGATATTAAAAAATTTATTGATTGTCAAGAAAATACCAGAGTAGTAGGCTATAGCATTACCTACCGGTATCGGTCATTTCATGCCATTTCACCAGGGTGACAACTGACCCTCTCAGATTTTCTTGATTTTTAGAAGTTTTTTTTACAACCATTTCTGATCACGAATAAATAAATTTTATTTTGGTATCTTGTTAACTTTTTTCATAAAATGCTTTTAAAAAATGGCACCTGAAGGAAAAGGTGGGGTAAAACAAAGCTCTGGCAGGTGCAAAAAATAGATGTTTTTTTGCATTTTAAGCTATTATAAAAGGTTAATTTAGCATTTAAAACTGTTTCTAAGTGTAATTTGGGATGCTGAACTCAAATTTGACTTTCTATTTTTCTTAGCATGCTTAGTTTTTGAGTTATTTCATGATTTTTGAAGAATTTTTTTTGTGTCAAATACCCATATTTCAGATTTAATTATAAACACTTTGTCCCTAAAGTAGAGATTTGAAAATTGATACACTTGTAATTTAAACATGTGTCTTTATTATAAATATGTAAAATTCATAAAGGTATTATGTTTAGAAAAAATTCATACCAGTATAGAAAATAATCTAAGTATTGTCAATTCAAGACAAAAATAACAATTATAAAAGCAGTTTTTATTTGAAACACATGCATTAAACTTAATAATAGCATAATGCTTGATAACATGCTCTGTATGGTCATGCAATTAAAGTTAAAGTAAAAAATATTTTTGTGTGCACTGTGTAGTTGCGCACACAAGATTTACCTACCAGAGTAAAATTACAGAATGCCTTATTTTGCACCTTGACAGATTTAGTTTACATTTTCTCAATTTTTTATTTTTTTATATTGCAGTTTTAAATTCTTGTATATTTTTTTATAATTACAGTAAAGTTAAATAGAAAATTGTTTAAGTAAATAATTGTTGACAATAGTTTAATCTATCATATATTTCAGATAGATAATGGGTAAATGGTTACAATATACTTAATGGTTTCTGAAATTGTCGGTGACAGAACCACTTTTATTATGAAATTGGTTGAAAGAGGTTATTTGTGATCACACAAAAGCTTATTATAGTATATTGTAAAAAAGGGTAACTTTAATTGGTTGGGGTAATGGAGTATAATTTGACTTGTAGTCAAGAAAACACAGCTGGCAAAAGCCATCAAGTTTCTTATGCAAACCCCTGCCCCCTTTCAAAAAACAAAAAGTTACATATCCTTTCAAAAAACTAAAAATTATATTTTTGAATTTTTAGATGTACCAGAATTCCATTCCAGCCAGAATTCTAGCTGCATTTAAAGATTTAATTCTGGTTCCAATACTGGCCAGAATCAATTTTATTCTGGCTGGAACTGAAATGATTGTAGCCAATTGGACTTAGTTTACAAGGTAAAATTGATGTAGGCTGTCACTTACTCAAAAATTGAACCTATTAAATTGCACTTACACACCTCTCAGTAATGGAAGACCAGTCAAAGTTGCTTTGCTGCTTCAATTTAAAAAGTTAATAAGAAAATTACCATACAAATTACCACATTGACATATCAATTTATATTAAATATCATAAAATACATAAATAAATTTATACACAAGAATGTCATGAGTAAAAGCCATTAGCATAAATTGAAACTAATTCATTGTAAACTAAGGTTAAATGATAAGGGCGTTTAACTCCATTGATCTGGCAACAACTTCAGGCATGAGTCCACCTAGTTGTGAATGTTAAATAGCATGGCAAAACCTAACCTTACAGCAAATCCTCAGCAACAGTTTATTGCAGTTTGATCAATCTAGCATCAGTCTTATCTACTAACCTTTTCAAGTAAAGTGATCCTCTTTTTTTCTCCTTACAAAGATAAAAGTCATAAAATAGCTGAACAGCCACAACATCATAAACATGAACTTCTTCACTGTACAACTTAAATGAATGTGCCTATGATATTTTTGGTTGTTGTGTTTCAACTATCCAGTGCTCAGCAGGGAGTATTCAAATAAATTGTAGTCAGTTTTGTTTGAAGTATACATTAAAGATGTATACTTCAAACAAAACTGACTGCAAACTTTTTACTTTAGTATTTTTTGAAATGATCAATCATCTGCACTTACTACTGTTTACTATTATCAACTGACAATCTAACACATGTATTTAAGCAGTTTTATGTATTATTAAGGTTAAAACTGCATTTTTAAATAGTTCTGGTTTCAGCCAGATTTTATGTACCAATTCTGGTCCTGACCAGAATTGATTATTTGAGTTTCGCCACATCTCTAATTTTTACAATATTTAAAAAATAAAAGCAGTGATCAAAGTTACCCCAAATGTTGTTCACTTTATTCTTATATTGTTTTTTAATGTATGAACAAAGTTACCCCAAAGTATAGGGTAACTTTGTTCAACTGTTTGTTTAAAAGCTTTTAGCTGTAAAATAGTAATAATGTCATCGAAATACAGGGTGTCCAAAAAGTTTTGCTCAATTTTATATTAATAACAATTGTAAGTTTTAAATAAATTTTATTGTATGATAAATGAGAACTACAAGCACAATAATACAGTGTTTTTTGATCTACTATAGTTCTTTACTGATCAATTTTAATCATGTGTCGATCAATTTTAGTCACTACTGATCAAATTTAGTTTTGTGTTGACCAATTTTAGTCATGTACCGATTAAATTTAATCTTGTGTTGATCAATTTTAATCGTGTATTGACCAAAAATAATTATGTCGACAAACTTTATTTTTATTGGTAATTAAGCAATTTTGAGATATAATTTTTACTATAAGTTTTTTTGTTAATTAAAGTCCTACAACTATTGCATTTTCAAAAACAAATACTGTAAGAATATCATAATTTTCTGGAATACCTCCAAGAATTTACAGTATTTGAATATTTAAAGACGGTCTAGTTATGTTATGTATGTGCTTCATTTAACAAAAAAATTAGGTTTTGCGTTTCAAATCTTACTTTAGATTTTTAGAATACTTGCAAATACAGTTTTTTAATCTAATTTGTTGTTTTTGCAATCAAATTCATTTTTTTTTGCAATCAGATTCGTTGTTTCTGCAATCAAATTTGTTCTTTTTGCAATCAAATTCGTTTTGCAAAAGTTTTTATACATATACAGTATCTTTGTACTGGGTCTCCGGATAGGGTCTATATACATATATAAATAATATGGGATCTCTGTATTAGGTCTCCATAATCTATAGTCTCTATAATTAGGTTTCTATAATAAAGTCTCCATAATGTATATATACAGGGTGATTCGTAAGTAACTCCCTATTTTAAAATAACTATAATTTATTCAAATACTGTAATATGTTTCTCAATTTTTGTGTGTATGTTACTTAATCTATGGCAATTAAATCTATGCTCTTGTAGTATACTACATATCATATATTCCATACGCATTTTCTTACCACTAATAACTATATTTTTTATTTATTTTTTATTTTTCTAGTAACCACCTGACGAATCTTAGGATGAAACGGACTGTTGTGGTTTTTAAACAGTGATTAAATAAATTTTGTATTATATATATATAGATATATAATATAGGGTCTCTGTATTAGGTCACCACAATATTAGGTCTCCATAATTAAGTCTCCACAATGTATATAGTCTCCATAATTAGGTTTCTATAATATAGTTTCCATAATATTAGGTCCCCAAAATTAGGTCTCCATAATGTAGTCTTTATAATATACATGTAGTATACTAGTATACATGTATACATGTAGTATACTACATATCATATATTCCATACGCATTTTCTTACCACTAATAACTATATTTTTTATTTATTTTTTATTTTTCTAGTAACCACCTGACGAATCTTAGGATGAAACGGACCGTTGTGGTTTTTAAACAGTGATTAAATAAATTTTGTATTAAATTGCTCTGATTTTTTTCATTGAGCACTCTGCGGGGAAGATCGATTCACTCCTGCAATATATATATATATATATTTGATATAGAATTTAATTAACAAAAAAACTTATAGTAAAAATTATATCTCAAAATTGTTTATTTACCAATAAAAATAAAGTTTGTCAACATAACTATTTTTGGTCGACACAAGATTAAATTTGATAGGTAGTGACTAAAATTGGTCGACACAGAATTAAATTTGATCGATAGTGACTAAATTGATTGACACATGATTAAAATTGATTGATAGAGGATTATAGTAGATCGAAAAACACTGTAACTATGGATAAAACAAAGACAAAACAATAATCAAAAGGAAAGAAGTAACGTTATAATTACAACAATGATAAATACTAATGGAAAAGTTCAAATTGTTCCCTGTTGCATTCAATACAGGAAACCAATCGTGCAGCAACACTGCAACAAACGTTTTGGCATAGTTCCATATCAATTGTGGCAATTTTGTCAGCAATAACTCGATGAATGTCAGGAATAGTTTGTGGTTTCTCTTTGTACACCATGTCTTTAAGAACACCCCATAAGAAGAAGTCCATTGGAGATAATCAGGTGAATGTGCTGGCCAGTCAAATGGCCCACGTTGACCAATGCATTTGTCATTAAAGTTGATGTCAAGCCATTCACAAACACAATGCACATAGTGTGCTGGAGCCCCATCCTGTTGCAAGTAAATGTCTTTTTGTTGCTGTACTTGAGGAAAGAAATGGGTTTGAAGCATGTTGAGGTATGTTCACCAGTGACAGATGCATTGAAAAAGAATGGGCCAGTAATTCCATTGCTAGACATTGCAGTGCAGATGGTTATTCTGGAAACGTTAACTTCTCCAAAGTTACATGTGGATTTTCCTGGCTCCAATATGTGCAGTTATGACGATTGATGTGGCCATTTAATTTAAAACAAACTTCATCTGACCACCAAATCTTGAAAATTTTTGTCATTGCACATCAAGTCAAGAAAGATCTCTGAAACAACTCTCTGATCAGCATCTCCATCATGCAGAGCATGAAACAAACAAGGAATATAGGGTTTCAAATTCTTTTTATGTAGTAAATTATGGATGCTCTGGTGACTGATTTCAAGTTCATGAGATAAGCGTCGAACAGATTTTTGGGGACTGTTGATTAAACTAGCAAATAATTGCTCTCCTTTTTCATCGGATGTTGCTGTGATAAGGCCCCAAGATCTAGGTGCATCATTTACAGAACGAGTTATTTTGAATTTGTTGACAAGTGATTTGATGTTTCTGCCTTGAACTGCATGAATATTAAATTCTTCATTAAGGTCACGACTTATTTCAGTTGCATTTGAGCCACATTGATAATGTCAAATCGCAGCAATTCTTTGATTTGATTAAGTGTAAAAGCCATATTCCTGGACAAAAAATTAAAAACAACTTTAACACACACTTAACTGGTAAACAGATAAATAAGTGATATTTGGCACTTGTATTAATTGATTGTTTAAATGATATTAGTTATTATTGTGCTTGTAGTTCTCATTTATGATACAATAAAATTTATTTAAAACTTACAATTCTTATTAATATAAAATCGGGCAAAACTTTTTGGACACCCTGTATTTTATTCAATGGCTCAGAGGCAGAGTGTTATAATCAACAGGAAAAAAGTTTTCTTTTTGCTTCTAATAACCTAACACTGTCAATGATTAAAGTTATCCCGTTTTATGGTATGTCATGTACGAGTATTATGGTATGTCTCGTACAATTAAAAGCACCTGATCAAAATAGCTTCTAAAATGGACAAATGAGAAGAACTTTCTCTTGCAAAAATTAAAAAACATAACAATGTAAGTATTTTGAGTTTTCTTTAAGGTATTGGCCAATGGTGAAAGGATGTAAAGAGTAGATTAAATTTTAAGAGACTTTGCTAGAGTGGAGTAGACCTGAAGTTAGCAGGTTTGAGCAAAAGGTAAATAGAAAACATATTTGAAAATGTGTTTTTTGATATGTTCTTCTATCCATGTCAAATAAGACATCCCCAAATATATTTTCAATCAAATTTCTGCTCAACTCTGCAAAATTCTACCTGGTTCTAGGCAGCTAAAAAAATATTTAATCTGCTTTCTACCATGTCTTTATTATTGACATACACCTCTCAAAAAACCCACCTTTTGCAAGAAATTTCTACTATCAATGAACAGGAATTTGTCTATTCTTAAAAAAGGGCACTTTTTTATTTGTCTGATTTTGAACCTACTTTAAGATTTTTAACCAAATTTATACAAGCAAGTAAAATTTGTGTATGGCATAAGACTCTTTTGCTCTTATTAAATAATTTTGTTTGGACAAATAAGATCTTATCTTTTCTTTTTATCTCACTATATTACACAACTGGTTTTGTTTCATTGTGATAATTTTCTTCCAATAATTGTTAGTTAAAAAATGACTTCCTTTGTGAAATGACTTCCTTTCAAGCAATCATTTCTTTTATGTAATTGTTAGTGAGACCTGCAATAAGTAGTGGTTGAATACTTAGCAAGGAGCTTTATGGCAATGTGGCCAGGCAGTTAAGAGATTGTTTTGTTGGCAACTGCAATTGAGATGATATGGGTTTAAATCCAACTCTTTTTTTTTGTGTCCATAAAAAGACACTCTAAGACTGTTCCAATGTTAATAAACTTAAGCAAGTGAAATTTTTTAAAAAGTTTGAGATTTAGTTGTTAATATTATTTTGTTATTATATCAGATTAATGTAGTAAGCCTATTACATGTAAAACATTTGTAAATGTGATATTGTAGTGAAGTGCATTGATTTCATATGCCTAGTAAAAGTTCTTTTAACTTTACACTTGGAGATCCATTGTTACAATATTATTTCTAAGGTTATAAAATTGCAGTAAACCCATGTTCAACAGGGATTATAGTTGCATTCATATTACTACAATTTAAGGAATGTTTGAATATGTACTTTTGTGTTATCTTTAAATAAATACAATAATTATAAATGTAAGGTATTTTAATTACTAATAACAGTGTTGTGTTTTTAAGCTTTAGAATATTTGAGCAGTTACTATTCTTTTTGTTTCCTGTTGTTTTAAGTTTATTGCTAAAAATTAATTTTGGTCTACTTTTTATGGAAAGTTGCTACTTTTTTTATTTGATTTGGGCTACAAACCACCAAAACTTTTTGGCAATCCCTTCAGCAGTAATACCACTGCTACATGGTAGTGAAGGCAGTGCCACAAGGCAATGAGGCTACTGTCAATAAGGCATTGCCAAAAGTGACATACAGGTTAAGTCTAAAAATTCAAAATACAAAATATGTATCTAAAAATGCTGATATTTGACTTGTCCTGACAATTTTACTAGCCAAGATAATAAAAAAAAATTATTAAGTTTGAGGGGGCCTTTTTTTTCAAATTTGAGGTCAAGTCTTGTACAAAATTACCAATATGGTATATTGTGATAGCTCTTTACAAAGAGGTTTCTTACATTTGTCAGATAGCTAATCACTTAATTTGCAGTTTGTTTTTAAATGAGAAATTATGGCTACATCTATGTAACATGAAATTTGACAGCACACCCATTATCACTTCTTTAAATGGTTTATACCCCCAGAAAAAAACAAACTTAAGTTTTAAAAGTTTTCAATTATTATTTTTCAGTAAAAATACAAAAATAGTTTTTGAAAATCATTGATCAAACAAAAATTTGAATGCCAACAACAGCACAAAAAATACAAAAACAATTTAACCTTAAAAGTTTTAAAACAATTGAACTAAAAACACGACTTAACTCAGTGCTCCACAACTGTTTCTGTTCAAGGCATACTGGTATTTAGTAACTTTAAAAATTTTATGGCACACTTCAACTAAAAATGTACAGGGTGTCCATGAATTAAGGCAATGAACATTTTGGTCTCTACTGAAAATACAAAAAATTAAAACAAGCATTGCTACTCATGACTTAATAGGATAAAGAATAGACTTTCAAATGATATATGCTTTATTCAATATAACTCCCTTTGTTCTTGACTACGGCCTTCAATCTGTCTGGAAATGAGTCACACGCAGCACGTAGCATTTTTTGAGGTATAGCGTCCCACTCTTTCATCAGTTTGGCCTTCAGGGACTCCAAGGTTTGATGAGGAGTAAAGCACACTCTTTTCTCCAAGATGGACCAGATGGAGTAGTCCAATGGGTTTAGATCCAGGCTTTGCGCTGGCCAATCTTCCTTACTTATAAATGAGAGGATTTTCCTCAGAATCCATGATTGGGTAAATTTTGAACTATGGGAGGGTGCCGAATCCTGTTGGAGGGTCCATGGTTTGTCTTTGAAGTGTTGCTTGGCCCAGGGGAGTAGACAACTCTCCAGAATGTCTGAGACGTACTGCTCAGAGTTCAATTTCACTGCTGTTGGAACAAAAAGTAGCGGGGATCTCCCGGTTTTGGTCACTGCTGCCCACACCATCACAGACTGCAGATTTTGGCATCTGGTGACAATTCTTCCTTCAGTCATGGATGAGGACGCCCAAACTCTATTGTTTTTTTAGTTAACAGCTTGCTGGATGTCAAATTTATTCTTGTCAGTGAAGAGCAAATTGGGCAGTGTGCCTTCTGTGATGTCCTGCAGAAGTTTCCTGCATTTTTCAGCCCTCATGGTCACATGACGATCTGAGAGTTCTTGTCGACGCAGCATCTTAAAGGGTTTAACTTCTAAATCTTCCCTCAACAGTTGGTGCATGGTGGATTTGCCTACACCAGCTGCAGCAGCCAAGTTCCTGCAACTTCGGTGAGAGTTGCATTGCAGCTTTTTCCTGTTTTTTTATCAGTTGAGGGGTACGAACAGTTCGTTTTTGGCCTCAGCCTTCCCAATCTAGAGTAGTTCCAATCTCCTAAAACTTTTTGATGATCTTCCAGACAGTTGTGCAGTTCATTTTGAGCCGTTTAGTTATTTCACTATTACTTTCTCCACTTTTGTCGAGTTTTATCACAATGTTACGATCAATAGACATGGAAATAATTATTTTAGAAAACTTTGCTATATCTGAAATGAAAGAACAGAGTTTTAGCTTTAAAATGGTGTATTAGTTGTTTGAGAAAAACCGAATTTAAATGCACTAATTTAACAGAGAAAGTTGTTTGCCTTAATTCATGGACACCCAGTATAAAGTCTAATTAATTTAAACACAAACTAGATTTGACAATTTATTTAAATGAGTAGGAGAGTTTTTGCTAGAGCTTGAGTCAAAAATTTTTCTACCAGTTATAAAGCTTGAATAAAAAATGAAAATAAAAGCTTTTTTTCAGTAAAAAAAGTATGTTTAAATTACATTATTCTGCACCACACCAAGCATCACCTTGCATGACACCACTTTACTGCAGCACATTAGTTGCAGAATATTGTCTTAACTTATGATTCGAAATTGTGTTGAGCATATGCAAATTAAATAAAAACAATAATACTAAAAAAAGGGTTCTCTTCAAGAAGTCATTGTAAGCAATTTTTTTCTGGTAAAACTAACCTGGAATACCTCTTTTAGCACCAGGGTGGAATAAAAAAGAAACCAAGAAAAAAAGGATCTCACAAGAAGTGATAGTAAGGCTGCTGCTGTGTTTATTTTCTTCACAGCAGCCTATGCCATATGGCACCACAGCTCATCTGTAAGCTTTTGTGTCTTCTGCCAAATGGGCATATGGTCTCCCTGATCATGGCACATGTTCAAAATTGCAAAGATGGCAACCCACTATTGTAACTGATATCTTTGGGACTCAATGAGAAGCAACAGTTTGTTTACCATAAAGTACAAGGTGTCCCAAAAGTCACCAAGTGATTAAAACTAATTATAAATTTTTTATTTGATGACTTTTTTTTTATTTTCAGATATTATATATAAAAAAAATTGGAGATTTATTTACTATAATAGACATTTTAAATTTGTGAAATTATTATGGACAAATACAGCACAGAACAATGTGTACAAATTGTTAAACTCTTCTATGAAAATAATAAATCCATAATTCAAACACAGAAAGCATATCGTCGGTATTACGGAGTAAGAAATGCCCCAGGTGAATTTGGAATCAGAAGTTTAATAAAATGCTTTGAAGAACATGGAAGGGTACATGATTGTCCATGATCAGGAAGGCCTCGCACTTCCAGAATTGAGGAAAAACCAAACAGATTAGGGAGAGGATTGGAGAAAATCTTGGCACTTCAATTTGAAAGCAGTCCACACAGCTTGGGATGTCACAAAGTTTTTTGCAGAGGATTTTGAGAAATCTCAAACTCTTCCCATACAAGGTACAGCTGGTGCAACAACTAAAGCCCCAAGACTACAAACAAAGGCTACAATATGCCATTCGGATACAAGAACTATCAAGAAATGATCCAAATTTTACAGACAAATTGATATTCAGTGACGAGGCCCACTTTCATCTTAGTGGCTTCGTGAACAAATAAAATTGCTGAATTTGGGACTCAGAGAATCCAAGATCAATACACCAACGAGAACTGCACTCTATAAAATGTACAGTATGGTGTGGAGTCACTAAAAATGAAATTCTTGGTCCTTATTTCTTTGAGGATGATAGTGGAAACACTGTCACTGTGACCAGAGAGTGCTACAGGACCATGATTCGAAACTTTTTGGAATTGGCCATTCAAAACAGATGTGATTTGTGGTTTCAGCAAGATGGTGCTACTCCACATACTGCAAGAGAGAGTATGCAGTTGCTAAGGCAATATTTTGGAAACAAAATAATCTCTTGCTTTGGCAATGTCAATTGGCCTTCGCGCTCACCAGATCTCACCAGTCCCGACTTTTTTTGTGGGGTTACCTAAAAGAGAGGGTGTTCATTAATAAACCACAGACCTTGGAGAAACTGATGGAAAACATTAGACAAGAAATTAGGAAAATACAGCCCCCTATCCTTGAAGCTGTTATGGAGAATCTTATGGAAAGAGCATGGCTGTGTGGGGAAGAAAATGGACATCATTTGAAAGATGTAATTTTTCATAAGTAATTGAAGCACTAAATAAACTCCATTATTTCCTTTATAAAGTATTGAAAAAATACTTTATAAAGGAAATAATGGAGTTTTATACCCAGAGAGGAACTGTGGGAATGCTTGCGGTTAGCCGAAACATCAGAGTGCTACATAAGGATTATCCAGGATATGTATGACGGAGCAACAACAACTGTGAGAAGTGCAGCAGGGTTGACTGAAGAATTTAAAGTAGGTGTTGGACTCCACCAAGGTTCAGCACTCAGCCCATTTCTTTTTGTCATCATTATGGACAGGCTGACGGAGGACATCAGAAAAGACGCACCATGGGATATGCTGTTTGCAGATGACATAGTTCTGTGTAGACAAAATCATAGGGAGCTAGAGGAGGACCTGGAGATTTGGAGAAATGCACTGGAGAGAAGAGGCCTGAAAGTGAGCCGGAGCAAGACAGAATATTTGAGGGTTGGGGGTGTGGATGATGGAGAAGAGTTGAAGTTGCAAGAAGAAGAGGTAAAGAAAGCCAAAAACTTCAAATACCTGGGTTCAACAGTTAGTAATGATGGAAGATGTGAAGAAGAAGTAAGGAGAAGGATCCAAGCAGGATGGATGAGTTGAAGGAAGGTATCTGGAGTTCTGTGCGACAGGAAGTTATCAGTAAAGGTTAAGGGTAAAATATACAAGAGTGTTGTTAGACCAGCCATGCTTTATGGAATGGAAACGGTGGCAGTGACTGAACGACAAATGGGAAAAATGGAAGTTGCAGAGTTGAAAATGGTGAGATGGGCACTGAGAGTGACAAGAAAGGACAAGATAAGAAACGAATATGTGAGAGGGACTGCAAAAATTGCAAAGCTGGGAGAAAAACTTCGGAATGTGAGGCTACGTTTGTATGGACACGTAAAAAGGAGAGAAGAAGACTATGTGGGGAAAAGAATGATGGAGATGGCAGTGCCAGACAGAAGGAAAAGAGGAAGGCCAAGGAGAAGGTGGATGGATTTGGTGAGAGAAGACATGGAAAGGGTTGGAGCTAGGGAAGGAGACGAAGTAGACCGAATGAAATGGAGATTACTGTCGCACTGTGGCGACCCCAAGTAGGGAGAAGCCGAAAGAAGAAGATTTCCTTTATAAAGTACTGTATGTTAATTTTGTTACTTTATCTTTAAAAACAGTGAAGTTATTATTAAATCATTTCCCTTTGTGACTTTTGGGACACCCTGTATATGATCATCTGGCAATAAAAGCAACACCTGTTACTGTAGTATAAATTATTGTTAATTAGATGGGCTTACATAATATTTTCTCAAGTTTAACATACTCTTACTTAATAGAATTTTATTAATTTTTGATTTGTTCATAAGTAAGCTTAATAAATTAAACTTCAGATTATAGATGCACTGTACCTTTGTTAATGTTTACATTTCTCTTTCATTTTTTCTTTTAAAATAGTATTAAATTTTTACATAAATAGTATCATAAAACTTTATTCTGAGTAGATACTATAAGCTGACTATTATACAGTCAAACTAGACCTTTGAATATTTTGTAAATAAAGCAGTGTGTTGTGCCAGCCTACTTGGTGTTGCAAGATAATTTATTTTTTTATTTCATCTCTATATTTATTCTCCTGACTTGCAGGAAAGTGACAGAGGCACTAATACATTGGGTAAGCAATTACCCTGATGTGCTTTCTGGGATGCCAAGATATTGCTGTCTGTTTGAAATTTAGTAGAGTTATGATTTTAATTTAAAACTGCTTGCCAAGACCACCAAGCAGAGGAAAGTGTCTTAAAGTGTCTTTCCCAAGGATGCAACAGTTTGGTGTGAGTAGATTTTGAATCAAGATCATGTCAATCACAGTCATGGTGCTCTAACCCCTCAACCATGCTGCTGACTAAAATTTTTATCATTGTGCACTAAGTGATTATAATATATTTTTCTATTATCATTTGCATATATAGTATTTTGTGCTTATTATTATCAACTAATTCTTGTTTTATATTTACATACTGTCTTGAATTTGCAAATTTTTTAAATATTGTTTGTTTTGTTAGCAAATCATTGTTTTCTTTAGTTGATGCACACTATTTCTTTTTTGCTGCATTAAAAATTGTAATTTTAGTTGGCAACAGTTAAGGTTTTCTTGAACAGTTTTGTTTTTAAGGAGTGCTCACTATTCAGTTATGTTAGCTGTTTATTGGCCTACTGCATTAAGTTGTTAAGCCAATTTTTTTGCAATGTTTCTCATTTTGACATGCTTATTTTAGGTTGTGTAAACAACATTTAAATAAAAATGGTAAAATGCTGCTTTTTTTAAATGACTTAAGGCGCGTTTACAGCCGTTTACAGTACATTTTTTTTTCAGCACGATTTTGGTTTGTTTTATTGATGCTCAAATCCACTCATGTTTTAAAGAAAAAATGAGTGGATTTGAGCATCAATAAAACAAACCAAGATCGCACTGAAAGAAAAAAGTACTGTAAATGGCTGTAAACGCGCCTTTACTGGTTTGATCTGCAGAAAAAAGAAGCTTCCTATTTGTACTTATTAAGCAAGTGCTTCAGAAAATCATCAAAATTAAAGTTTTTAAAAATTTTACTGATTTAAAAAAAAGCTTAGCCTACAGTGACTAAAATATTTGCAAAAAATTGTGCTATTTTAAAATCCAAATGGTTTCTTTTTGGCTACTTTGATTAAAAAATCTGGCGACTCTGATTTTCTATGGCCCCATTGTAAAACCACTAGTCAGTGCTTACTTAGCAAATTAGAGCTGTACATGACTTAAGCTGTTAATTGCAGGGGTTTCTGGAGACATGCAATTATTTTGAATCTTGTTCACTGTTATAGTTACTACCTTTGCAAGTTTTGGGGATTTCTTAAAATTTAAAAGCCAATGAACTAAACTCAACAAATAGCAAACAAGATCCATTATTTTAAAGGTTGCACTAGGGTTAAAAGGTTGAGAAATACTGCATCAGATAAAAAAACATTGCCTAATTTTTATTTGTAATTTTATCTTGTTATCAAAGCTATGTTATACTGATAATACTTTTTAGCCACAAACTGTAGAAAAAAAATTTTGTTTTAAGCAAATATATTTTTTTATGGTGATATAAATCTGGTAACACTTTAAGAGATATATTTTTTTAGCCACTTATTAAAAAGTGCTTGCTTGATTAATGTTTTTGAAGTCTTTTGTAACCTGCTAACAAAAATAAATCTTTGATTAGTTGATCAGTACTTTTTGTTGGCAAGTTGATTGATTAATGGTCATGGTTGAAACTGAAGAAGTAAGTTTTTTCCACTGTATAATGAATATAAATGATACAATAGATTGTTTGCAATTTGTTTATTTTAAAGTTATTATATTAGCACATCAAAGTTTTAATTTTTTGAATGAAAAATAATTGATAATGATAAAATAAGGCTGAGATAAAAATAACAATTTTGCTATATTTGTGCAATCTTTTATTTTCTTAAGTCTGTTTTTATGGCAGTGTTTACTAAATAAAAAAACAATTTTTTTCTCTAACCTTCTCCTCCGTTATCTATAAACAACCATAAGCATAAATTAACCTCTGATTAAAACACTATGCATTTGTTGACCCCTCAGTTCAGCATTTCATGTTTATGATGATTGCCAGTGAGAAAGTTAAAAAATTTTTTTTCAAGCCTATTGGCAATAAATATCTACAACACCTATGCTGTAAAATTGGAAAGTAGCTGGCCTTGTTCATTCAATACCAGTAATTCAATATAAAAGCAATACATTTATTAGTTGTCAATCATGCAAAAAGTTCTTGAAAAGAGTTTCAAGTTATGGTTAACAATATATAAAATAAAAACAATAGCTGTAATTAAAAAGAAAATCTAACATGAAAATTTTTTAATAAATATTGATAAATAAACAACTGTAAACTAATTATGATTGCTTAATAAAAAATAAGGCTTTAAAACTATTGCTCATTTGTCCAAAGAAGCATAGTTTTAGTAATTGTAACTTCTAATGTTTTGATCATTCATTGTTAGTTTTAAAAACTCATTGTTAGTGTAAGTCTTGTGTTAGTCTCAAAACATAAATTTATCTTTGTTAATCAAGGTCTTGACTCTGCACTTTAAATTGCAGTTTTTGCTTAACTATTTTGGTATTTGCTTTCTATTTAGTTATTAATTTTGTTTTGGTATGAAAATAATTTTACATCCATGGTTTATTCAGACCAAACAAACTAAAAATTTAATGTAAAACCAATCAAAAGAATATCAAAAGGCTTAAACCAATCCAACTTTTTCTCTTATTTTTGGCTGCTTATCACTTTTTATTAACCCAGCAAAATCAATAAAGTAATATTAAAAGTAAGCAGTGTTTATGAAGGTGTGGTACCAGACTACAAATTTTTTACAATCCAAGGTCTGCTATTGGCTTTTTTCACATCAATTATCATATGATTATTTTTGCATGTTGATTTTGCAATAATTGTGGTGCAGCTGCTGAAGCAAGACAATTTGGCAGGTCCAATTTAGCAGGAGATAATTTGTTGGGACAAATTTGTCAGTTTTGGTGGGAAAATAATTAAATATGATTTACCTTCACTACCATTGAAGTGACAGCAAAAAAGTTTTGTTATGTCACAAAGGCAATTAAAAAGGCAATTGTAATTCTTCAGCTGATAAGAGTGAAAATTTTAATTTAAAGTTGTTAAATGTGTTAAATTTAGGGATGTTCCTAAGCGAATATTTATCTATTTGAATTTACAATAGCTTAATTTCCAATATTTAACCCTTAATTCATATCATGATTAGAATTCCGTTTATCATATTATGGGTAAATTTTACCCAAATGCCATTTTTTTTATTTTTTAGGACAGCAAAAGAAAGAAAACTATGTAATTGTATTTTTACAATGCAATTTATAATATTTAAAGCGATTATAGCTAACAAAAAAAGGAAATAAAATGCAAATAATCCTTTGGCACAGAAAATTATAGTAGTTAAAATCTAATTACTCAAAAGTAACCTAGTAGTAAAGAAAACAAAAAAAAAACCTATTATTAATTTTACTCATATTATTACTCTAATTTTTCTATGCAATCAATGCATACACTTAGTTTGTGTTCAAGGCAAATTGGTTTTTCACAAGAGAAGCATAGGATTTTTGTTTTTCTATCATTTTTTCTTACTAAGCAGTCAGTGCATCTTCGTTGTTGTTCAATCTTTTTTTCTCTTAATTCTTTATTAACTGATGGTTGCGAGATACCTAAAAGAAGTTTTATTTCTTGTTTGAGCATTCTAGGGAGATTAGGGATTTCATATCTTTTTATCCAATTGGAAGCAAGGTCATTAGCTAATTATAGGGCATATTTTCGCCTTTTAATTTTCATTTCTGATCTTGAATTATTTTCCTTATATACAATCCAAGAGTTGATGATTGTTGTAGTTAGCATTCCATAAAAAATGCACAGTGGCCACCTTCTAGTTCTTCTGCTACAAGACATTTCTGATGACATTTGATCAAATGCATCGACTCCTCCCTTAGTAGAGTTATAACATTTTATGATTTCTGGCTTAGTCTCATTGAAATCCTTACCACTATGCATAGTCGACAAGACGAGAACATTTTTGTTAGATTTTGGTTGATATGAAAGAAGAGTTAATTCATTAGCAATACAAAATTTTGCCTTTCCAATCTCAGATTTTTTTAAGATCAGCAATTCGGGGGGAATTTCAGCTTTGTTTTTTCTCAATGTGCCAACTAATGTTAGTTTATATGGACTTTGAAGCAACTTTTTTGCAATGGGTATTGAAGTGAACCAATTGTCCATTGTTACATTACGATTGCTCCCGAATATTGGCGTAGTCAGATTTGTTGTAAAATACTCACTCAATGGTAGACCGTGTGTATTTGTAGATTTACCTAGATAGGGCTCTGCATTGAACATATATTTGGACTCATTATCACATAGCATGACTATTTTCAGTCCATATTTAGCTGGTTTATTTGGAATGAACATTTTGAAAGAGCAGCGCCCTCTAAAAGCTAATAATTGCTCATCTAAAGTGCAATTCTGTGAAGGACAATAATTATGATTACAATTTAGGATGAACTTGTCCCAAATTTCTCTAATAGGAGCAAATGAATCTGTTTTTTTCCTTTCCAGTCTTGTACTTTTTTCGTCAAATCTCAGACAATTAAGGAGAAAGTTGAATCTGTCTCTGCTCATTATACATCTATACCACATACGCCCATTTGTAGTATCCCACATTTCAAGGGTTGTGAGATGATTGTCTTTCAATGCAGCTGCTTTTATTAGAATTCCAAATAAGGCCTTTATTTCATCAATGCATGTTTTTGATGTTGTAAAGTGTTCTTTGCTATAGGTGGTGCGCTTTGATTCAATTTCATTGTTTGTGTTCTTGACTATAATATCTAGCATACTGTCTGTTATGAAAAGATTAAAACTTTCTTGAGCAGTTCCTACTTGATATGTTGGACCACTTTTAAATTTTATGATGTTTCTTGCTGGTGTTTTTCCTATAGTAGTATTTTCAACTGTTTTCCATGCAAATTTATTCCTTCCATAAATTTCATCGCTGTTAAATTCAAATATTTTATCAGATCTTTGACTTGGCATGGTTTCTTTTCTCGATCTCTTTTTAGCTGGTTGGCAGTTATAAACTTGGTCACTATCTGAATCACAATATGGTACATTATCTGAATCACTATCAGAAATATCCACATCATCAATTTCTATGCTAGAATCATCACTTAAATCATCCGAAAAATCAGCATCTTCTTCTAGTAACGATTGAAATTCATCAACCCTAAGTGGTTTACTTTTAGGCATCTTATATTACAATTTCTGAAAGAAATAAGTAAATTATAGCTAATTATTTTTAGGAAATAAAAAATTAAATGAAATAGGTTACTAATAAAATTACATGGATATAAGCTACTAACAATAAAACTAACATATTGTGATTTACAAGCAAGAATAAATAATTATTGTAATAATATGGATAAAATTCACCTAACAGAAAGACACCCCTTATATCATTTCATGGGTAAAAGTTACCCCCCAAAAAATGGCATGTATCATAAGATGGGTAAAATTTACCCTCCAAAGAATTAGTTATATCATATTATGGGTATATTTTACCCTCGAAAATTTTAATACTCACTTGTAGAGATAAATGACATCTACCACCTATAACACTCTGACTTCAACTGAGAATACCTAGAAACTGAGTTCTTTCCAATTATAAATGCCAGATGTATGATAATATAGAAAATTTTCAAGGGTAAATTTTACCCATGATATGAATTCAGGGTTAAATTAAAAAAGGTACTTCAATAGTTAAATTTTTGAATCAGAATCGTTTAACATATATCTTTTGCAAAAAAGTACAATAATGTAGCTTACTACAAAGACAACGGGTTCGAAGTTTTACGGGCATACGAAGTTATGATGTTATAATAAGCATTTTACTATACCTAAACAAATCTATTCTGGTTGGCATGCATAAACAGTTTTATTTTAACTATGGTATTTTTTCTTTTTAGTTTTAACAGTTTGTTTTGTTTATAAGGCTTGTCAGAAACCAATCAAAAATTTGAAAACAAATACAAAAAGTAAAGCTTAACAAAGCAATAAAAAATCAGCAAAAGAACTTAAAAAAAAAGAAAATTAGTGCAATTACAGCAGTGACAGACGGACAGAAGTCTATTTTGTCAGAGATTATTACGCACTATGAAGGTAATACATAAAAAATAAATGAAAAAGAAAATACATATCAAAATAGTAAAACACAGGTTATGCAACTACAGTGAATAAAAAAAATAAAATAATGACAATCTCAACAGGAGACTGCCAAGTGACCGATTAAGATCTTCTAGTCAAGCAGTCACCCAGAAATTGTAGCGGAATTATTCAATTGCAAAGATTATTGCGTTAGGGCATGATGAATTATATTGTTTTGATTCATATATAAAAATTAAAGAGCTGAATTTTAATATTACTTTTGAATGTATTAAATGATTGGTTTCGAATATGAAGAGAGATGGAGTTCTAGATTTTTGTCCCTTAAAATTTAATTGATTGTTGTCATTGAGACGATAAGAATTGAGGTAAGTATAAATTGTTTCCAATATTGGATCTAGTAGAGTGATTATGAATTGAACTGGTTTGTGTAAAGAAGGATGTAAAGCAGATTGGAAGGTGTTTGTTGGAGTATTGGTGCATAATTTTGGCAATTTTAAAATAGTACAAATCTTGTATTTTTAAGATTTTGTCTTGATAAAAAAGTGGTGTTGCTGATGTTTTAGGGTTACAGTTTGAGATTATGTGAAGAGCTTTATTTTGGAGACATTGGAGTTTTTGGAGGTATGTTGGGAAAGTACTTTCCCAAATGGGAAGGCCGTATAGTGAATGATGGTGGACTAAAGCAAAGTAGATGAGAAGAAGAGCAGAGGAGAAAATATGTTGCAATTTATTTAAAATTCCCACCAATTTGGCTATTTTAGATTCAACTAGTTGTATATGTTGTTTAAAATTTAGCTTGTTATCAATTAGGATCCCAAGATATTTACAGCAAATACTATTAACTATGAAGAAATTATTGTAAGGAATTTGAAAGTTTAAAGATGGAGTATTTTGTTTAGGAGGAAGGTGTAGTATGCATGATTTGTTTGGATTGATTTGGGTTTTGTTAATTAAAGTTGATTATAATTGTCAAGACTCAAGACAGAAGATTAGATCAAGCAAAATAGTAAAAGCTTACAGATGAGTATGTAAGGTGGTTACAAATCATTTTTGATTAAATTTCAATGTGTAAAGTTTTTTCCTTTGCTTACACTAAAGTTTCCAAATAATGAACAAATTTATTGAAACAAACAGAGTGCCTTAAAAATGCTTTTGAAAAAATTAAAGAATTTTATAGGTTTTGTTATTCTATTGTACAAACCTGATTAAATTTTTGTATCTTTTGTTTAGACTTGTTCCTGTTGTATTGTTAAACAACTCTCATACTGGTAATCAGTATTTTAAAGTCATTAATTCCACAGCTGTGATAATGCAATGGAATTGTTCTAAGTTTTTGCAAACACGTGAATTTTGTGACATAACAAAAGATGGCATTTATGGTCAGCATGTAGGTAACAAATAAGCATGGTAATTTCAAATTCGCGCTAAAATAATTTTGTTCAGTTATATTATGAAAAGATTAAATACACATTTATTTTGCCCAATTTCGCCATTTATCTTTACCCACAATGCTAGAATCATTAATCATATATTAGCCATAATAAATTCGAATTTGGAAACATTAGCATCTTCTCCTTTCAGCCTTTCCCTTTAGTCAGGGGTGGCCACAGCATATCATCATTTTCCACATCTTTCTGTCTTCAACATCCGTCTCCTTTGCACCAACTTCCCCCATATCTTCTTTCACTACATCTAAAAATCTTCTCTTTGGTCTCCCTCTTCTCTTTCCCAGTAACTCCATTTCGATCATCTTTCTTCCTACATACTTTTGGTCTCTCCTCATGACATGTCCATACCACCTCAGCCTGCCCTCCCTCATCTTCATTCCTAACCATTCTACCTTAACAGTACTCCTGATGTGCTCGTTTCTAATCATGTCTTTTCTCGTCACTCCCATAACAAACCTCAGCATTTTCATCTCTGCGACTTCCATCTCTTCTACTTGTTTCTTTGTGACTGCCACTGTCTCCATACACCATTGCTGGTTTTGCCACTAAACTGTACACTTTTCCTTTTACTCTAGCTGGTAACCTCCTGTCGCAGATTACTCCTGATACTCTTCTCCATCCGTTCCATCCTGCCTGTACTCTCTTTTTTACCTCCCTCTCACAAGCACCACTTTTTTGCACCGTTGATCCCAAATACTTAAATTCCTTTACTCTTGGCACTTTTGCATCCTCCATCTTTACTGTTTCATCATCATTTCCTCCATTTATGCAAAGATATTTGGTCTTTGACCTACTTACTTTCATTCCTCTTCTTTCCAATGCATACTTCCAGGATTCTAATCTCCACTCCACTTCTTCCCTGGTCTCTTCACAAATCACAATATCATCAGCAAACAGCATCATCCATGATGGTTCTCTCCTTACTTCATCCGTTAGCCTGTCCATTATCACTGCAAACAGGAATGGACTTAACGCTGATCCCTGGTGCAGTCCAACCTTAACCTTGAAACTTTCTGTAGTTCCTACTGCACACCTCACCACTGTTTCGCTTCCCTCATACATATCCTGTATTAGTCGCACATACCTTTCCACTATTCCAGATTTTTTCATACAGTACCACAGCTCTTCTTTGCGGAATCCTGTCGTAAGCCTTCTCTAGGTCCATGAATACACAATGTAGCTCTCTTTGACCTTCCCTGTATTTTTCCATCAACATTCTTAAAGCAAACATGGCATCGGTGGTTCCCTTTCCTGGGATAAATCCATATTGCTGTTTGCTGATCTCCACTCTATCCCTTAATCTGGTTTCAATAATTCTTTCCCATACCTTCATTGTGTGGCTCATTAGCTTTATTCCTCTGTAGTTTCCACAGCACTGTGCGTCCCCTTTGTTTTTATAGATTGGGATAAGCACACTCCTTCTCCATTCTTCTGGCATCCATTCACCTATTAATAGTCTGTTAAACAGTCTGGTCAAAAACTCTATTTCCATCTCTTCCATGCACTTCCAAACTTCTACTGGCAACTCATCTGGTCCAACTGCTTTACCTTTTTTCATCCTTCTTAGTGTGTTTTTTACTTCTTTTTTACTGACACAATTTACTTCTTCATTAACCACTTCTGCTTGCTCTGTCCTAGGTTCTCTGTTATTTTCCTTGTTCATCAGTTTCTCAAAGTACTCCTTCCATCTCTTTAACACTGCTTCTGAATTTACCATCACATTACCATTTTCATCATTTATAACCCTGACGTACTGTACATCTTTCCCTGCTGTCTCTCTGCTTAGCTAATCTGTACAACTCTTTTTCACCTTCTTTTGTTTCCAATCTAGCATACAAATCATCATACACATGTCCCTTTGCCTTCTTTGCCTTACTCTTCTTTTCTTTGTATATCTTTTTAGTATTTTCATTTTTTATTTTGTCCCATGCTTTCTTTGCCTCTTTCTTTTCTTTTATGCTTTCCTGAACTTCCTCATTCCACCACCATGTCTCCCTGTCTCCTTTTCATTTCCCAAATGTCACTCCCAGTACAGTTTCAGCTGTTTTTCTTAGCATTTCTGCTGTTTTGTCCCACTCATTAGGTAATCTATCCTTGCCTCCAAGAATCCTGGTCACCTCTTGTCTAAACGCTTCTTGATAGCTTGTCTCTTTCAGTTTCCAACATCGTATCTTTGGCTTTACTTTCTCTGCTTTTTTCTTTTTCACCATAAGAAAATTTTGCATACCACCATATGGTGCTGCTTTGCGACACACTCATTCAATATTACCTTACAATCATACATTTCCTTCAATTTCCTCCTTCTGCACATCACATAATGTACTTGGGTACTTTTTCCTCCACTCTTATACGTCACCCCGTATTCATCTTTTTTCTTGAAATAAGTATTGACAATTGCCAAATCCATCCTTTTTCCAAAATCTACAACCATTGATCCTTCCTTATTTCTTGTTCCAGCCCCGTACCTCCCCATTATTTCCTCATCTCCTATGTTTTCTTCACCCACATGTCCATTAAGAACACCAAATTAGCATAAGCAAGGAAAAAAAAACTTTACACATTAAAATTTAATTTAAACAAATTGTAACTGGTTTAACTTTTTAATCACTGCGTAATTGCTTTAAATTTCTTTTTTAAGGTTTTTTGCTGATTTTTTATCGCTTTGTTAAACTTTACTTTTTGTATTTGTTTTCAAATTTTTGATTGGTTTCTGATGAACCCTATACATGAAAAGAACTAAAAAAACTAAAAAGAAAGAAATAATGTAGTTAAAATAAAACTATTTATGCGTGCTGACCAGAATAAATTTGTTTAGGTATAGTAAAATGCTTATTATGATGCCATAACTTCGTATGCTCATAAAACTTCGAACCCATCGTCTTTGTAGTAAGCTACATTATTGTACTTTTTTGTAAAAAATATATGTCAAACAACTGTGATTCAAAAATTTAACTATTAAAGTACCTTTTTTGATTTAAATATTGGAAATTAAGCTATTGTAAATTCAAATAAATAGATAAATATTCGGTTAGGAACATCCCTAAATTTAACGCATTTAACAATTTTAAATTAAAATTTTCACTCTTATCAGCTAAAGAATTACAATTGCCTTTGTGACATAACAAAACTTTTTTGCTGTCGCTTCAACGGTAGTGAAGGTAAATCATATTTAATTATTTTCCTGCCAAATTGGCTCGCTGAGAAATTGGCTTGCTGACAAATTTGTCCCAACAAATTGTCTCCTGCCAAATTGGTCCTGCCAAAATGTTGTGTACCTGCAGCTGCAAAGGTATAAGAGAACAAATGACTGCACCCAGTTTTAATATAATCCTTATTGTAACATGTTATCTTTTTTAATAGTTATGTTAGTTAACAGGTTTTTTACACTAGAACAACCAAGCATGTCAATTGACGCATCTAAATTTTTACATGCCAATAAATCGCGCTTTCTGAAGTACTATCACTTTGTACTTTTTGACTTTTATTCTTTTATTGGCAGACACTCTGAGAGTATCTACCAATATAAAAAAAAAAGTCAAAAAGTATGAAGCAATAGTACTTCAGAAAGCGTGATTTTTTGACATGTAAAAATTTAGATGCGTCAATTGACATGTTTGGTCATTCTAGTGTTAAAATATAGTTTAGTGCTTGGTCAGCAAGATAACCAAAATGAAGGCTAGAACTGGAAATTAAGATGTAGTTAAATCTTAATTAGGGTTGAATTAAATTTATTCAAATTTATTCAAAATTTAATGCAAGTCTAGTATAATCTACCAATATCTTTTTTTTCTAGTTAAAACCAGACTTGGAACGACTACTGTAGAATTTTTCAGCTTTTCCAAATTACATTAGAATTAAACTCGAGCTGTTTAGTTTTTTGAATACAGTTTACCCTCGTTAAGTCGGACCTGGATAACTCAGATATTGGATAAGTCAGACCATGACTGAGAAAAAAAAAGGAAAAAAATTCCAAGATTGAGAAAAAATGTTTGGCCTAAAATGCTTAAAATTGGCAGTTATGCATTCTTTAAAATTTCTTATGTTATTGTTCTGTAATTATGCATTCTTTAATTGTTTGTATGTTTATTCTTTAATGTATGGTATGGTACATAGTAAAAAAAATGTATAGTTTTGCAGTGTTTTCTTAATTTCCTGAAATAAATAAATAAATAAATAAATTTCTTTTTTACATGTTATGAAAGTAAATTTGGTAAAACAAAATAGCCTATATAATAACAGGGCATTTTCAACTAAATTCCATTGCCCTAGGCATGTTTACAGGCTATGGCCTATAGGCCTTTAGTTAAAATGGACAATCGGCTAAGTCGGACACCCTTCCCCCAAGCTGTCTGACTTAACAAGGGTAAACTGTATTAGATTAGAATTAACATTACTGAAAGAATCAAAAGTATAGAAGTTAAAGTAAACTCTAAACTGAAATCACATGTTTAAATTAAGTTTAATACATTTTAAAATCAAGCTTAGTTTTTGCTTAATTGATATTTATGTGCTTAAGCAGAGAATTGCAGAGATTTATATTTTAAATTTAACACTTTTCAAGCTGTTTAATTTTCCTGCATGACTATAAACTCTTTGACAAATATGGTGTTTCTGCCAGACTATGAAGTTCTTAAACAAGAACTTAAAAATGAGGAAAAAGATGTTGATTTTTTTTTGTAGACTAAAATTATGTGTGTTGTAAAGTATCTTTCAACTTCATTCTCCAGAATTTTTTTAAAGATTAAGCACAAAGCAACCTTTCTGTTAATTCTTTTTTAATGCTAGAATAATAAAAACAGGTCTTTGTTGTCCTTCTTTTTGTCTTTAAATGAGCTCTTTTTTTGGCCATGTTTGGAATTGGGACTGTCAAAAAGTTTATTGCAATTCTGGGCTAAAAAGAGTCTTTTTTTTGTTGGAATTCCTTCATCAACTTTATGAAGTCATGTTTAAGTAAAATTTTCTCTTATGCAATGGTAATCAGTCAGCCTTAAAACATGTCTCTAAAAATGTAGCAAGTTATCAAGTTACAAGAAAATCTTCTGGTCAAGTTCAGTATCCAACTTAAATAGAATATGAGACAATACTTGAAAAATTTGCAGTTTCAATATCATTCTTTGCAATGGCTTCTTCAGATCCATGAAAGCAGTACGCACATTACTGATACAGTTGGCTCTGCTTAACTGGCTCACAGATGACTGGATCATTCGGTTATCTGGATCATTTTTCTAAGTCCCAAATTACATAAGCATTTTCAACGTAAAAGTACGCCTCTTTTCTGGATCACTGGATCAATTTTTCATATAACTGGATCACTTTTGCATGAAAACTCACAGTAAAATTCCACATTTCGCACGGCACGTGTTTCTACATTTCACACTACATGTGGCTGAGTCACTGATCACGTGATCAAACATGCCACACACTATTCAGTAATGGTTACAGAGACCCGTAATGCTTTGAATGCTCTCAAACAGGGTCTGCTGGGACAAGGTTTCACAGACCATGACAATCTGTTGGCAAAGTTAAAAAAAGCATCAAGTCAAGTACTTACAGCTAACTTGAAAGTGATGACTATATTATGTTTTTTTCAGCAAAACTAATAAAATACTGTACATTGTTTTGATTAATAAACACAGTTGTATATTTGGTTATTGATTCTCATTTCATTATTTTTTTTAAACTTTGGTTTCTTTATTGACTAAAAAAACTTGACCTTTTTTAAATATAGTTCTGTATCTTTTCGGCTAACTGGATCAAAAGCCCTTGACCCAAAGTGATCCAGTTAAGCAGAGCCAACTGTAGTTACTTAACACACTTATTGGCATAACAAGTTATCATGTGATAATAGAGGTGGGTCATAAAATCTTGATATTTAAAATCCAAAAGGTCTCATTCTTATTTGAAGCAGAATTCTTTCCTGAGTATTTTGGTACTATTTTTATTAAAATCGGATGAAAACTGAGTATGCGCCAGCAAAAAACTGATTTAAGGGTGCCAGACATCTAAAATTGCATATTCGCAACAATTTCTTTTCATATTTTCGTCAATTTTCATCAGATTCTAATAATTTTTATGGCAAACTATATATTTTATCAACAAGTAATCTAATAGATGCATTAGAACAGTAATAATTAATCCTTTCATTGACTACTTTTATTTTTTGCTTCATTTGTGATAGTTATTAGAGTACAAATTCTTCTTGGTCCAAAAATAATTATTTTGGCATCTAAAAAATTGTATTATATTATATATAAAAATGAATTTTAAAACCAATAATGGCCTTCTTTTACCAATTTCAGGTGGAAATATTTATTTAGTTAAAACAAATCTTCAGTTATGGCTTCTAAACTGAATGGTCAACCAGTATTTGTGTTTATGGACCCCCTACCAACTGTTTCTAAATGCATTTCATCTATTGTAGGATATCACAACTTACATACAAAGTTACCTCTCCCTTTTTGAACATGGTAGAACTTTCTTCACAAAATGACCTTTTGAGAATCCTTCCACAACTCTATGATGACCTTTCTATCAAATGTCTTGACACATTAAGTGACTACAAAGTAAGCTATTCATTTGACGTGCCAGAGCTTACATCCACAGTAGAGAAACATGTACTTGGTCTAATATGTGTAAGAGCAGCTTCACATTTGGCAACCCAGAGAGCTTGTGAATATGGTTTTGGACCACAGGAAGATGTTTCCTGTCATGCAACAACACTCCAGATGCTGGACCCATCCAAGCTTTAGTACCTGCCAACAAACAACCTAGACTGTGAAAGGGATTTGACCATTTTCGACAAGCTTGCTTCAAAGTCAGCGTCATGTTCTAACCACAAGTTTAAAGCAAAGGGTATTCCATGACTGACCATAAATGCTTGCCAGTTTCTGATGACTGTCCACAAATGCTTGCCAGTTTCTGTAGAGAAAGTCACAACAAATCTTGTCAAAATTCTGGATGATCGTGAAAGACAATAAGTAGAGAAGCAAAATCTTCTGTCAAGAGAGAAATTGGAGCAAAACTGTAGTGCAGCATGTTCTACTACAAAAGTGCAAATCCTGAAGTGGTCCTTTCACCGACATCGATAAGCTAGAAAGGTGTGTGAATGCTTCAGATAATGATGATGCACTCAGAAGTGATCCTGCACAGTGAAGTTGCTTATAGAAAACACACATCACCTCATGACCAGAAAGCTAGACCACAGCTGTATAGGCTTAACCAAATTACAACGTAGAACTGAAAATTAACCTGGCTCTAATTCTCACATCAGAGACAGACATAATGCAAGAAACCTTATCAAACATGACAAAAGAAGAAGACATGAAGCGCATGTTTAATTTGAATGGACCCAACACTGCAATTCCTGAAACTGCACCTAGCAAACAATCAGCAACAGATATACCAAAAAAAGAACCTGAAGTCGACATAAATGAACCATGTATTGTGATTTGAGATACAAGTGACAAATGACAATGATATGTTGGGATTTGTCTCACCAACCATGAAGATGGGACATACACTTTGAAACATCTAGAGTGATGCAATCAAACTGGTGACAGCAGGTCATGGAAATACCCTCAGCATTCAGACATTCAGACTATCAATATTGTACAAATAATCCCATGCAATGTGATTGGCTCATGGGACCTGAGAAAACATGTGATGACTTTCATTCTTGAAAACTGGGAGCCAATCAATGTATTGTTTTGTTCTTTATATATTACTGATTAAACTAGCTATTGGAGTGTGTTTGCTTTTTAAAAAGGGACTCTTAGGTAAATAAAATTTGCAAGGGATTTTTTTTGATGAATGTTTTACATGTGCAAAATACAATGGCAGCAAAACTGGAGCAAGTGGATAGTAATGTCAAATGGTTATGTTCTTCAATACAGTATATAAGGTATAGAAGGTAATTCAAAAGTCATCGATTTTACACTGATTTTGATAGTTTAAATAGATTTCTTATCCTAGAAAACATATATTTTACCACAAAGATTGTTAAAATCAGATGAAAATTGATGTAAAGATAAAACAAAACAACGTGATTTTATGTTTTCTCTGAAATCGCTTGACTAGCACCCCTGAATTGGTTTTTGGCCAGCGCATACTCAGTTTTCATCAGATTTCAATAAAAATGGTACCAAAATACTCAGAAAAGAATTCTGCATCAAATAAGAATGAGACCTTTTGGATTTTAGACATCAAGGTTTTTGATCCTATGTATGACCCACCTCTAGTGATAAGAAAATCTTTGTAGCATATAATTTTTGAAAGCTTTTTTCTTTTTAACAATTTAAGAATTTTTCAATGGCTGTGTTTTTTTGCAGAGATTGTCTGAATTTTTAGCGAAATGTATGAAAAAATTCAAGCCATTTCAGACATTGTGTCTAAAATAAAATTTAATTTGTTTGTAAAAAGTGTAATCTATAATTGCATTTGTCATTTGTAGTTAACACTACAGGGTGTGCATGGTATTTAGAATACGAAGTCCAACTTTCACAAAAAATCAATTTTCTCAAAAATGGGTAAACTGATTACAATAAAATTTTAATGCAATATAGACTGTTGTATAACCTTGCAATTTATTTAATAAAATTGCCATTTGCATCAATCACGGTCTCAATGGGACCACCTTGGAACCTCAAGCAGGCCCTCAAGACTTGGGCTTTCTTCATGGCCTTGAACTCCTTGATCCTTTTGATCAATTTGTCCTTCATCTTGCATGGAATCTTGTTGGTGCATTTCTCAATTGCACCCCACACAAAAAAGTCCATCGGATTCAGGTCTGGCAAGTTTGAAGGCCAAACGTCAGGGGGGAAAAATCAACAAGTTGTCGCTCACCCAATGTTGCATTTTTCTTGATGTATGGCAGGGTGCCGAGTCCTGTTGCCACACATATGGCCTGCCAGCAGCCACTTTACGTATCCAGAGCAGTAAGTGGATCTCTAAAACCTTCAGGTACTCCACCATGTTGACCATCAAGCCCTTTGGGAAGATGTATGGTGGCATGACGTGACCCTCAGACAAAACCACCCCAAACACCATCACAGTGGCTGGAAACTTGATCTGCATGACTTTTGGCACATCCTTGGAGCACACAGCCAAGCAACGGTTGTTTTGGCTGTTTACCACTTGATCTTGGCAAAAATTCTTCTCGTCTGAGAAAAACAAAATCATGTTATGCTGCAGACGATGTTTGAGCTTGTTGAGAAGTTTTTGACAGTACTTCAATCACTTCTTGGCCTTGGCTGTCAGTAATTGGCCTTTTCTCATTTTGTAAGACTTGTACCTCAAGTCCTTTGACACACATTTTTGTATCAAGGCCTCAGACGTTTTCATGTCTTTGGCAATCACGTACATCAACTTGCCTGGATCTTTTTTGATGGCATTTTTAACCCGTTCTATGATTTGGCAGTTCTGAGGCAGTCAGACCTTCTTTGGTGACCGAATCTTTTTGCCACAGCTTCGTATCACCTCCAGACTCCTCGAGTTGATTTCTGACCTTTCACACCCACGTGGTCATCAGGTCAAAGAACTTTGCAATAATGGCATTGTCATTTCCAGTGCAAATGGCAAACAACACAATTTTCCTTTTCCATTCCTGTGGAAAGGTGAATTCTTCTTTTGGCCCCATTTTTTTTGGAGGATGTACAGCACGGTGTCAGCTGTCAAAAAAATAAAATTTTACGCATGCAGAGAGCTTGCGCACTCACCACACACATTTTCCTGCAAATTCTAAATACTGTGCACACCCTGTACATACATTAAAACTTTTGCGTCATGCTTTAACTATACATTAAATATTGTTCACTATATCTGATGCACCTATCAAATACAGCAGATCAGTTTTAATTGACAAAACAAATGCAAAAACCATTATTTACATTTGATAGCATTAAAAAAAAACGCAAAACCTTGGAACTTTTGTCTGCCGCCTGCATTCTGGATGCTGCGCCCAATACCCATTGTTGAGGCCTGGGCAACAGTCATTTCATTTCCAGTTTTTTTTATCATTAAAATATCTGGTTTATCACAGTTTTTTTATGACATAATAAACAACTTTTGTGACATAGTTCGCTTTTAGAAGGTTGTTAAGAATATTGTAGTTTTGTCTTAGGTTAATCATATCATTTAATCAAGTAGGAAAATGCTTTATCAAGTTGAATTTTAGAATCACAAATTATTAAATCTGAAGCAAAAGTCAACCTTACAACCTTGAAATAGTCTAGAACTTAGAAACTTGTAGTACTGTAGTTTTATTCTAATTGTAACAATTTCTATGATGTAATAATTTGGCTAGTATATTCTGGTAAATTTTAATGGTCTTATACATCAGGGATGGCCAACACATTGATTGCGATCCACTGGTTGATATTTTAAGTCAATAAGGTAAAACAAACTTTAAGACTATAAGTAAAATCCGAGAAACATTCAAAGTAAAGATCTTTTTTATTTAGAAATCACTCATTTATGGGGACAAAAATTAAATCCAAGACAGATTTAAAGTGAAAAACTTTTTTTTAGAGATCATTCTTTGGATCAAATTTCTGTAGTGGTCGATTGCAAGTTTCTAAAAAATTTAAAGTCAAACTTCTTCATTTGTAAGAGATGAATGGGAATAGGATGGTCCACTAAATGACCAGGTTCTTGTTAACAGCTGAGAGAGCACAGGCTTCATTTGGATGGCGATAAATGGGGCAAGATGTTATTACATGCTCAGCTGTCTGCTTCTTTGTGCCACACTCACAAGCTGCTGTAGAAGCCATACCCCATTTATGCATTTTTCAGTGGAATAGACCAATGCTGGTTTAAAGGCAATTAAGACTGACCCATGCAGGTCTGGGAAAGCTAATTTTTGCTGGCTTTGGGTTAACATTCTTAATAAATATATATAGTCTATCAGGTGTTTAGTAATTCTTGTGACTTTTTGGATACTGGTTTTTAAAACCCCTATATCTCACTTATTTTTTAAGGCATTTTAGTAAAATTTCAAACAAATCAATTAAATTAATCCTACTTTTTGTAATTAATCAATGTAGTCGCCTTCGATGACATGCTCTAGATGGCCTCTAAAGGCATGGCAGACGTCAACAACATACCCCTTGTCAAGTTGGCCCAATTCTCAGTGATGCAGGCCTTCCTTCAGCTCTTTGATGTTCTGCAACCGAGTCTTACACGCACTACTCTCCACTTGCCACCACACACTGTAGTCCAGGGGGATAAGGTCTGGACTCTGGGGAGGCCACATTGACTTGGGCCAAAAGTTCATGTTTTTGAGGAAGGCCTGTGTCTTGTAAGCCATGTGGGCAAGGGCCTTGTCCTGCTGCCTAATCCAGGGGGTTATGGTTGAGGTCATGACATTGATATACCCATCGGTGTTCAGCTGGTAGCTGTTGTTAAATAAGACGGGGGGTGAGACCCTTTGTTGCTGCACAACAGGCCAAGGAACATCACTGCAGCCGCGTGTTTCATTGAGAAAATGTACCTGACGTGGTCCTACACATTGTCATCGAAGTCCACGTACTGCTCATTGCAGCAGTTATGGACCGGGTCAACTGTAAACATCTTTTTATCTGAGAAGAAGACGAGGTGGTTGGTGGTGTGCTTGAGGTTATTAAGCAGTTTTTTTGCATGCTCCAGTTGGATAGCCTCAAGTCTTTTCTGAAAACAGAGGCCTTTTTATGATGGCCTTGGACTTTCCTTTAACCTCCCTCATGATTTTTGACACGGTCGTGAGTGCCAAGGAGTGCATGGACTTTGTCAGGTCCTGCTTCAGCAACTTAATGATTGCCTTAGCAGCATCCTCTGTTCTTTATGTATGTTTTCTTCTGGTTGACTTGGTGCACTCAATTGACTTCCCCTCCCTCATCATCTTTTTGACCCAGAAAACAGTTGCATGGTGGACTCCAAGGTTGTTGACAATGCTGTTGACACTAGATCTGGTGCAAAGCATTCCAGATATCTCATTTCTTTTTGCATTATTCAACATGATGCAATTGTTGTACAATTTCACTTTTTATTACACTTTAACTCTTTCCATACGGGATGGTTTTTCGAGTGTTTTTTCGCCAAGGCAGGCTCTTGTTTAAAAAAATGGGAAAAAATGTACTCTAAGTTTATTAAATATTTCTGCTTTTATTTGTTAAAAAAGCAATTCAAACTTTTAGCCTGTTTCTTTGTGATTAAAACGATATAAAATTTATAAAAATTGAATGAAAAATGAGTTGGTAATAAATAAAAGTATTGATCCTAGTTTTTTTTCCTGTGTCACTATGTGGCAAAATATTTTAACTTTTTTAATTGCTAGCAGGAGCTAAAGATCTAAATTTTACATTGGAAAAAAAAGTTTTTCAAAAAAATAAAAAATGAACTAGTTAAAGAAAATCAATCATCATATTTGAATATTTTCACTCTCGCGAGTGATAGCAACAAAATTGTGTTTGCTTGCACGCGGCTTTAAAAGTCACGTGATTCAATTGAAGCGAAAAAGCCAAACCGCATAATTAAAGGATTAAAAGCTTGTGAACAATAGGAGAAAAAAACGCATTAAGTTGCATTCTATGCATGCAATGCAAAACAGGAAACCAACTGAGTCGAGAGCCCGTACTGGCATTAAAAATGCTTTTCTGACTGAGCTGGAGAGCCTGTACTGAAAGAGTTAACTTCTAAAGGACACGAAAACTGATGCTGTTTACTTTTTAAAAATCAATTAAGAAATAAGTGTGAAAATTCAAATTCAAATTTAGCTGCAGGAACTAAACACCCAGTAGAGGTGTTTTTTTCCCCTCCATGCTTCATTTATATTCCACTCATTGTGTGACATCTTTCTGATTAGGTGATGTCTTTTAGCAGTTTCAATGCAGCAGGAATAAATGGGTGTCTTCATTTAAGTTGCTGCTGCTATCCACTAAGAGGAGACAGGAGCCTTTCATATAGGAGGTGTTCTAGCTGCTGAGTATGGCAAGCTAGAGACACTACAGCTTTTTAGTAGCAAAACTTGGTTGGATGCCTGATAAAATAAAAAAATTGTTGGTGTGGGATGCAGGCATCTATCTGGTCACTATGCAGAAGGCATCATTAATGAGCTTGTTGATAAGGCAAGTGTGGGCTCTGCAACACCAAACAAGCACACAGTACTCAGCCATGGAATGGATGATGGTCAATGGTTGGAGTGTGGAGTACTGTGGATCTGCACCCTAGCTTGATTCAGCCTATTGCTTTAGAAGCCCAACATGAGATATTAACTTCATGTGCAGTGACTCTAAATGCGGCAAAACGTGAATGCCCTATCCAGCTTTATATCAAGATAAGTGAGTTCAGTGCAAAATAGTAGGGCCTATCTGTTGACAAAGATGTTAATCTCATATCATGCCTTGTAAAAACAGAAGGCTGTTGACACAGTCTTTGTTGTACTGAGTTTGAGTTTCCATTTGTAAATGACAAAGGTAGGAGGATAGGGTTGTCATGTCCTGAGTAAGAGTCCTCTCTAATATCTGCCAGTCACTTGCATTGTGCAAGATGGCCAGGTCTTCAGCATATGCAAATTTCCTGCCAACTGTCACTGGCAGATCATATGTATAGATATTAATTAAGCAAGAGAAGAGCCAGGACTGATTCTTATGGGACACCATTCTTAAGGCATTGTAACGTGCTTTGCTTGCTGGTAATGGTGGTGAGGGCAAAACTTTGATTACAAACAGGTTCTATAATTAAATGAGACCATATGAAGATGAAGTAGCTTGCATGTGAGGCTGCAGTGCCATGCAGTATCATAAACTGTTGTAAGATCAACAAACACAGCACCAACTTTGTTTTTGGCCAAAAAGCTATCCTCAATTTTTTGAATTTTTTTTTATTTATTTTTATCTCTATATTTATCCTCCTGACTCACAGGAAAGCAATGGAGGTGCTATACACCGGGTAAGCAATTACCCTGACCTGCTTCTGGAGATGCCAAAATGTTGCTTTCTGCTTGAAATTTAATAGAGATATGACTTTAATTTAGAACTGCTTGCCACGACCACCAAGCAGGGAAAAGTGCTGGAAAGTGTCTTTTTCAAGGACACAGCAGAATGGTATGAGTAGGTTTTGAACTGAGACTGTGTTGATCATGATCCTGGTGCTTTAACTACTCGACCATGCTGCTGACTTAAATTAGAAGAGTGACTTGATCTATGGTTAACTTTCAGCACCGAAACTCAACTCAGCTTTCTCTCTAGGTAGGTAGGTCAATAATTGGTTCAACATGGGCATAGATAAATCTTTCTAAGATCTTGAAGCGGACACAAAGCGAAAAGATAAGTCTATAGCTTATTGGGTCCCCTAATGACTTATTTGGCTTTAGGATGGCAATCACTAATGCTCTCCAAATTTTTGAAACCTTGAGTTGATGCATGCAGGAAGACAGGAACTTGTTTAACCAGGATTTCAAAGCAAAGCCTATATGTAGTATTAGCTCTAGGCATAGAGAGTCAGGGCCCAGAGCTTTTTGAGATTTTAACAGCTGGAGGCCATTTGCAAATTCTTCCAGAGAAAAATCTCCAGAGATACATTTGTTGGGGGGTGTTGGAATTGTCCAGAATTGGGACATCTTTTTCGTCATTGTCATCATCATCATTATTTGAAGGGCATCCACTCCAGGTCAGACACAAACAGGACTGGGGCCAATGGTTTATCCTTTTACTACCCCAGACTGCTGCACTGCCTGAATCAGATGCTGGCAGTGGTGTTATTAAGCCAGCATCGAGTTTCATCATCCAAAACTGTCAGACCTCATGCTCCATGTGGTGACCGATGTATAGAGCATGCTGTTAGTACATGGTCTGTGGTTTGCTCAGAGGCACCACACTCGCAATTCGGTGAAGGAGTGAGACCCCATTTGTGCATGGACGAATGGAATCGCCCAACACCAGTCTGCAGGCGGTTGAGCTTAACCCAAGCTGCTTGGGGTAAGCCCATCCCAACAGGCCTGGCATCGGTCCGAGGCACAAAAGCATGGAGCCTGGAAGCATTTTCACAGTACTCCGTGTTCCATTTGTGATTTGTCCATTCAGAAGCATGGATGCCAAGTCTGGCAAGGTTGTCCAAGAGATTCCATGTAGCTGGCTCAAACGGGCATCTGGATCTTAGTCTCACTTGGCAAGTATCTGAGGACCCACTTAAAAGACCATATAAGATATGAACGGCCTCCAGAGATCCATGGTAAGCTAAGGAGAGTGTCGCTCCCATTTAGTGAAGCTCAACTGGCTGGATGCCTGAGAGTACAGGTAGATGGTCTGTTCGAGTGGGACGCAGGCATCCAGTAACTATGCGCAAGGGTTGTTCAAGACACTGTCGATGAGGCGAGTGTGAGCACTGCAACACCAGACTGGCGCACAGTACTCAGCTGCTGAATAGACTAGAGATAAGGTGGCTATGTGTAGTGTTTTAGCACCACCATCCCATCCTGAGCCCACAAGTTGCCTCAACAGTGTGATGCGTGAGGATAGTTTTTTGCGCAATGCCACTAAATGGTGATGAAACATGAGCGATCTGTCCAGTTTTACCCCAAGATAAGTAGGGTTTGGACAGAACAGTAAAAGTCTACTGTTGTTGTAGATCTTTAGCTTACGTTTGGCCTCTCGGTTATTTAAGTGAAAGGCTGCTGTCACCATCTTAGTGTGACTGAGCATCAACCTCCAAGTCTGGAGATATGCTAAAAGTGTAGATATGTCTTGGCTTAAAGTCCCCTCGAAGTCCTTCCAGTTTCCAGAAGAGTGCAACAATGCTAAATCATCAGCATAAGCAAACTTTCTGGAAATCATGGAAGGAAGATCGTACATATAGATGTTAAATAGGAGGGGAGCCAAGACCGATCCCTGAGGAACACCATTTTTAAGACAGCATAGCCTGCTTTGCTTACTGTCACCATTGGTAAGGGTGAAACTTTGATTTTGGAAAGCTCCATAATCATTTTGACCATGTGCTTATCCAGAAGTAGTCTCAGCAGCTTGCATGTAAGGCCACAGTGCCAGGCAATGTCATAAGCAGCTCTCAGATCAACAATACGGCACTGGCCTTCTTTTTAGGCTCAAAAGAATCCTTGATGTTCTGGGTTAGCAGAACAATTTGATCTATGGTTGACTTCCTGCGTCAGAACCCAGCCTGCTGTTTAGGGAGCAGTGGATCAATTAATGGTTCAACGTGGGCATAGATAAGCCTCTTGAGGATTTTGTAGGGGACACAGAGCAGAGATATCATTTGATAACTCTTTGGGTCCCCACGGGCTTTGCTGGTTTTGGGATCGCGACCACAAGCGCTCTTCTCCAGTATCTTGAGAATTTTGAGTTGGTGCAAACAGGAAGAAAGGAAGTCACATAACCAGGACTTCAAAGCAGCTCCAGAATGGAATATAAGCTTGGGGCAGATGGAATCAGGTCTCGGAACTGTACCTGGTTTTAAATGTTGGAGGGCAGCAGTAAATTCTCTCTTTAAAAATTGTCAGAGATATTTACTGCGTCTGGTGTTGTGGCCCTCCAAAGGTCAGACACTTCTTGAAAGACAAGTCGAGATGACTTGTGATCAACAGCCTCGTATTTCCCATTTCTAACCAGCTGAGATGCAATATAGGGATGGTATAACTAAATGGGATTGCCAAGTGTTTTTTGAAGTGTACAACTGTAGTGCTGTTTTTTGAAGTTGTAAAATTACAGGTTTTCACTAAAACTTTTTTAATAAATTAATTAGTAAATATATATTGCAAGATGAATTACGTAGTTGGATGATGAAAGTGTTCAGAATAAAATGCAGACTATGTCACAAATCGTCATACATATGTCACAATGAGCACAGTGGATCAAATTTCTTGGCTTAAACTTTAAAATTTTCGATTAACTAATCAGCAAATCAAATCACTTAAAACCAAAAATTTAAACAGTAGCAGTAACAGAATGAAAAAAACGTATCAGTATTCCAATGACAAGAGATCTGAATGACTGGAAAAGAGCGCTAATGCAAGGTCTTTGAGTTCAAGACATTTCTGATCACACTTTGCCAAGCTAAATTCAAACACCAATAAGCAAACAAAAATTCAATTAACTAACATAAATAATAGTAGGATTTCATGCAGGGAGCGAGATGGTGTAGACAAGGCACTGAATGCAAATTATCACAACGCAATAATATCATTGATCACTTGAACTTTTTCTGTACACTGTACACTGTACACATGCAGCATAACCTTACAGTAACACAAATTCAGATTAACACAAACAATCGAAGTTATTGAAAGTACTGCAGCAAAAAAAACTTTCAACACTTTTTTAATGTTGTAAGAAAAGACTTTTTATAGCTTTTTGATAACATTATCCACATTTTACCTGTTGCAAACATGATTATCAGCAGAAACAGCAACAACTAAAAACAGATCATTTAATGCAGACATGACCAAATCAAACCACTTCTGAAGCAGCGCAGTGCTCAGTTTATGGATTGGAATTAGACGGACAATATCTTTATATTTCCCCTTGACAGACTGAATCATAAATGTTAGAACTGTTTTTGCAGAAGCTCATTCTTCTGTTACACCAATAAAAGAACCATTGGTATACTCCACACGTTGTGCTGTGTACACTTCGTCTAACATCAGCACAACAATACGTTCTTGTTCAGGCAGCTCTGCTACTCGACTTCTCAAAAATTTTGGTGTCTAGTGAGCCACCTTGTACTGTCATACCCATAGAAAGTTTTCGAAAAGAAGAAATTGAAGGTAAAATCAGTAAACTTCTCAAACTTTTTGTACAATGATGAACTGGTTAGCTGCCACAAAAAAGCAGTAGTAATTAAACTAGAAGAATATCGTCTTTCATGTCTGGGTATATTCACTAAAGATAGCTGCTCAACAACGAATTTTACTAAAGCCAAGGAAGATTCACTTGATGTGTTATGTGACCCCAATGCTACGTATTCCAAAAAACTCAGAGCTAAAGAGAGATAAGCAGAGCTTTTATCCGATTCATAAGAATTTGCACACAATGCTTTGCATAAAGCAAGAATATTTAATAATTGCAATATATTTGTCAATTTGTTTGAAGTAATTAAGTGTTGATAAACTGTAAATGGTACTTTTTTAGAACCAACAAAAAGGTTAAGATCCAAATTTGCAGACACTTTAACTGAAGCTGATAGCTGAGGTGAGCTAAAATCATCTGCTGAAATATTTACAACATAAAGAAGTATAATTTGCGTTTCCTGTACAATACTTATGAAACCACTTGGTAAAGTTTCACTAAGTAGCTTTTCTTTTAATGATGACAAGTCAGAAATGTTTTCTTGAAACATTTGCTTACAGTTTTCTAAAATTGAAATGTTTTCTTTGCCAAGTCTAGAAAAAGCAGATGAGCAAGCTGTAGTATGAGGAGCAGAAGTATTTGTTGACAAATACTTAGGTAGATGTGGAAAAATATGTGGCACTGCATTTGGTTTTAAACAAGCTTGTTTCAGAGCTTTTTGAATTGCGTTTGTTGTGACGCCGTGAGTTTCCATCTGTTGAATCTGTTATAAAATCATTTTTTTCAAAGTGAAGAGCACATATTCTAGTAGAATCATTTACAGCCCAGTTTTTTCAAGGTATAGCACTAATCCATTTCTATTTTAACATTGGATCTTTTGGGAAATGGAAAACAGACATTTTATTTAAAGTTTTTTGTGATCTGTATCCTGTTTTGCATTCAGGAGCACAACAGCAAAACCCCATATCTGATACAAATCAATTGATGTCAACTATTAATTACAATTTAAATTTATTTATTCAAACATATATTTATACATGTATTTTGTATTATATAAATAACAACATAACTGGAAAAAAAAGATTTTTAATCATAACACTTGCTTTGAAAAATGTTTAGTTAAGACAAGCAAGTAAACTCTGTTACAGAAACAGTAATGCAATCAAAAAAGTAATTAATAAAAACATGTTTTTTAATTTGAAGCATTGGGGCAATGCGGCCTTCTACTCCCTCAAAAAATGTGTGAAAATAAAGCAGTCCTTATGATATAAAGTATTTTTTAAATGACCAAACATCTACCAATGCCAGAAAATGTCATAACAGAAATAGCAAAACCACAAAATGTGTGTTTTACAATAGTATGCAAATATAGTGATAGCTTGTCTAAACAATTGTTTAAAAACATACATATAATGGTGGTTGACTTTTAATTTACAGCAAACTTTTCAACCTTATTTTCATTAACTCTCACCATAACTTACACATATTAAAACTAAATCTATAGCTTCAAAGGTTCAAATGGACAGAAAGCCATATGGTTCTTTGGTTCTTTCAAGAAAACAATATTTGCAGCAGTTGCTCATAAAGCCTGTGTGGGAAGGCATAGAACTTAAAAATAAATTTTGCCACCCCACACACTCCTTATTTGTTTTTTTTTTAAGTTGAAAACATGTTTTTAAACAAAAGTCTTTCTTTTTGTGAAATGTCTTGTTGACTTATGAATGACTGCAACTAAGTAAAAAAAAAAAACATTAAAATTCCAATATCATTGTTGTGTTACTTTCTTTAACTTAGTTTTAAAAAATCTTTAATTATAGGTCTAGACTACAATACAAAAGTGTTGAAAAAAGCTACTGTAAAGTTTAAATCAGAATTTAAACCCAGAAAAAGTATTTATTAAACATTTTAGCATTAAAGTCTAAAAAAGCTTGTTTAATTTGCCACATAATTTAGGAAAAAAAACATTTGGGCTGCAGAGTTTTATTCAATGGACGTGAGGCACCAGTTGCCTACTTTACCTGCCTATTACTAACTAGATTGCTTATTAAATTTTCAAAACAAAATCTAATTTGCACCTGCAACAACTCTTTCTAATAATTTAAAAAATGCAAATACGATTGTATTTTACTTGAAGTTAAATAAAGTGATTACATTCGGACATTCGAGTCTGTGGTGCTTAATAACAAGAGAATGCTGGAAGCACTACAGTCGTACACCGGATACAAAAAAAAAAGCGGACTTAGCAATCCCGTTCAGTTATACCATCCCTAGATGCAATAGCATCAGCTGAAATGGGACAGTGACGAGGAGAGTGTTGTGACCTACCAGTAAGGTTGTTCAAAATACTCCATGCTTTTCGACTAGAGTGTGAGAAGTCAATGCTCTGAACTGCCTTGGATCATTGATCCCTCCGCTTTCTATCAAGCTTGGCAAGCAGAGCTGTAGCAGCCAAGCTCAAGTTGTCTCCCTGAGGAGACTGCAGAAAGGTTTTATAGAGGGATTCACACTCTGCATCCCAACACGGAATATAGTTATTTCGATACCCGCATGGGATAGTGTTTTTGTCTGCTTTCTTAATGGTGTTACAGAAGTCCTGATAAGCCGAATCTACATCAAGTGAATTAGGCGGCAACAAAGTTTTTGTGAATTTATTCGTCAAAGCAATGTAGTGACTTCATTTGGCCTTGTGGAAATTCCATTGCTTAACAGGCATGCTTGGCACTGCCATAATAAACCTTGGTGGTGTAGTAAGCAAAGGTTGATATTGTGACCTGGGGAACTTTTCAAGGACACGTCTATCCAGTAAGCGACTGTTTGGACCTACACTGGCAAAAGCTAGATCTGGATTGGTGCCAGTGTTCCAGCAGCCAGAATAAAAACTGGCAGGATCCTTGGCATTATATAGGAGGGCAAGACAATTAATACTTGCCCAGTCAGCCAAGCACTCACTGTCCGGACTGTTGTCATCATAACCCCAGTCAGCATGACGACAGTTAAAATTGCCAGTGTACAGACAGGGGTGAGGAAACACTGGGAGATCCAGGGTTCGCAATCGCGTTGGCAGTGGTTTGTAGACATTGACTACCATATTTCTTCAAATACAAAGCACACTTGCACACAACGCTCAACCCCAATTTTCAACCAAAAATCGGCACAAACTTTTGGTATGCGCAGCCCTCATATATAACATGCACCCAGATATCAATTTATACCAAAAGTTTGTGCCAATTTTCAGTCAAAATTTGGGTTGGGTGTTGTGTGCAAGTGCGCCTTGTATTTGAAGAAACACAGTATTTTATAGCCATCAATCTCCACACGCAGCCACTTAATCTTTGATGTCGGTGGAGATTGGTCCAAAAGCGTGTATCTCACTCACTCATGGACAACACATGGCAAGGCCATGCTTCCTGCTTAAAGAAGACTCAGCTAGTTGGTAGTTTGGAAGTACTAACTTCTCTGCATCAGTGCAGTGGGTCTCCTGCAGTAGGATGACGAGTGCCTCAGACTGCATAGCGAGGTGATGAAGAAAGTTCATCTTGCTTGCAGTGAGGCCTTTGATTTTCAGCTGAAGTATAGTGGGTCTTCGAAACTTGTTGGCAATGTGCCCTGAAAAGGGCAGTTTTATCCTGACATTGCCCCGTCCTGAAAAGGATGTTTGCCGATTAGCAGACCCACACTGAACATCGGAATGGGAGTATACCCTTTTGTTTTGGTAGGTTTGGTTTTGGTCTGTCATTTTAACAGCATGGAGCAGACTTACTCATGGCCCAGGCTGCAAGAAAGCACCTACCATCTGGACATCTCTTTAATGAAGTTGGTCTGACTTGTGATTCGTTGTTTTGTATAATCTACAGTATTTTTAACCAACTGCAAGACAATTGAGTTGTGCTAATGGGACAGAGGTGGCGTGTGTGTCTGGTTCTACTGATGAAGTTGTTAATTATATTCTATGCCTGGCAAGAGCAGTGCATGAAGTCGATGTTATTGACAACCTTGGACCAGTGATTTTTTTGTTCTTCATTAAGATGGGACAGCAAAGCAGAAGCAGCCAAACTATTAGGCTGAGGAATATGTTTGTAGGGTTTTTATCAAAGTTTTTATGTAAACAAAAATGAAAAGTTATGGCTATAAATTAATAAATTATCTATTCTCTCTTGGTGTTTATGGCCTCCTCCCCCTCTCGACCAATTTGTTGATGCTGTTCTGCCAAAAATCTTTGGGTCTGGTATCGAAGAATTTGTTGAGCCAGTTTTTAAGGTCCTCTTCATTGTTGAAGGTAATGCCCCTCATATGGTTCGACAAAGAGCGGAAAAGGTAGTAATCCATGGGTGCAAGGTCTGGAGAACATGGCAGATGCTGAAGGACCTCCTATTCAAGCTCTTGGAGTGTGGTTTTGATGACTTGTGCAACACGAGGCCTGGCATTGTCATGAAGAAGTATGGTTTGCCCTTTTTGATGGGGTTTTTTCAGTTGAATAGCCTCATTTTCGTGATGTAGCTGGGCTATGTAGAGCTCCTTGTTGACCGTGGCATTCCTTTCAAGCATTTCCCAGTGCACCATGCCCTCCCAGTCCCACAAACGAAGATCATGGTCTTCCTTGGATGGAGGTCAGGCTTAACTCTTGGCTTTGGTATATCTCCAGGAGCCACCCATTCCTTTCTTTGCTTCATATTTATTTATAGGCACCATTTCTCATCTCCCATGATGATTCAGTACAAAGTGCTGTTTGTGATTGCATGTTGCTCGATGGCAGGTGAGATATTGAGAAGTAATTTGAAGGTGATTTTCTTTGTTGTTTTTGCTAAGTTCACGAGGCACCCAGACTCCCAATTTTTTGGCAAATCCCATTGAATGAAGATGATTGAGAATCATTTTTTGATTGCAGTTCATTTTTTTGGCCAATTTATGACTTGTTTGATGACTTTCCTCCTTCAAAAGTGCTTTGAGATGGTCTTTGTCAAATTCAAAAGGTCTTCTGCTGCAGGGCGTGTTGTCGATGTCAAAATTGCCATTTTTGAACTTTGCAAACCATTTTCTTGCCATAGATTTGCCTATGACACCTTCCCCATATATTATGCAAATGTCCGGGCTGCTTTAGCAGCTTTTTGGCCTCAATGAAAAGCGAAGAATAGCAAGGGTTGAACATGTTGCTTTTTACTCCCTGGATATTCCATATGTAAGCCTCACAAATAATAAAATCTCAAAATACTCAAAAAGACAATCAGCACAGTTTTTTACAGTAGAAAGAGCTCTATTGAATGAATATATACATTTTGCCAAGTAGTAAAAAATCATTGTAAAATAAAAGAAAATATAAAAATGCTACAAACATATTTCTCAACCCAATAGTTGCTTCATGCTGAGGAGCCCATAGAAAAACCTGGTAGAGGTGTTTGCACTCTGCATTTCAACATAATCTATAGTTGTTTCTGTGTCTGTGTGGAATTGACAATTTTGCTGCTGCAAAGGTAGTATTACAGAAGTCCTAGTATGCTTCATCAATAGAGCTAGAGTCAGGAGATGGTAATTCTTGATATAGCTGGATTGCAATAAGGCTTTACAGTTCCCAGTTGGTGTTGTGGAAGTTTTAATGCTTATATGGCTCACTTGGGACTTGGGCCAGATTTTTTGAGGCCGTAATTAGCAATGGTTGATGTTGGGCATGGTCCAACAATTGCTTGAATAAAACTTGATTGAGTGACACTTGATCGAACCACACTTGACCAAATGACACTTCATCGAAACCACATTTGATTGAAACAACATTTGATTGAAATGACACTTGAGTGATATGACATTTGAGCAAAATGACACTTGATCCAATAATGAAAGAAAAAATTTAAAACTTCGAATCTATCCTGATTTGTCAATTTTTTGCCCTATAAACATCAGTGATCTCTAAAAAAAATATTTACTTTGAATCTGTTCTGGTTTTGTTAATTTTTTGTCCTAAAAACAAAGTAATCTATAAAAAAATGCTTTTCCCTTTAAATCTGTCTCTAAGTTTTTCAAGGGGTCTCCAAGGGTGGGGCCCTGGCACAATGCCCCCCTCCTTTAAATAACTGACTACAATGTAAAAATAATGCAAAAAAATGGTAGCAATAGGTATCTAATGAAACATAAATATGACAAGAGATATACTTGTTGCCCCCCTAAAAATGCTTTGCCCTGGGACCTTGTTAAAAAGCCTTGATCTTGACATTGACAAAAAATTATAAAAAATAAAAACAAACTGTCTTCATACTGATGGCCTCAGCTTTTTATGAATCTTATTTACAGTAAAAAAAAGATTGTTTAATTGCAGAAACATACAAATGTAAATTTTTTTACCAACTGTCATTTTGATCAAGTGTTGTTTCAATCAAGTGTTGTTTTGATCAAGTGTCATTTTGATCAAATGTTGTTTCAATCAACTGTCCTTTGATTAAATGTTGTTTCCATCAACTGTCGTTTGATCAACTGTTGTTTGATTAACTATTGTTTGATCAACTGTTGTAGCACCAATGTTGGGACCTAGAAAACTTCTTGGAGATGTTTGTCTTGTACGTCTGTCCAGTTTGGAGATGTTTAAATTCTCATTTACAAAAGCTAGGTTGGGATTAGTTCCAGTTTTCCAGCAACCAGAGAAGAAGCTGGGGGCATCTTTAGGGTTATACAAAAGGCAGTGAAAGGAAAGATTTCCTTGCCCAATTAGCCAGGCATTCTCCATCTGGGTTGGTGTAACTAATGCCCCAGTCAGTGTGCTGACAATTAAAATCACCTGCATAAAGATAAGGGTGTAGGAACACTGGAATGACTATTAATGTGAGTTGCAAGGTTTGTGGTTTGCAAACATCATCAATCTTACAACCATCAATGTCCACAAGCAACCACTCAATTGCTGACCTCTCTGAGGATTGATCCACAAGGCCAAGGGTCCAGCTAAGTTTCTCGTGGAAAAATGTAGCAAGGCCATGCTTCCTGCTTGAGACTCAACCAGCCAGTGTGAAGTGTGGTATTACTAGCTAGTCTGCATTTGTGTAATGGGTCTCTTGTGCAAGGATGAAAAGAGCCTTATGTCGGGTGGCCAATTGGCTGATAATGCTGATCTTATTTATTTTTAGGCCTTGTCAAACTTATCAGCAGACAAGTTGGCCATCCCTATTATATATGAAAACTGAGATTTTATGATTTAGTCAATTATCGCTCATTTTCACTGCAAGTGTTGGTGAAGATATTGATTTTTTTGCTTTTTTTTTTGTACTTATGCAACTAAGTGAGGCAAAAAATCAAAACAAACAAAAAATACTACTGCCAATGCTTTTAGTGGAAATGAGCTCTTACAATAAAAAAAAGAAAGAATATTTTATTGTTTTGTTATTAACTTATGAAAGTCATTACATCCAAAAAAATTTGCAAAAATTTATTGTTTATATTATGCAAACTTAAATTATATTTATGTGAACAAAATTTTTTAGCAACTTCAAATTTGGTTTTTGCAAAGTTTTAAGTTGTTGAAAAAATCTTGAAATTTTTTCAGTCATTTTGGCAAATGTTTGAAATTTTCTAGCCAAAAAAAGAAAGTATGATAACTGCATTCAATAAATCTTTTCATGCCTTTTCAAATGACTGAAGCATTTTTAGGGTTGAACTCGATCTTATTTGGGTTTTTGTCTTACATATAAATTTAATCGCTGTTTTTCTGGCGCATATGCTGCTTTGGTTATTGCAGAGTGGAATACTAGATCAGTGCTTGTCAACCTTTTTTGAAATCATACACACTGTCAACTTTTACTTAAAAGCTTGTACACTTCAGTTGTCACAGCACAATGCACTGAAGTTGCATCAATCTTAGTGGGAAAAAAATTAAACACCAGTTAAGGAAAATGTTTACTTATATCAATAAGGCATTTCAACAGTCATTTAATGCCAACATTGCTAGCTGAGAAAAATGAGGTAGTAATCTTGTTTTAAGTACTTCTCTCATCAGCATATCAACATCCTTGATTGAGTTTCTTTTAATTTAATTTCAACAAAAGCAGAAAATCCTTGTTTGCAAAAGTATGTCGTAGGCATGTGAACAAGGATGGAAATAGCTTTTTGAGCAAGATTTCAGTACTCATGAACTTTGAGAAATGATATCCAAATTTCATTGTAGTTTTTTAATGATTTGAACTCTGCCTTTTGTACTAAGTCCAATTGTAGTTTAATAAGTTTATTGGTTAGGTGTCCAAGATCAAATTCTTCATTTGTAAATGGCTGCACAATCCATAACAGAGAATTAAGATTCCAATAATCATCATCTGAAAAATAGGCTCCAAAATTTTGCTGTAGCTCATTGAGGTGCTCATGAACAAGTGATTTTACTTTGGCTTCAATGTTAGGATTTTTGTTTTCCCAATTACTAATCTTGATGAAATTGTTCTAAGATTCAAAATCTAAAAAATTGTATTTTTTTACATTGCTCTGCCACAATTTCAGTTTTGATTTAAGAGCTTAAATCTTATTATTAACTTTAAAAATATTGCATTCTTTTTCTCGCATCATTAAATTCAACTCATTCATGCTTTCAAATACTACTGTTAGATAGGACAATTTTGCAAGCCAAAAAATATCTTTAAAATTTGCAGCCATAAAACTTTTTCTCTTGATACCCAGCATACTTCAGCATGATATAACAAATTCTTGCTTCCATATCTTTGCACAGTTTTAAAAACATTCTATGTTTTTTTGAATGAGAACGAACAAAATTTACAACTTTTATGATGTCACCAAGAACAATCTCCAGCTCAGATCTCTTGATTTTTATCATGGTTTAATTTTTTTACAATGAAGCCCTCTCGATGTGTCATGCAATGATTTGAAACTCAATCTAGTGAAACTTTTTATTTTTTGCACAACTCCATTTGTAGAACCTTGCATTGCTGCTGCTTTGTTGGTAGTAACTGACTTACATGTTCCTCAAGGAATTCATTCAATTTATCAAATGTGGATTGAGCTGTTGCAGAAACTCTAACTTTAACACAGCACAAATAATGCTCGACAGTAGTTTTGTCTTCCACATCAATAAACCTATAATAAACAATCATCTGCACCTCATCTGAAATATCAGTTGTTCAAGTTGCAAGCCATAAGTGGGACTCTTCTTGAGCTTGATAACAAGTTGTTTTAGCAAATCTTTTGAAATATCATCACATTTACACTTAGTTGTTTTGTCTGATAAAGGAAATTTCCTCACTTTGCTAACAGCCTTTTTTCCTCCTTGTAAAATGTCAACAGCAATTTTACGACAGGGAAAAACAACAGATTCCAACTTTGTATATGGATGCTTTTGTTTCCTTACAATATGAGCCATTTTCATGGAAGAAAGCACTAAATCTTCTTCCTTTTACCTTGCTCTATAAAAGACAAACTTGTTTCTGTTTATTATGCAGAGATGCTTCAAAGAATACCTTTGGTTTTTTCTGTTGACATGAATCAATGTTGACCAATTTTTCTGTTGACACGAATCACGACAATTTTGATGATTAGGATGCAGTGTTTTTAAATATTTTTGTAAAAGGCTTGGGGCTAAGTTAATGGCAGGACAAAACAAGCAGAAGGATAAGGGTTTTACATTTCTGTTTCTCTGTGATAAAACACATACATAATATAATTATCATTCCATTTGCGTTTCTTTGTGGTTTCAGTTTTATTTCTTTGAATATTTTTCCTTGTAAAAGAGCAGCAATACTCTTTTAAATGTTTTAAATTTAGGGATGTTGAATATTAATCTTTTAGAATTTACAATACCTTAATTTTGAATACTTAAATTAAAAAGGTTAAATTAAAAAGGTATGTAAATTGTTAAAAATTTCAAACTAGGTCATTTAACATAGCAATTCTTTTTTGATTTTTTACGAAAAAGTGCAAAAATATACTACAGATGGCCTTTAAGAAACCAGCAAGCTTGGGACCTGAAGACTAAGACTGCTGGATTTTTGAAGGTTATAATTTGTATGATGTGCCCCTATATATTTAAAGAAAATTATCACCTGCACAGCAAAATCAGTAATCAGCAGATCAAAATCAGCAGGATTACTTGTTAGCACATGGAAGAATGAACCAACATGGTGTTTAAGCATACAGCACCATCTAAATATAAATGACAGCTCATGAAAACAGTTGTGCACATGCACACCAACACACAAAATATAAAAATGTACTCTCGAAATCTTTGCAGGAAAATTGAAGCATCTGGATTTTGGGTTGCCATATTTTTGAAGATCATCTCTCCCAAGACAACAGATTTGAAGTTTTGCAGGCATATGAAACTTATGATGTCATGATAAGCATTAAACATAAAATATTTTTCTACAAATCTGTTCTGGTTGGCATGCATGGCACATAAAAAATACTCAATGATGCTTAAGTCAGAACAGTTATTATATTAAACTATCAAGCCATGAAAATTATTTAAATTGTTTTTTTATTAGCTTTAACAGTTTGTTTTGTCTATTAGGATTGTCAGAAAGCAATCAAAAGTCTGAAAAACAAAGACAAAAAGGAAAGCTTAACAAAGAGATAAAAAGTCTGCAAAAGAACTTAAAAACAACATATACAGCAGTACAGTGCTGTACAGTATATGTTGTTTTTAAGTTCTTAAAATGCAGCAGTAAATACAGCAGTAAATAAAAAGTTTAACGAGGTACAAATCTTTTTTGCTTTGATTTCAGTGTGTAAAGTTTTTTTCATTGCGTACAGTAATGTTTCCAAATAATAAATAAATTTATCAGAACAAAAAGTGCCTTAAAAATGCCATTAAAAAAAATTAAGATTTTTAATGTGTTCCATTATTATAACAAATTTATCCATTGTTTTGAACAATAGTGCAAGCACCAAAAAATTTTTATTATTGTTTTTTGATTGTTTTGATGAACATGACCATAGAGTTTAAACCCGAGTTTTCCAAAATGAGGTCCATGATGAGCGCACAAGGGGTTCGTGATGATATGACAAAATTTGTCAACATATATATCGTATTTGGTAAAGTAATCCATACCGTGAAATTCGAGACAGATTTGAAGTGAAGACCTTTTTTTTTAGAGAACACTTCTTTTTAGGGATGAATTTTTGTCTATAAAGGAGCGTCCCAGTTGCAATTTTCAATTTTGTACCCAAGGAATCGTAATCAACATATTTTCAACCAATCAAAAATCCAAAATTTTTTCTCTGCGCATAAAAATTCTATCACTCAGCTCTTGAAGCAATCAAGAAGCACTCAATGTTAGTTGTCATGGCAAAACTTTTTTTTTAGTGACTTTTTAAGATGTAAACAAACCAATTTGTTTCATATATAGTGTTTGCAAACGTACCGAAAAATAAATATGATTGATTTGCAAATGTACTAAAAGATAAATATGATTGAACTGTAAAGAGCTGAATGAGAATTTTTTGAGATGAGAAAAAAATTTGGATTTTTGATAGATTGAAAATATGTAGATTACAATTCCTTGGGTACAAAATTGAAAATTGCTTCCCAGTTTGTCCCTACAGAAATATGGTATGCCTGTTTATAGGCATTTATTATTAAAAAATTTATCTTCCCAAAGCTTTTCATCTGACACTCTTCAGGGGAAATCGTCAAAATGAAGCAGAATTGAAACTGAACTGAATTATAAAGGGGAAAGCAGAGTTCTCATTGGCTGAAAGAAGTTAGCCAATGAGAGAAAAGATTAAGTAATTTTCAAAGAGTAAACGAATTCTTTTTTTTTTGCTTACATAGAAGGGATTTAATGAAATTGATTGAGAGATTTAATAAAAGTCGCTTCAAGAGCAGAAAGGTGAAAAGAAGAGTGACCTCGAGCAAGAACAGAAAATTTTTTGTTGCTGTAGTGAAGAGTGCATTCCCCTGAAGAGTGTCAGATGAAAAGCTTTGGGAAGAAAAATCTTTTACTTCATGCAATCTTCAAATTCTGTATCATCAAACATCTATTTATTTTTGAACGGATTTTGTGTTATTTATTTTTGGATTTGTTTTATCTTTCATTGTTGGTTGGGCAGAAAATTGATGTGACATAAGATTGGGATCCATGATAAAAAAGATTTTCAAATAGAGGTCCGTGGTCAAAAAGTTTGTGAATAACTCTGACTAAACCACTGTAGTCCTAATAGATTATATGGAAATTAGTATGATTCCTGCCAAACTTTTTTTAGCATAAAAAACAAAGCAGAAGATAATGTATTCATTAGGCCTTTCAAATATCCAAGGCATAATTTATCCGAAAAATCAAGATAAAACATATTCACTGCATGTTTTTTACATCCAAAACATAACTAATTTTTGAAAGTGAACAGTTGGATATGTACGATATTGTTTTTGTTTTGTTAAATACAATTTTTAAATGTCAAATGAAATCCAATGTATGACACAGTTTTAGTGATTACCATTAATTTGTATTAATCAAAAGTACTGAGTACTGGTACTAAGAATTGGTACTGCAATACTTTTTTGGTACTGTACTGGTACTGTGTACTATTATAACAAGGTATCGAGTACTATTATTGCAGTACTTTTAAGAAGTACTGTGCCCACTACTGCCTAGTAGCAAATTTAAATTTTAACTAATTTGTAAATATGCTAGTGGTTGATATTTACTTAAAAACCAAATTGTATGATTTTGTTTTATAATTATATGTTTTAGATTTTGAGCTATATTGGTTAAATAAGGTACAACCACTATTCTTTTGTAAGTTTTGTTCTTCTTTCTGATATCAGATTATGTACAAAACCAGTTCAAAAGTTAGGTAATTTTGCAAAATTTCAAGCAAGAAGTAATTTATAAAATTTCTTGTTTACATTGGAATGGATATTTATAGGTGAAACTAGCAGGACTTTTTCTACTAAATGTAAAAAACACATGCATGATGTGAACCTAAAAAATTTAGCTCTATTAGAAAGTAATGATGTGAACAATAATTTTGCTGTTATATTGTTGAAATATGCTAAGAAAAACAGCTGAAACTGTACTGGGAGTGACATTTGGGAAATGAAAAGGAGACAGGGAGACATGGTGGTGGAATGAAGAAGTTCAAAAAAGCATAAAAGAAAAGAAAGAGGCAAAGAAAGCATGGGACAAAACAAGAAATGAAAATACTAAAAAGGTATACAAAGAAAAGAAGAGTAAGGCAAAGAAGGCAGTTGCAATGGCAAAGGGACATGTGTATGATGATTTGTATGCTAGATTGGAAACAAAAGAAGGTGAAAAAGAGTTGTACAGATTAGCTAAGCAGAGAGACAGAGCAGGGAAAGATGTACAGTACGTCAGGGTTATAAATGATGAAAATGGTAATGTGATGGTAAATTCAGAAGCAGTGTTAAAGAGATGGAAGGAGTACTTTGAGAAACTGATGAACAAGGAAAATAACAGAGAACCTAGGACAGAGCAAGCAGAAGTGGTTAATGAAGAAGTAAATTGTGTCAGTAAAAAAGAAGTAAAAAACACACTAAGAAGGATGAAAAAAGGTAAAGCAGTTGGACCAGATGAGTTGCCAGTAGAAGTTTGGAAGTGCATGGAAGAGATGGAAATAGAGTTTTTGACCAGACTGTTCAACAGACTATTAATGGGTGAATGGATGCCAGAAGAATGGAGAAGGAGTGTGCTTATCCCAATCTATAAGAACAAAGAGGACGCACAGTGCTGTGGAAACTACAGAGGAATAAAGCTAATGAGCCACACAATGAAGGTATGGGAAAGAATTATTGAAACCAGATTAAGGGATAGAGTGGAGATCAGCAAACAGCAATATGGATTTATGCCAGGAAAGGGAACCATCGATGCCATGTTTGCTTTAAGAATGTTGATGGAAAAATACAGGGAAGGTCAAAGAGAGCTACATTGTGTATTCATGGACCTAGAGAAGGCTTACGACAGGGTTCCATGGGAAGAGCTGTGGTACTGCATGAGAAAATCCGGAATAGTGGAAAGGTATGTGCGACTAATACAGGATATGTATGAGGGAAGCGAAACAGTGGTGAGGTGTGCAGTAGGAACTACAGAAAGTTTCAAGGTTAAGGTTGGACTGCACCAGGGATCAGCGTTAAGTCCATTCCTGTTTGCAGTGATAATGGACAGGCTAACGGATGAAGTAAGGAGAGAACTACCATGGATGATGCTGTTTGCTGATGATATTGTGATTTGTGAAGAGACCAGGGAAGAAGTGGAGTGCAGATTAGAATCCTGGAAGTATGCATTGGAAAGAAGAGGAATGAAAGTAAGTAGGTCAAAGACCGAATATCTATGCATAAATGGAGGAAATGATGATGAAACAGTGAAGATGGAGGATGCAAAAGTGCCAAGAGTAAAGGAATTTAAGTATTTGGGATCAACGGTGCAAAAAAGTGGTGCTTGTGAGAGGGAGGTAAAAAAGAGAGTACAGGCAGGATGGAACGGATGGTAAAGAGTATCAGGAGTAATCTGTGACAGGAGGTTACCAGCTAGAGTAAAAGGAAAAGTGTACAGTTCAGTGGTAAGACCAGCAATGGTGTATGGACTTCAGACAGTAGCAGTCACAAAGAAACAAGTAGAAGAGATGGAAGTCGCAGAGATGAAAATGTTGAGGTTTGTTATGGGAGTGATGAGAAAAGACATGATTAGAAACGAGCACATCAGGAGTACTGTTAAGGTAGAACGGTTAGGAATGAAGATGAGGGAGGGCAGGCTGAGGTGGTATGGACATGTCATGAGGAGAGACCAAAAGTATGTAGGAAGAAAAATGATGGAAATGGAGTTGTTGGGAAGGAGGAGAAGAGGGAGACCAAAGAGAAGATTTTTAGATGTAGTGAAAGAAGATATGTGGGAAGTTGGTGCAAAGGAGACGGACATTGAAGACAGAAAGATGTGGAAAATGATGATATGCTGTGGCCACCCCTGACTAAAGGGAAAGGCTGAAAGGAGAAGAAGACTATTGAAATATGTGTAATTTACAAGATGATTATATGGATTAGAATAACTTGAAAATTTTAGCAAAAGAAACATTATATAAAAAGATTTTTACAGTTGTTTTTTTATTTATTCAAATAATCATGTTCTTAATGATAATTGCTTATAAAAATTTGAAAATACTTTAATTTCATTAGATCTTACTACATATTTACAAACATTTTTTTCTCATTGCTATAATTTTATTATGCTGATTATGCTTGTATTCAATTCAATTTGTCTCCTGATTGTATTATTGGTACTGATTTTATATTAAATTGAGATGTCAAGTTTTAATTATTGTTTTTATCTTTAATTTAGATTTTGAAAACCAGTTTTGACTTTGATTTTAATATACCAGAAGAACATGAATAAAGATTTTAATGATATATTTGGTAACAACAATTGCAGAAGATAAAACTAATTAACCTAATTTTTTTGTATTGAGTTCACTATAACAACATTTTTACTCTAGTCATATTGAAAATTTTCAATGTCGCTATCTTTTGACTATGATTTTAAAATATTTTATGCGTATGCTAGTGCCAAGTGCTTTTTTTCATCGCATCTATCTTGCATGGTTATAAGCATTGTTTTTAGGTTTTATAAAACCCTTGCTCTATCTGCTCATCAAGTCACCTGGGAAAACAGATTGGTACAATGTGCCAACTGTTCTCTTTGGGTGCACCTCTCTTGCTCTGGTCTCTCACCTGCTAAATTTTGAAAAGTTTCTCCAGGGCACTCTTGGAGTTGTCCAAAGTGCCCATCTTCCTCTCAAAATTCTCCCTCCTCTTACACTGTCTCTCTATCCTCATCTTCAAATACTCTCAAAAATCAAAAATCTTCAAAAAAAAGAACTTTCCAAAAAATTTTTTTACCACTAATAACTTCTACAATCTTCTTAATTACCCTCAACTAACTTTTACTTACCCATTCTCAGTGTCATCTCTATCTCCTCCTCAACCCCAACCTCCACTTCTCTTACACAATCTTTTTCTCATCATTCTTCTCCCTCCCAAAACTGCCTGCAAATTCTCCAATGGAATGCCAATGGAATTTGCCCTCGTTGTCAGGGCATGCTATGGAATGAAATGGAAGGAATATTTCAGTATGGAATATGGAATTGTTAAAGTATGGAATGGAAAGAATTTTTCATACTTCCATACCTGCTCATTTTAATGTTGTTTTCTTACCAAATGCAGTCAATAAAGCTGCCTTTGATGAGACTCACAAAATGATAAAAGAAAAAGTAGTAGCCAAAGGTCTATTTAAATGAATAGGATGGAAAAAAAAGGAAATTACAACCAGTATAGTGCTATTTCAACGTTGGCGTTTAAACAGTTTGCAACTTTAATATAGGTCCAGTTTTAAAGTTCAATTTTGAGTGTTTAGTTTGCTTGCAATGTGTGTCTCCCTTAGGAAATGCAGAGATAGATGATGAATAAACTTCTCAATGCAGTCCTCAAGCTAAAAAGTTTGCCCACTCCTGGGTTAGAGTTATAAAAATTTACATGGTATGAAATTTAGGATTTTTAATATAATACAAAGTATGGAAAATGTATGAAATATGGAATGGAAGAATTTTAGTGTGGAATGGAATAGAAGGTTTTTAAGTATGGAATGGAAGATTTCAAAGGATATGGAATATGGAAAATTTCTGTTCCATTTCATAGCATGCCCTGCTTGTCTTACTGAACTTATACAATTTCTCTTACTAAATCAGTATGATCTCTCTCTAAATCAGTATAAATTTAGGCAGGAGTCACCTATTTTCTAGAATACAATCACATCCTTCACCTGTTCAAGCTAGTTTTAGACCTGGTAGATCGCTTGTATTGTAGATTGGATTCTCTTCCTCTCACAGTCAATCGCAGAATCTTTTCACCAATCTAAACCAGGTGCACATACTATCCTTGCCACTGTGGATTTTGTGAAAGCTTTTGACTCAGTCTGGCATTTGCCCTTCTGTATAAACTCCTCTCTTTTGGTCTTCTGCTTGTTTTTTGTCCAATGGATGTGATCTTATCTCTCAGATCACTGTTCAAAAGTTCAAATGTATAACTCTCATAGTCATCCTTTCCATCTTTATAAAGGTGTTTCCCAAGGTTCAGTTCTTGGACCAGTCCTTTTCTCTCTTTTCATCGTCGTCTTTTTTCCTTCTGTTAAAGTCTTTATGTCAATGATATTGATATTTGGGCCTCTTTCCCAAATGTTGAGTGTTCAACCACCACTGTCCAGGTACCCTTAATAAACTGGTGTAATGATCCTCTAAGTGGAGTCTACCTCTTAATCCTCTCAAATGCTTTATGTTATCTTTCTTCAGTCTAGACCCCTACCAATCTCCTCTTAGATCCTCTCTTTCAATTCTGAACACACCACTTAACTTCAACCCAAATCCAACCTTTTTTGGTGTAACCTTTGACCACACCCTTTCTTTTAAGCATTATGTTTTATCTTAACGAAGGAGGTTTCACAGCAGATTCTGTGTTTTTCCTTCTATTGCCTCTGCCTCTTGGGGCCCCTCTAAGGAGTCTTTAGGTATCCCATATAAAGCCTTTATTTGCCCCATTCTCACCTATGCTTCCCCTAGGCTGGTTTCCTTTCACAACCCCCAACCATATTATTTTAGTGGAGAGGATACATAGATTCTCCTGTAGAGTAATCACAGGCTGTCTATCGTTAACTCCTATTCCCCTGCTTCACCTGGAAGGACTTCTTTCTCCACTTCATGTCACCCTCACTCATCAATCTTTTTCTTACTTTAAATAAGTTCTCAGATTGCCTCCATCTTTTCCTTTAGCCTCTCTCGCCCATCATAACCCTCACACATGTCTTAAAAGAAAGGATCATGGAGATCCTTCTCTAGTTTTCATAACCTTACTCCTAACCTACAATTATCTCACAAACCCCTAATCCTATGTCCTCCAAAACCCTTCTTCTTACTCTATCTCATAGTAACAACCCTCCCTCTGCAATGCTGCTGTTGTTTCCCATCTATCCACTCTCCCTCATAGCGACATCACTGCCTGTACTGATGGCTTGGTTCCTGGCAGGCTGGGAGAGGGTGGTGCAGGAATCCACATTAAGTGTACAAAGTGCCTCACTGCTGCCTCTCGACTGGACTCTGGGCCACCAGCTATAGCGATGAGACTTACGCCATGCTCTTGAGTGGTGTATCTCTCACTCCTTGTCATGTGCCTTTGAATTCATCACCTTATTTTCTGACTCGTAATCTGTCCTGACAACTCTCTCTGCTCCCTTGCCATACTTATTACCTAAATTCTTCACTGACACCCAACTCTTCTCAGTTCTTTATCCGACTCTAAGGTTAAGCATCATTAATGGATACTCAACTTTAATAGATACTTGGTCATTTTTTTCTCCCAAGCAATGGCTGAGCTGACTCTTTTGCGAAAGCTGGTGCCACTCATGACCCCTCCACCATACCACTCTCCCTCTCACCTCTTATTCCTCCCAATGTCTCTCCCTCTACATCAGTATCCAATCTGGTCTCTTCCAAATTTTAATCCCTGCAATATCTTCTGAGGAGCTTACCTTCCTTTGCTCTGCTTGCTGTAATTTCTCTTTACTCTGTAATAGGCACAGCACTCTTCTTGCAAACTATCTCCACAGGATTGGTTGATCCAAGACTCCTTCATGCAGCAACTGTGGTTCTGAATCACAAGACATCTTTCATCTTGTGCTAGACTGCCCTGCACTTAACTTTCAATGTCTGGCCATCTTTTGGCCACTCACTCATTATACTTGACCTCTGGTCTCGTCCCTGGTGGGTTTCCCAATTATTGGGACTCAGTGAAGTTTATCTGTGTTTCTATCCCTAGGTGAATCCAAAATGACTGATGTTTGGCCAGTTCATATCTACAATTACTTTTATTTCATGATTTAATTCAAATCAGTAACCCACATGCAATTTATCTAACGTATTTCTGTTTTTCAAAACATACATGTACATTTTGTGTAATACTTGATAAAAACTGCAATAAAAAGTTGTACGTGAAAAAGAAAAAAGTTGCAATATAAAATTCCTGAAAACAGCTTAAAACATTGCACTAAATAAATTCTGAGTATTTACAAAGCTGTTAAAAAAAGTTGCAAAAGGTGCAAAAACTTGCCCTACTGATGACATACATTATGTCATATGTGTTATTGACACTAGTGTTAATAAAGCTTTTTGAATGTAATTGAAACTAAAATTCATAGAGCTTATTAAGCAAAAACATAATCCTGGACTTAATCAACAATTATTTATAAATGGATTATCATTTTTGTTGATTATATTTTAGATTGTTCTTTTTGTTATTTAATTCTGTGTGTTGTATCAGCTTTGTGGTTGTTATTTTTCATTTGTGTTTTTTAATCAATTACACTGTTCAACAAAATTTTTGTAGCTGATAAGTTCAGAACGATTTTGGGATAATTTTGGGGTGCTGAATCCAAATCTGCAACCAGTTTTTTTTTATCACATCTAGTTTTTAAGTTATAAGCATACTAAGTGAAATTTGAGATATCTGTCGGTGAAACTATAAATTGTTATTATGGTCATTATAAAGCTTAAAAACCTGAAAATGCTAGCTCAGCGCTTTTGTAGTTAATCCTCCTTTGAAGAATGCGAAAGAGAAACAATCTTCCTTTGAAGGCGACGCAACCTACGTCGGTACTTCTTTTGATGTGATTCTTTATCTGTGTGCACACAATAAAACCACCACGTTCTAGCGAAATTTGTTTTGATGAAGTGAGTTGCATGTCTGTATACAGGTGGACAGACTGTACAGGCTTATTGTTTCTGGTTAGTAGAAATTTGAGCTTGGAAAGCCTTCTATTGTCAATTAGCAAAATAGCTTCTGGATTCTTTAATGTATGTGTCTATCCTCACTGCATGTAAGGTTTGTTTGATTAGAGACATGCTAATGGTGTATGTCTGACATTTTAACATCAATATTATGATACAAAAATATTAGCTACAAATACTACTGCAATTCTTGTACTAGTCATGGTATTTTGCAGTTTAGTTTAAAGTTTTGGTAAGCTGCATGCTGAAACTGATGTAGACAAGAAAATTGCTAATTTAAACGTGTTGTTGTTTTAGAAAATGCAACTACTTTTTTGTTTGTTACTTTTGCAAAATGATGGATAGAAGGAAGTGTAAAACTAATTCCAATAGCTTTTGTTATGTTTGTGGAAAATATACCTTGCCAGCACATTGATGAAATATTGCTCATAAAATGAAAACTGCATATAAGTGCTACTTTGATTGCAAAGTTGGTGACCAGGACAAAAAATGGGCACCTCATATTTGCTGCAATTCTTGCAACACTCAGCTACTCCGGTGGGCTGTTGGTAAGCAAAGGAAGATGCCTTTTGCAGTTCCCATAATCTGGCATGAACCAACTGACCATGTTACAGATTCTTATTTTTGTTCAACTAATATAAAAGGATTTTCTAAAAAAAAAACAAATCTAAAATTGTTTATCCAAATTGCCAGTCTGCCCTGAAACCAGTTCCACATGGTACTGACATTCCAATTCCTAAAGCTCCTCCTCCAGAATATTTGAACATCCCGAGTCTTCATCTGAACCAGACAGTTCCAGCAAGGCCATGTCAAGTGATTTGAAATTGGTTGCGGCTAGGTCAAACACTCCAGTTTTCATAAATCAAAGCATGTTGAATGATCTTGTTAGAGATCTGGCATTGCCAAAGTACAAAGCTGAAATTTTGGGGTCACGCTTAAAGCAGTGGAACTTACTTGAACAAGAAACTAAAATTTCAGAGTTTCATCATTGCAATGAAAAACTCAGCTCATTCTTTGACTCTTACAATAGCTTGTGCTTTTGTAATGATGTTGATGGCTTAATAGAGAATATAAACACAAGTGTGATGAATGGAGACTATTTATTGACTCGAGTAAAGCACAAGTCTAAAGGCAGTGCTTTTGCATAATGGTAATATTCACCTGTCCATACCTTTAGCACATGCAGTACAACTAAAAGAAACTTACAAGACAATCAAGCTGTTGTTAGATGCTCTTCAGTACCCTAAATATTCTTAGAAGATTTGTGGAGATTTAAAAGTTACTTATTTTTGGACTACAGTTGGGTTATATGAAATATATGTGTTTTTTGTGCCTCTGGAATAGTCGAGATGACCGTAACCATTTTAGTAAAGTGCAGTGGGAACCACGAGAAGCACTTACTGCAAGCAGATTTAATGTTAAGCATGTGCCTTTAGCTGATCCAAAAAATGTCCTTCTTCCACCACTTCACATTAAATTAGGATTTATGAAGTGCTTCATCAGAGCAATGGATCATCAAGGTTCTGGATTTAAGTATTTGAAGGAAAAGTTTGGATTGTACAAAAGTGATGCTAAACTGACTGCTGGCATTTTCATTGGTCCCAAAATTCGAAAACTTTTTGCTGATGAAAATTTTCTGAAACATCTTAATACAAAAGAATTGGAAGCTTGGAATACATTGAAGTTGGTTGCAGAAAACTTTCTTGGGAACCATAGAGCTGAAAATTACATTGAAATTGTGGAAAATATGATAGAAGCATTCAGACGTCTTGGTAGTAGAATGAGTTTAAAGTTGCATTTCTTGCACTCACACCTCGAATTCTTTCCAGATAATTTAGGTGCTATGAGTGATGAACATGGTGAAAGATTTCACCAGGACATTGCAGTTGTGGAAACATGCTACAAAGGAAAAAGTAATGCTAATATGATGGGAGACTATTGTTGGTTTTTACAGAAACAGAGTGAAACAAAATATCATCGCAGTGCAAAGCATGTCAAAAGACAATAGACTTGGTATTGTTTTATAAGTTCCAGTGAACTCTTTATTTTTGTTATCATATTTTTCCAATTTCATGATTAAACTTTAACTGAACTAATAAACAACTTTTGTAATGTTTCAACAATGTATATTAAAAATTTTGTCATAAGTTGTATCGTTTTATCTCTAAAATCTGACGTGATAGAGAAAAACTAAAAACAGATTTGCATTTAGCGGCCAAAATATAGCCAAGATCAGCAAAAAAAACCCTGAGCTACATATAAAAAATTTTTTTTTTGTTGAACAATGTTATTCACCAATTTTCCTTTGTGATAACCTCATGTGACCAATTTGATAAATAACTACATAATCAAGTCATTCACCTTGATCTTTAAATCTGATGGCAAAATTTCTTTACATTTTATTTATCTGAAAAGGGCTAATGTAGGCCAAAAACATTTATGGTATTTCATAGTAGTTCATTAATTCTTTTTGTTTTATTTCATATTTTAATCTGTTGTAAATGGATTAGTGTTGCTAAATAAAATTATCATATGTTGGATTACTAAGATAATTTTTTAAAAAGTTTTTATAATTATGAAAGCTTAGCTGGTTAGTTTGTTAGTTTAATTTGATTGTAATTTTTAATGTTATAGAATTATTTGCCTTTCATACAGGTGATTAACTTGAACTCTAAGAAGAAAAAAAAAAATTCAAATTTAAATGAACTATTAGGCCAATCAGATAGTGTAGAAGATCCTGCTACTAAAGTACCATTACCAGGTTTGTATTTTTTTTTTGAAATCCATTTTAGCAAGTAAATAATTTTAATTTAAAGGTTTTAAAACAAGTTACCCATAAAAGTTAAAAAATCACTTTAACATCAATCATCATTTTTAATGATAACTACAAGAATAAAACTTGTATAAAATTTTATGATAAAATAATTTTTTAACGTTACTTTTGATTAATTTTAAGTTAATTTATTAAGTGAACCAATTAAGATTTATTTTGACATCCTACATGCCAAGGCGTAATGGAAAAAAGAAACTTTAGCTTTCTTGAGTTGTCAAGTTATTTTTTGCCTTCAGTGCAGCAAAACAAATAAATCATTGGTAGCAAGATATTGGTAGCAGCAGAAAGATCTATTTATTAAAAGTGCTTACTGGTGGTCAACAGCAATGCATTTTACCTACGAGGTCTGTTCAAAAAGTATCCGACTTTTTTGTATAAAGCACACAACACAATAAATTTTGCAAGTTTTATTCAATCTCCTTCAAAATATTCCCCTTGGTGGTTCACACACTTATCCCAGCGCTTCTGCCACTTCTCAAAACACTTCATAAACTCCTCCCCCGGAATGCTCTGAAGCTCCTCCGTCGCTTTTTTCATAATGTCTTCTCTTGACTGAAATCGCCTCCCTTTCAGAGTTGTTTTTAGCTTAGGGAACAGCCAGAAATCACACGGTGCTAAGTCGGGAGAGTAAGGAGCCTGTCTAATAAGTGGCATGCTGTTTTTGGCTAGAAAAGCTTGGACCACATGTGCAGAATGAGCGGGAGCATTGTCGTGGTGAAGCTGAAAATTCTTTGCTGCCCACATGTTTGGCCGCTTTCTTCGCACAGCATCACGAAGGCGACGTAGAATCTCCAGGTAGTACTCTTTGTTGATTGTTTGACCTTCTGGTGCGTATTCATGATGCACGATGCCACGGGAATCAAAAAAACAGGTCAGCATAACTTTCACATTGCTGCGGACTTGCCGAGCTTTTTTTGGGCGTGGTGATTCCGGATGCTTCCATTGTGATGATTGAAACTTGGTTTCTGGGTCATAACCATAAACCCAGGTCTCATCACCAGTGATGATTGTCTTGATAAATTCTGGGTCATGATTTGCAACATCCAGCATGTCCTCCGAAATTTCCTTCCGGAGTTCCTTCTGTTGCTCCGTCAGCAGCTTGGGGACAAATTTAGCCGACACTCTCCGCAGGTTCAAATCCTCAGTTAGGATTGAATGAACTGAGCCTGTGCTTATTCCCATTTCTGCAGCAATCTCTCGTACTGTTAAACGACGATCCTCCAACACTTTTTCACGAACCTGATCCATCGCCTCCTCGTTTCGGCTTGTGGATGGCCTTCCTGAGCGAGGATCACTTTCCACTGATGCACGGCCATCTTTAAAGCGTTTAAACCATTGCTTTATCTGAGTTGGGCTTAAGGCCTCATTTTCAAAAGCTTGTTGAATCTTTCGAATTGTTTCAACTTGAGTATCACCAAGTTTTTGACAAAACTTGATGCAATACCTCTGTTCGATGCGTTCTGTCATTGAAATGAAATTTTCTGAAAATCAAAAAACCGATGAACACGTACTACACGCCTGCACTAAATGCTTTACACAGAGAGATACGAATGACGAATCGGCCTGAAACGCTTCACGATTACGCATGAATGTGTGTGTGTGCAGCCACACTTTGCACGGGCAGTTTGCTCATACCTTATTGGCGAGAGGGAAAAAGGTCGGATACTTTTTGAACAGACCTCGTATGTGCCACCTATAATCACATATCTTTTGAAAATGTTAATAGTTTTTTTTAAAAAAAATGTAGCCTATATATTTTTAAATAAAACTTGTGTGGTTAGTTTACAATGTTGTCTTTGAAGTGAATTGTGGTGGCTCACCAACATCTTCTAGTGGCTTTAAGATCTAGTAACCAGATGAATGTAGCAGATATAATGATCAATGTTTGGTTTTCAGGATAAACGTTAATCCTGAAGGCCAAGTTCAATTTTTTGTATGAACCAGGGCTGCAGAGCTGGAGCTAGGAGCTGGAACTCAAGGAAAATTAAGGATTTGGAGCTGGAGCTGGAGCCAGTTTTAAAATGTTAGAGTGGAGTCGAAGCTGGAGCAAGTAATTTTTAAAATGCTGGAGCAGAGCTGGAGCTGGAGTCAGTCATTTTAAAGATGCTGGAGCAGAGCCAGAGTAGGAACCAGTTATTTTAAAGATGCTAATGTGTAGCTGGAGCTAGTCTTTTTAAATAAGAGTACCATATTCAGTTTTAGTATGCTGAGTGTCTAGCAAGTACTTTTTGTACTTTTTTGTGTTTTTTTCAAATGTATTTTTTGTACTTTTTTTGTTTATATACTTTTTATGATAAGTAATTTTAGTTGCTTTTCCTATTTATAAACCTTAGGGGGATTTTTGAATGTTGTAGTTGATTATAAAACTGAGTATTTATATTTATATATAAGTTATTTCAATAAGTTGAAGAAATATTTATTAATATACATTATTTAATCCAAGGGGCCTGGCAGTCCCTGGGACCCAAGCCTTTATCCCTCATTTTTTTTTAATACTACATATTTCCAAGGTGTTCACCAGTGAATTTATTATGAAGCATTTATTATTATATTAATAAATATAAAAAAAGCCTAAAAGGCATAAGTACAGTCTTTAGGAATCAGATTATTGTAGTCATTACATTATCAATTGTAAAAGTATAAAGTGGTTTGATGAATCACATGATTGTGATAAAATGCCTTGAGTTTTTCTTATTTCATACCTATAGTAGTGTCTTTATTAATTTTGTGTATATATATATATATAGATTACATTAACTCAAACACAAGTTCAAATCAATCATTTACAATAGATCTGGATATGAAACAAGTTTTTTAATAGTGTCAAAGCAAATATATAGTCAGTCATTTGAAAAATACTGGAACGGAGTTGGAGCCAGTCATTTTAAAGATGCTGGAGTAGAGCTGGAGCTGGAGCCATTCATCTTTAAAGATGCTGGAGCTGGAGCCATTGATTTTTTTGCCAGCTTTGCAGCCCTGGTATGAACTTTAATCTTGCCAAGATCTTATTCAACTCAATTAACCTAAGATCTAGCTTATCAGTCTAAAATTTGATCAAGACCTAGCTAATATGATGATAAATCCTTAACCTGTCAAGATATTTTTTATTTTTAAACTATAATGAAATTCAACTCTTACCAAATCAAGATCTTGTTTAAAGTAATAAACGTTCTATTTCCAGTACGAACTTCAATACTGAACTTAAATTCAATTCCTGGTATGAACTTCAATCCTGTTAAGATTTTATTCAACTCAATTAATCTTAGATCTAGCTCATCAGTCTAAAATTTAATCAAGACCTAGCTAGTATGATGATTAACCCTATGTTCAATGCTTAACCAGTCAAGATCTTATTTTTATACCTAAATAAAATTCGATCCTTACCATGTCAAGATATTGTTTAAAAAATTTTGTTTTAAGCAATTGAGTCATTCACAAAGAGCTCTGCCATCTAATTAGACCGAAAAACATTTTATTAATCGAACTTTTTTTGACAATGTCAAAGAGTTTATTTTGACAATCACAAAGCTCTAATTAACCAAAATATGATTTTGATTGCCCAAAGATCTTATTTTAGTAAGGACAAAGAACATTTTAATTGAATGAAAAACAAGTATTGATCTAATAAAAGATATTATATTTCAATCACATAACTCTTATTCAAATTGTTAGTCTGCCAAAGATTTTATTTTGACAAAGACAATTGAGTCCATGCATAGTTTTTATTAACCAAAATAAGTTATTGATCTCCCAAAGATCTTAATATGACAAGGACAATCAAATTCAAACACAAATTTTATTAGCCAAAATAAGTTGTTAATCTTACTTTGACAATGACAGACATCTACCTTCTAACCAGATCAAAAAAAAATCGCTGATCTTTTTAGATTCTATTTAAGCATCAAGTCATCCAGCAATTATTTTTTAACCACGAATCTTTCAAGAGAAATGATGTCAGGTTAAGAGTGTATATATATATATAACTGCAGACAGTACTGTTTCGACCTTTCGGGTCTCATCAGTGCAGTGAAGTTGTGCTGAAAAAGAACAAGGCACATCAATTTGTACCTTGTGGCTAATCTTTTACTGGTGGTTTTAAGCCATAGTAAAATCAAAGCCCAGTGATGCCAAGAGTGCTCAAATCATATAAAATGACGAGCTATGCATAGTGCAACAGCATTCCTTCTCAGCCAGAGTCGCTTTCCTGTAGACCTAATATTTATATATATTAGGTCTATGGGAAAGCTATCTGTTTTTCTTGTTCTATCTGTTTTTATGACAACAATTTTCAACATGTAAGCACATGTTTATTTTGCTTATTTTGCATACATTCTGCTCTCTATTTTTATCGTTTAATGTATACATACAGACATAGCAAATTAGCTAAAACAAAGTTGATTCATGTTAGTTTTAAGTGTGAAGCATTATTGTACCCATGGCTACTGATAAAGTTCATTTACGCCACTCAATTTTCTAATTTAGTTCATTTATGCCACTCAAGTCTCTGATTAAATCAGAGACTATACTTTAGACTATAGTTTAGAAAAACAAAATTGAGCCCATCCTGAACAGGATGATAACTGGTGATGAAAAGTGGATTACCTAAGAAAACATAATAAGAAAAAGAGCATATTGTGAACCCAGAAAACCTAGCCCTTCCACCTCTAAACCAAATTTGACTCTGAATAAGAGAATGTTGTGTATATGGTGGGACATTCGAGGTCCAACACACTATGAGCTTTTAAAATTGAGAGAAAAGCTCAATTCGGAGAAGTACTGTCAGCAACTGGATGATTTAAAGACAGCAGTCCAAGAAAAGAGGCTGGAGATGTTCAATAGGAAGGACATCATACTACATCATGATAATGGCAGGCCACATGCTGCTTTGGGGACTTGTCAAAAAATTGCAGAACTAGGCTGGAAAATTCTGTGGCATCCACCATATTTCCTGGACTTAGCACCCTCCGATTATCACTTGTTTTTGTCCTTACAAAATTTTTTGAGAGGCAAAAAATTCAAAAATGAAGAAGATATCAAACAAGCACTGGTTAATTTTTCGCATCAAAAGATGAAACATTTTTCAAACATAAATTGCTTGCACGCTGGCAAGAAGTCATTAATAATAATGGCAATTATATTATTTAATAAAGTTTATTGACGGTTAGAAAAATTTGTATTTTATTTTATTCCAAAAACGGACAGAACTTTCCAGTGAACCTAATATACAGTATATATATATATAATTAACTTACAGACCACAAAAATTTTTAATTTAACATTAATTTTATTTGCCCCAACAGACTGTTTCGCCTGCCTGGGCTCATCAGGGGGCAGTTAAAAATCTGAAAAACAAAATAAATAAATAAAAATACAGTTTAAACAAAGCGCTTGAATGCTGGCAAAAAAAAACATAAAACAACAACAAGAGAAAAACTACGGTTATAATATTATTCAATAAATGAATTTTATTGCCAAAGAAAAAGTGTTTTTTTTGTAGCTTGCTCAATTGTTTGAAAATAATGGGTAAATATAAAAAAGTTTGCATTAAAAATGCGTTAAAATTAGATTAAATAGTCTGGACATTGGAAATACGAAAGATGCCAAAGAAATGCATTTAAAAATGACAATTATTAGGATAAGAATTAAAATTAAAACAGTAAATTTTTTTACAAGATATAATTTAAGAATATTTTTAGTTCGATAAGTATGTAGTGTAGAGATGGGTTGTTTTATTTGCTGATCAAGAAAGTGGATAAAGGTGTGAAGTAAAAATAAGGTAAACCGAGTTTGTAAATACATTTATTAACTGCCAGCATAATTAAAACTTTATAATTTAAATTTACTTTGATGTCGATACTTTGAGACCAACTTCGAGCATTTATTCAGTAATTTATTTGGGTCAGCCTGAAATATTTGTAATTTTTCTGATAAGCATAAGTTGCATGTTTTTGAACCACATTGGTATGGAGTTGCGTGTTGTACAATTTTCCATCTTATTTCTGGTGATAGTCCTGATTGTCTTAATTTCCAAACGGCTTTGGATAGTTCAGTGGAGTTAATTTTTTCCACTGTCTTTAAAGGATTGATTATGGTTATTATATCAGAGTTTAAATGATGTTTCACAGCTGCCGTAATAAAATCTGTCAGTTTCACCAGTTTTTAGGGAGGTTTTGTAAACTATTGAGTTTCTGCAACATTTTCCATTAAGTGGGCAGTTTTTATCTGATCTGCAGTTGCAATTGTTTGGCATCTACTTTGTTGTTTGAGTTGTTTAGGCATGAAGTGTTTTGCTTATTTATCATAGATTTCACATTTGGCATGCAACCATAACTCAGTTTTATGTTGTTTTTGTTAAAAATTCTGTGGTATTTGTTGCTGGGTGGAAAGTGTTTATTGAGAAGGGTAAAAAATTCTTTGCCAATGTTAGTGGTGACTTCATCATTGAAAGGAGGGTTGAACCAAATAATCTTTCTTGTTCTGTTTCTTGATTGGTTTTTTGAGGTTGAGTTAAATTGATCTGTTTGTTTTGGTTCTTCTTTTACATAAGTTAATTTTTTTCTCTATCCGCTTTTTTCAAGGGCTAGTTGATTTCAGGAATTGTTTCATTAAATTCTTGTAAGCTTTATGAATTTTTTGATAAGTGTGATGAGATCTATTTGGGTAATTGTTTTTTTATATTGGGAGGGTGATTTGATTTTGCATTGATATAAAGGGGTATGTCTCCAGGTTTGCGGTATGGCCAGTATTTACCTGTAATTAAATTTAGGGTGATATCTAAAAAAATCAGTTTGTAAAAGGTTAGATTCTGTTGTTATCTTGAGGCCATTGTTTTGAAAAATTGTCGATATGTCTTTCTTGATTCTTTCGATGACTGGTCCTGATTTACTGTTTATTATTGCCAAGCCATTGTTTCTGTATAATCCCAGGTGTTGATTTTTTATGGTTTTATTAAGTTTGTGTAATAGATATAGTCCAACTAATTCACATATTTTTTGCCCCATTGTTTGAGCCCATTGTTACATCAAAAAGGCTGTCGTTTTTTTTTTGTCCATGTACTTTGATTGCCAAATAGTACAGATTTTCTGCAGTTCAGTAGTACAGATTTTTTTACAGTGGATACAGAGAAAAAATTAAC